>CANSGD010001527.1:3020000-3346992 GCA_947645195.1 Patellifolia procumbens | reverse complement strand
TGCATTAACCTCATTCCAACATGCCTACGTGCTGATACATACTTTAGAGCACAGGCAGACAGTTGACGAAATTGGACCCTTTATGTGTACCTTAAAAATATGTAATATTCTTGATTCATTATTGAATGTCGAACTAGCAACCTCGGCGTCCATGTTCAAATTTATGCGTCGCCTGAATTTCGCAGGCTTAGAATCACCCCTGTTTGAGAGTGGACTTTGGTCCTCTTTTAGGGCCTTTCTTAGATAGTTTGGAAGGTATGATATCAGTTGGTATTTATGCAATTAGGGAGTATAAGCACATCATGCTTAAACTTTTTGGAGAACTGAACTGATGTTATTACTAGTCAGTAAAGTATTTGAATATACAGGCCAATTTTGTTCAACACACATAAATTGTAAGCATTCCTTGTTGTTGTGCTTAGAATGAGTTTTTAGTATGCTTAAATTCGATTTGTTGTTGTCTTGTTGACGCGCTATGGTGAAGGTTTTTCTTATGTCCCAAAGGATTTTACCATTATATGCAATTGTTATGTCTATATGCTTATTAAACATGAACGAAAAGCATGATCAGCATGATCGATGTTTAGGGTGCATAAAATAATTTGTGGTTTGCAAGGGCGTGTGAGCATGTTATGATAAATTAGCGGTTATAATGGGATGGGGGTGATAATGGACTTCTAAGACCAGTTAATGAGATGGGGTATACCTTATTATATATTGATAGTATTTAGAGAGCATCATTGATATTTTGCATATTATTAGAAATCACATTTCACACACCCCCACCCTAGTGTTTGAGAAAATTGAGCATGTTATCAAGGATTGATTTATACAGATTAACAAAGAAGATCCACTTCTAGCAAGTTGTGTTTGAATGTATTGCGTTCCCGATGAAGAAGAAATGAACCTCCTTGAAGCATGGTATATTATTATGTATATTGCACTTCTTTGCTAGGAGTTTCATTTAAACATTTTGCTCCGTTCAATCAAAGATGAAACCTAATTCTGCTTCTTATGTTGGGTGGAAGGTGAAAACTACCTAAGTTTTAGTTGAGGTAGTGTATGAAATGTGTAAAAAGTCAATATGGAACATGTAAAGACGACATTCTACACAGTAGCACGCATATAAAAGATGATTCTTATGGAAAAGCATTTCGTTTGATTTCAGTTATAGTATATCTATGCTGAGAGAAAAAATTGGGTTGATTATGCTTTCCTGCAGTTTTCTTAGAGGAAAATGCAGTTTCATTAGGAGAACATTGTGTGTTTTTAAGACCTTTTTCTGCAAAGCCATAATTTGAGGACTTTCTGTGGCTGTAGTGGTGGGTTGGAATCCCTCATGAAAAGTGTTAGCAGCCCAAATTCTCACCAGTAAGGCAGCTACCTATGTACCATTTTGTGATGGAGACTCGGAACAAAACCTTTCTGGCAATTGGAGTGTCTTGCTTTACAGCTTGTCAACGGGTAGCCTTAATGAGTCGATCCATAAAGACCCTTCTTGTTAATTATTTGAGAATCACCTTAGCCTTGTTGATTGGTAGAGAAACACCTTAGCCTTGTTGATTGAAACATATGAAATGTGTATCCAGATCAAATTTGGGGCAAATATCGAAACATGACATCTTACACCAATTACTACTCACGTGAAAGAAAAGTTTGTGCCAACTGGTAAAGCATTTGTTTAGATTAGATAATTTGATTGTGGCTTTGTCTGCAGTGGAGAACCTACATTGGGCCCCGGGGGATGGCAGCAAATTAAGATTTATTTAAAAAAATTCCTCATCAGGCAACTTAAAAATAATGTGATGATGTAGTTCTTGATTTTGCAACCCAAAGTAGCGTCCTCCTAAATTGACACCAAGATACTAGAATCGTGTATACACATGTGTTTGGTAAAGAAAAAATTAGCTTCATTGTGTATAAAAATAGAAACCTTCATATTTTAACTAGGAATGGGATCTCATTACATGTGCTTGCAAGACCTTGTGCCACAAGGTCTTCTGTTTTAAACTTCTCATTTCCTTGTCGGATCAGATGGGTAAAGAGAATATTGTATACTACTAAATAAAGATTTGTTCAAGTTACATATCAAAATCTGGTGTATGTTATTTTTGTGTTCACTCTTCATTGACCGATGCAGGGCATTAATTGAAGCATGAACTACTCCTAAAAATTTATGTGATTAAATATAGTGAAGGGATTGACAGAATCAGTGCTTTACAAGATGAAATACTTGTGCATATACTTCTTTTCTTCCAACAAAGCATGCAGTCAGGAGTAGTACTCTAACACACAGATGGCATTGTCTTTTCACTCTATTAAGCAGCTTCGATTTTGATGAGACTCTCATGTTCCATCCTAAATGTGGTAGATCAGAGCGTTCGGTGAGAAGCGCTTACTTAGGACACCTTGGCCTAGGTTTGAAGAATGTGAAGTGGTCTAACACTTTCAATGAATTTGTGGATAGAGTTTTGCTGCTCAGCCAACCCACACGCATCACCAAATTCCGCCTTAAATCTCATTTTGCCTATGGCTGCCCAAATGTTAATACATGGATTAAGTATGCATTATTTCATGGAGTTACAGAGCTCGATATTAACACATATAGGTTTGATTCTATTGTGTTGCCACTATCACTTTTTGTTTGTGAAACACTAGTGGTGCTAAAGTTGCATGGAAATTTCGAAGTGAAACTTACTGAATCCTTCCGATTGCCACGTCTGAAGTACCTAAAACTCCATTCTATTGGATTTCCAGACGAATGCTCTCGTCACAACCTCATCTCTGGCTGCCCTATGCTCGAGGACTTGGTCCTTGGAGGTGAACGTAAAGACGTTGTAAATATTTATATATCTTCTCTGAGTCTGAGAAGTTTGACTATGGATTTCAGTGATGAGAGTACATTGCACTTGTATAGATCTGAGGTAGTGCTTGATGTTCCTAACTTGCTATATTTTAATTATGTGGATTACTTGGCAACAAATTACTGCATAAACGATATGAACTCTCTTAAGGAAGCTCGTATCGAATTTTTATTGGACGGCGACTGGACTTGGTGGCCTTCCTCTGATTCAGTTTTAAAACTCATGAATGGAGTCTGTAGTGCAAATCATCTGTACTTCTCCGGTGCATGCCTGGAGGTAAGTTTTATTGCTTATGCGCGCGCTACATTTCTTTTGTTTGATTTGTGGTGATAGCCGAATTCTTATCTCATCTTCTTTGTATGTTGAAGGTTCTGACCGGGCATCATAAGCTGCCAACCTTCAGTAACTTGTCTTGTTTAGAACTTGGATCCTGCCCATATGTTTACTGGAGGGGTGTTTTGCCTTCCTTTCTGCACAACTCCCCATTCTAGAGAATCTCGTCTTTACTGAGGTTGGCACGTTTCTTCTGCAAATTTCAGTTAACGGGGTGTTGCAAATGGCTTTTGTGGCTTTTTCATTGTTTGCCTTTTATTTATGGTCAAACAAAAAAAGTGTTTGGTAACCGGCGTTTTATTTCTAGTCAAACAGCCAAAGAAAGTGTTTTTAACAGCTGACTTTTGACTTACTTTTGGTTTCATTTTGTACTAAACAGCAGCAATAACAGCCACTTTTACCAAACATTTTTTTAATAACCAATAAGTATACAGTCAGTCAAACAAGCCACTAAAAACCAGCCAGCATATAAAGCACCAGCCACCGGCCATTGCCAAACACCCCCAAGGCCCCAACATTTATAATTATCAATTTAGCATATATGATTCATTTCTCTCTATCTTGACATCATTTACAGGGAATCATGTATGCGGACAATGAGGACAATGAGGACAAAAGTATTTGGAGCAGTCAGCAAAAATCACCTTCTTGTCTTTCTTCTCATCTCAAGACTATTAACATAGGGATATTTCAAGGCCTTGATGAAGAGATAAGTATAATCAAGTATATACTGATGCATGGTAAGGTGTTAACGAAGCTGATTGTGTACTGTAACATGAGCTCTTCGACATCGAGGACTAGAGAAATTGCTTACGGTTGAAAGATTAGCCTCCGGGGAATGTTCAATTGACGTAAGGGGATACCAATGAATTTGGATTGTCTTTTTGTTGCCAGTATTAACTTATTGTAAACTCGCAATTTTCTTAATAGCATCGTGTTTTAATGTTGTTCTTTGACATCGAGGGTTACCTATAACTGGTTGAACCCTATTCGGGGACGAGTGCGAATGCACGATGCACCGTAGTTTGTCTTAGTTTTATGCCAAATATTACTCCGATGATTTTGGGTCTGTTCAGTTCAGCTCAGCTCTAATAAGTTCACTCTAATAAGTTCAGTTCAGTTCTTCAGCTCTAATAAGTTCAGTTCAGCTCCAATAAGTTCAGTTCAGTTCAGCTCTAATAAGTTCAGTTCAGCTCAGCTCCATTCATTATTTAACCATTTTGTTTAATATTATTATTGTTGGTCTAATTTATTTTAGTTATTATTATTGTTATTATATAATAATTATACTTATTATTTATATATATTTATTTTTTATTATATCTTTGTTACTTATTATTATTACTATTATTATGGCTGAGCAAAGTTTGGGTTGGTGCACGGTTTAACCAAATTTCATGTCAATACGAGTATTCTAATGTGCAATTGTTGCTTTATTTTACTGAATAAAATTCACTATTACATCATACAAATAAAGCTACAAAAAGCTAGAAGATGTGAAAAATTACAAAGTTACTGCAGTACTATTTAAAATACAACATTGTCGTTACGTTGTATATTAAATATACTTTGGCGGTTTGGTGTATTTCTATCTTAGACCAACCCACCACAAATCGTGGTTTGGTTAGAAGCACACATCAACCCATGTTTTAAGCTAATTATTATTATAATGGTAATACTATTTATTTACTTCTTAGACATTATATTATATCATCATCATCAAGTATTAATATATTAATACTAATAATTGTAATTACTCATTATTAATTATTATTATCAGTCTTTATTATTATTAAAATTAATTTATTATTATTATTTATTTATTTATAACTATCATAATAACATCAAAATAATATTATCATTATTCATTTGATATTATTCTCAATTATTAATTTAATTATTATTACTTATTATTTAATATTCATAATAATTATTATTTACTTATTATTCATATACTTATTATACTTCCTCCGTTTTTTATTAGTTGTGACAACTTTTAATTTCACAGACTCCTAGACAATTTTTGGAGAGGAAGAGATAGAGAGAAAGAAAGAAGGGCCCATGTGATAGGAGAGAGATAGAGAGAAAGATTTGCCCAAAAAAGAAAAGTATCACAATTAATTCCAAACTTCTTTATATAGAAAGTGTCACATTTAATAAAAAACGGAGGAAGTAATTTAATTCAATTCAATTCAGTTCAGTTCAGTTCAGCTCCAATAAGTTCAGTTCAGTTCAGCTCCAATAAGTTCAGTTCAGTTCAGTTCAGCTCAATAAGTTTAGTTCAGTTCAGCTCTAATAAGTTCAGTTCAGTTCAGCTCCAATAAGTTCAGTTCAGTTCTGGTACATGGCCGAAGGCGCAACCCTTTATATATACGGATTTTGAACTTATGGTTGATGCACCGATAAATGGTTGCTTGTATGAGGATTGGATATGCATAGGTTACAAATCTATTGAAACCTTCATTACTTCGATTCATCAACCAATGAAATTGGCCTTTTGAAATTCTAGAACGGGTCGTGATCAGCGGATCATGCCTTGTTCGTTGTTTGTCAAAGGAGACAAAGAATGTAAGGTATAACTGTGTAAGTGTTGTTAGCTCTACAAAATCGTAAAAGTGCTTATAAAAATGGTGGTTATCATAAGGATGAGCCCAAACCCGAAATTTTCACCCATGAAAAATTTATTACCTACATAATTGATACAGCGAGTCTCGAATGTTATATGGGTCTATAATGGTTTCCCATTAAGTTAATTTTCATTTTATTTTGATCTATTCCTCCTTTTTTTCTCTAGCTTTTGTGGATGATTCAAGACAAGAATAATAGCTTAATTAAATACCACCATTGTCATGAATTTCAATATGAGAATTTTTGCACACAACATCTATATATATTAAAAAGCGTAAACGATAATTGCACTCGCCACGTGTCCCCTTTTTGAATGACACTTTATCCATTCCATTCTCATATAATAAAAAAATATGTCAATATAAAGATTCAAACCCATGACCTTGCATACGCAATAAGGAGTTCCAACCACCACTCCAATATGTTATTAGTGTTTCTTCTATTAAAATCAATAATGTATGTATGAACAGAAACCAAGAGTTATGTTGTAAATTTTGGGAATCCATATTGTAAATGAGATGTTTTTTTTGGATAATTTTTCACAACAATTATACAATAATTATTTTAACTATTATTAAATTTAATGCACAAAAATCCCGAAGATTTCCGGGGCCTAAATACTAGTTCTATATTAAAACTTTGGTTGCTTAATGATATTATTGAGGATTTGACCATATGAAACATCACCATGGGGAGTCTCACATTAATAAAACTGGATATGGTGTTTATCTAATAACGTTATAAGAAACTATTTTTATTGTCATATGGTTTGGGCGTGGAATCCATTTTTGTATGGGAACTGGACTCTCTCTCCTCTTGGTGGATGCAGTCCAGATTCATACTTGACATGATATCAGATCCAAACCGAATTGGAGAGAGGCGTTCCCTAATAAGATTAAGGGGCTATTGTCATATGATTTTAAGGTGGAAACTAGATAGTCAGTAGTTTGATTGTTTGGAAATTTGAATTTATGGTAAAAAAACAAAAAAGTCATTTTATTCATACTAAGATCTCTATTCTATAAGGGAAGAGGAGGGACACCAAAAATCAATATTTTTAAATAAAATATCAAGTTGAGTGAGCATAACCTTCCTACTCTATACTAACATAAAATATTGGTCCATCATAATCTTCTTCTTCCTTCACTCATAACAATTTATATGCTTTAGCACATTGCATTATTGCATGCATTTAATGCTAATTTAAAACTTTGTAATTATTGGGTTACCTTGAAAACATGCTATGATTATTAATATCTGATAAAAGAAACAAAAATAGTGCGAAGCAATGGTTAGATTTTCATTTTCCGTAATTCATGGCGTTGGTTCAAACTTCAAAACTTCTATGGACGATGTTTATAGTTTGTAATTTATGGGAATAACATGGATAAAAAGAAGAATGAAAAATGACCTGTGGCGGACTACAATCCGGGTTCATAGCTTCATGCTTTTAATATATAAATATATACATATAGAGTTAATTACGTCATCCTTGGGATCTAATCTATTTTATACCTATTGTATGTAACCACTTAGTATATAGCCAATATAGTTAGATAATGTGTAGACCAAAAATTGCCTTTAGACTATGGCAGAAAACTGGCTTACATGTACGTGATGCATCTTAAAACATTTTAAGATGATGTAGTTAATTATCTAATTAGTGAAATGGTTAGGATACTTTTTAGTGTTTCCTCCTCTTTCCTTATCGATAGAGATTGACAACGTTAAGGGCCACAATTCATTAATGTTTTATGTTTTCAATTTTATTTTTAAAAATAATCAAAAATCAAAATATGGGAACCAGAAAGGTGGTTTCCAAGTTTTTGTTGTCACCAAAATAAACACAATTATTGTAGGGCTAATTTTCCGTTTTTTAACAATTGGTATCTGGTGATTCCAAAATCATAAAAACCAAAAACAGAAAATCGACATTAATACCGCGGAAATAACGTTGATGGCGGTTTTTCTAAGAGTTGGTCTAAAGACCGCTTAATTTTAATTTAGAAATAGGCACCAGCCTAGGTCAATATAAAGAAAGAACGGACCACATTTTGAATACAGTGATCAGTTTAATTCATTTCGTGACTAGCTAATACGTTCATTAATTAAAAATTTTAATCCATTTAGTGGCAGTCCAATTCATTCAGTAAATCTATTATTTAAAATTATCCGACGAAATTTAAAGATTTAGGGTCTGTTTGGTAGGGCGTAAAAGGTTTTCTTTGAAAACTGTTTTCCCATTTACGTTGTTTGGTTTGGAGTAAAATATTAAAATGTAAAACTTGGGGAGGAAAACCATTTTTCACCTTATTGAAAACATTTTCCCTCAAAATTGGGAGGAAAACATTTTCCCTCACAATTGAAGTAATTGATTTTCAGTTCAACCAAACAATGAAAAATGCTTAAAATGGAAAATCATATTACATGCAACCAAACAACGGAAAACCTTCATTAAAAAAAAATTCCAATGTAAAAGGTTTTCCATGGAAAATTATTTTCATCCGAAAACGTTTTACACCCTACCAAACGGAGCCTAAATAAAACAAAAGGAGTAGAAGAAAGTAATTAGGTTAAAATAACATTGAATGAACTTGTTAGAATAATGTTTTGGGCGTTAGTGAAGTGACATTTGCTAATCACACGGACACAGTTATCCAAAGAAACAAATTCTGGGATTAAGTAATGTTTCCAATCCTTTCTCTAATTTTACTTAATTGTTCATGAATGCGCTGTTTATCATTCTTCAATTTTCATTTTCTTCATTTTTCTATGATTAATAAGGTTACATATTCATGCAATCCCTAATTAAACTTGTTGAATACTTTGTCCAGATCTTAGAAATTGACATGTATTTGTAATTTGGTGCCTTGCTGGTTGCTGCCTTGGTAAAACCTATTCTCTTTGAAGATTGTATTGGTGATAAATTAGTTGCTAATTTTGGTTCATAATAGCTTATTGTGTTTTTTCTTGACCTCAATTATGCTCTCTTATTTTATAAGTTTTTGGTACTTATATGAATTTATCTAAAAAAATTGGAATTTATCTGAATTTATAAGAGCTTATTTTTTGCTGATACTTATCTTAGGGCTAATTCTCCCCACTTTATTTCCGGTTCGGTTCAGTTATTTTAGTTTAGCTCCGGACAATATGTTTGGTATCACATTTCACTTTCTGTTCAGTTCAACTATTTTTAGTTATTTTCGGTTCAGCTCACCCAGAGAACCGGCCTTTAGTATAATCAAATAACAAAGAAACGAGTGCCTCAATATGAGGTTTGTTAGAATAATTAGAGTTTCATGCATTCCAACATGCTACTTTAGCTCTTAATATATTTGATTATCTATAAGTTTATTAAATTATAAAGAGTTGATCATTTTAAAAGTATATACTGGGACGAATCTATTAAGTTCTTACGTGATTATGAGCCTATATGATTATGTTTGTCCTTATGTGTAACCCATAATACAAGTCAAATAGAAGTTGAATTAATATGAAACAGAGAAAGTACTCTTCTATGAACTTGTGTTAGTTTATAGATTAGTCATAAATTGGGCCTGGGTAACCCAATAAGGAGGAGGAGGAGAGTTTGGTCCACTTACAAGCCCAAGGAGGTTACATCCTAAAACCATATGGTGATAGGAGAACTCCTAAGCTTATTAAGTGGATTTATCTCCCCTTTTCTCTAATGTGGGACACTCATGTGCACAACAATGGGGTTTAATACTCTCCCTCACATGTGAGTGTCTTTAGAATTTAGAGCTAACTGGAAAGGCAATTAGAAACAACTCTCTTAGGGGTTGGGCATCCGTTCGAGCAAACCCTTTTCAATCTCTTAATACCCATTTTAAAAAGACCCACAACCTGGGCTGTGATACCATGTTAGTTTTTAGATTAGTCATAAATTAGGCATTGGTAACCCAACAAGGAGGAGTAGAGTTTGCTCCACTTACAACCCAAAGAGGTTCCATCCTAAAACCATATGGTGAGAGGAGCCAAGAGGAGTAGCTCCTAAGCTTATTAAGTAGATTTATCTCTCCTTTTTCGCCAATGGGGGACACTCACATAATATACAACAATGGGGTTTAACAACTTAGACTGTCAGTTTACTCAATTCTCACTAACATGCAATCTGATATCTTAATGGTCAAAATGGTGCACTAGATACAAGAAAAGTCAAATGGGACAATTATGCGAGGACAACAAGAGTACATGTCATAGAGAATTTTTAACTATTCATGTGCTTCAATCAAGTTTTTTACAAGTATATTTAAGATCTATCTGTTGTTGACATGTTTAACTAAAATTCTTCATGGTTAAAAGTATTTCAAGTGTTATATGCAAAAAGCTACACCTACATGCTCCAAGAATGTGATCCAGAGCATGATTCACATGATGTTTCTAAGTCTGAGACCATAAAATATTTAGTGTTATCCAAAGGGCATGCTGTGGTAAGCGGTTATTTAGGGAGGGGAAGGGGGTGTGATATGAACCTAGGTTCACTATATGTGATGGATATGCTTGCTTCATAGTGATTAGTATATGGAGAGCATATAGAGAAGAGTTGAAGATGTTTTCATATCGTGATTTCCGGTCAAGCTCCTAGCAATTTTAGTTTTTTTTGTAAGATAAGACCTAAAACACCTCTTTTATAGGAAAGACGTGATAATGTTTTTTGCCTAAAACGACCTAATGACATCTCCGTTTTATGTTTTTCCAGCCAAATGGTCAACTTTCTAGCATTGACCTCTTATTTTTCATTAACTTCACTCCACTCTACTGTACTCCTCCTGCATCTTCTTCAATAATTCTTTTGTGTCCTCCCTCTCTCTGTGTGTGTGTTTTCTTTTTGTACCAGAAGAACTTTGTTTGCTTGTGAGACGTTTTTCTACAAAGCCATCCTTTCTATAGGGTCCATGCCATCTAGGTGAAGGTCCTTCGAAAATTTGAGAAAGCTTTATTAGAAGCGAAAGATTGTCTTTGTGACAATTGGCTAAAACCTTCACAATATCTCCATATAGCTTCCTCCAACTATATTAGGAACCATTCTTAGGCTTCCCATCCCAAAGCAAAACTTACCAGTGTGGATGAAGTTGCTAAAATTATAAGGGTAATGCTAGGGCTGCATACAAGTATTAAATGCATTTCCTAACGTGGTATGATTTGGTTTTTATGACAAAAACACACGTAAATCGGTGTATTTAGTGTCTTGTTTTCTAAAACTTTCCTTTTTAAGCTTTCTATATGCAGTCTTTAGGCTGCATTTAGCTTTTTCCATATTATAATATGAGATGAAAACTAATTGTGTTTCACTTATAGTGAAAGACTATTCCATTTTGTAGATAATATATGTATCACTGTTAGGATCAATTACGGAAAAATGTAAACAAAATCCTACGCAATACTACTTGTAGGAAAAATGACTTTGTGCAACTGAAAAAGCATTTGATTTCATTAAACTTCATAATTACGGCTTCATATATGCTCTGTGAGGGAGAAGCAGGATCATTGTGTATAGTTCAGTGTGGAAGGCTTTTATACTTTAATAATGTCATGTGAACTCGTTACGTAGTAGATATACTATGATATAGTTGAAAGAACTGTGTTTGTAGGACCTGCTGTGAAGCGATCTGTTTTTTAAGCTTGATATTCCAAAAATGGTTTAATATTTAAGATAGTAGCAATACTGCTACATAAAGATCATGAAGTTCAATGCTAAAGTCTACATTTGGATGGATTTAGATTTAGCCAATCGTATTAGTTTCTGTTGATTGTTTCCCTGTTATCAAAGTAACATTCTGTAATGTGTTGTCACAATGTGTATTCCTAATGTGTTTTTTTTCTTTTCACTCTCTTATCCTTTTGATACAGGACATGAATTTAAGCCCAGACTGCGATGAGAAACGAAAGGAAGTCAAATATGGTGAAGGAATTGATAGAATCAGTGCATTGCCAGATCTAATACTTCTGCATATACTTTCTTTTCTTCCAACAAAGCATGTAGTCAGGACTAGTAGTTCTATCACGCAGATGGCAGTGCCTTTTTACCCTAATGACCAACTTTGATTTTGAGGAGCCTATCACATTTAGTTCAAGAAGCTCTAAGGTAAGCCGTGCACTGGAATTGCTTGGTTTTGGAGCATCTAAAGTGGTCTAGAAGTTTTAAGGATTTTGTCGATAGAGTTTTGTTGCTCAGCAAGGCCACAAACATCAACAAATTCCGCCTTAAATCTAGTTTCGCCTCTGACTGTTCAAATCTTAATACATGGATTAAGTTTGCATTACATCGTGGAGTTACGGAGCTTGATATCTCGACATGTGAAATTGAGTTTAGTGTGCTGCCAGTATCACTTTTCTTTTGCAAAACACTGGTAGTACTAAAGTTGGAAGGAAGATTTGAGATGAAGCTTCCTGCATCCTTCCTGTTGCCATGCCTGAAATTCCTACGACTTCACACTGTTGAATTTCCAGAAGAATGCTCTCTCAACGACCTCATTTCTGGGTGTCCCGTGCTCGAGGACTTGGTCCTTGGAGGTGAATGGGAAGATGTTGATATTTGTTCTCCAAATCTAAAAGTTTGACTATAGATTTCTGCGATGGGATATCATACTATCACAGATCTAATGTAGAGCTTGATCTTCCTAATTTGCTGTATTTTAACTATATGGATTTCTTGGCAGTTCAATACTGCTTAAAGAATATGAACTCGCTCGAGGAAGCCCATATTGACATTTTATTGGACAGGAAAGACGCTAGTTGGGAGACATCCAGAGATTCAGTTTTAGAACTAGTTAATGGCGTCTCTAGTACCAAGCATCTGTGCCTCTCTGGTACATGCCTGGAGGGGTAGCTCTTTTAACTCCTTATGCCTACATTGTTTTGTTTGATTTCTGGTTTAGTTGGGAATTCTGATTTCATCTTCTTTGCTGGATGGAGATTCTGAGTGGCCGATTTAAGCTGCCAACCTTCAATAACTTGTCTCGCTTAGAACTTGGATGGGACAGATATCTTGACTGGGAGATAGCCTTGCCCGAGCTTCTGCACAGCTCACCCATTCTTGAAAATCTCGTATTTCCTGAGGTTGGTTCATTTCTTCATCAAATTGCAGCTAACAACATGAACTATCATTTAGAATACGTTTAATATATCGTAACTCCATGTTATCGTCATCTACAGGGAATCGTGATTCGTGAATGTGAATATTCTAACAAACACTTTTGGGGCCGACTGCAAAATACACCTTCATGTCTTTCCTCTCATCTCAAGACTCTTCACTTAGGATCATTTCAAGGCTTTGGTGAAGACATGAGGATAATTAGGTATCTACTCAAGCATGCGAAGGTGCTAACGAAGCTGATTGTGTACTGTAACCTCCGCTCAAAGAGAAAGTTTCGAGGACAAAATCTAATTATAAGACAATTGACTACTATATCCTTTTCTGGAGTGGGATAACTAACTTATGCATTCATGCTTAGTGATTAGAGAATTAAATAGAAGTATCCCTACTTGCTAGTTGCTGGTTTATTACATTTGTCATCATGCAAACAACCTACTTACATATACTTAGACTAATATAGATTGCATGAAGTTAGGCATCTCCATGATATGGCTCCCATATATGTAGACCCAGAAATGCTTCTAGTGGTAGTACAACAGATTCACAACACACTTTCAGTGATTGTCCTGTTGTTTCCTTGACTTAAGAATAGATTTCTATGAAACTCAAGCAAACATAGCAGCCAAATTGACAATCTTATTTATTCAATATTATTTTGAGTGATGATAATTCTTGACTGATGACACATATGAACTTGTCAAAGCCTAACTTATAAACAAAACACCTTCTTATCCCAAGTTCTTGCTTATGTCCCCAAATTGGATTGAGCAAAGCTCTAAAAAAACAAATTAAAACAATACTTCCATCAAATTATCACACGTTCATGCTCATAGCAAAAGCAAGAATTCGAGAATCACACAAAAGTGAAAATTAACAATGAAGTCGAACGACACTGAAAATGACCTTCACTTACAACAACTTGCTATCTCTGTTATTCGGTCGGCTTATCATGAAGAGGGAAATAAACGGTTTACCTTCTCCTTCACACCATTAATGGTTTGATGGGATTATGCAACATTACACCATTGCGTTTTGAAGGGTTTATTCCTTGAATATATCAAATACAAAAGCTAAAGTTTACCAGCAAACCAATTATAGCGCAGTGGTTTAGAATTGGAATTTTACATTGTAGGTCGTGGGTTCGAAGATCAATGCGGTCATTTTGCAAATATTTTAATAAGATGACATGGGGTTGATGCCAATGTATGAATTGGAGTGACACGTGGCAGTGCCAATCTTTGATAATGCTTTTAATATATATATAGACTAGATTTATATCCGTGCAAAAATGCACGTCTATCTAAAAGGTTTAATATATAAGTTTTTGATTTTTCTAATAAAAATTCAACCCAATGAAACTTAATCAAGACTAAAACAAATTATAATTGTTTGATAAATTTTAATCTTAAATTAAAGTAATGTTTACAGTGTAGGGGTGTCATTATCTAAGTACATATTATGTGTTATTAACCCGTGAAATTCAAATTCATTGCTATATTCTATTATTTCTTTTTAGCCAATGAAGTTATATAAAAGTTACAAAAACTTGGATTAAATGTCTATCCAATAATATTTAATTATTACCCACCAAGGCTTTCACGTGCACATTTAGTTTTCAACCTCATTATTAAAATCTCTATTTAATACTACCTCCGTTTCTTTTTAAGTGCTACATTTTGACTTATAACACTATTCATTCATTATAATTTGACCGGATTTTATGATATAGATAGGGAAAAATATAGTCATGTTGGATCTCATTGATTCGTCTCGATATATATATTTTTAATATCTAATTGTCATAATTTTTACAAATGCATAATTAAAGATAAAAATGATATAAAATATGCATCGACAAGCGTGCTAAAGTGAAATGTAGCACTTATAAAAAAACAGAGGAAGTATAAGTAATTGGATTATTTTAAATAATCAACTTAAAATAAAAACAATAAACACATAAAAATAAAACAAAGTCCTCCCTCCATTTTTTTTAGTTTCTATTCATAAGTAGGGGAATACCAAGGCAAATTGGAGAGGATAAATTTATATATATTACAATATTATTGATCTGCTTTTTCAAAATAAAAATGAGCAGTGTGATGAATGGGGTGGTTTGATAGTAAGAGAATCTAAAGTAAGGCCATTTAAAAAAATTGTGTAGTAAATATGTGGTTCTTGTAGGGCAAAATAATGAAAAACAAAACTGTTCAATATGGAAAGAATTTGAAGTAGGAAAAACTTTTGGAAATGGAACAAAAAGGATTCCATAAAGAACAAAAATAAACAGAGTAATATAATCATAAGAGAACCTTTTAGCTCTAATGCAAGGTACACCCACTTTGTAGCGCGTAAGATTAATGCTTGAACTTATGCCTATAACCCTAACATGTTTAGTGTTCTAACCCGTGAATTTTTCATCTCATTGTTGTAACCCTTACACTTTTAAATGAATAAATTAAATGGGAGAAACAATTGCAATATGGAACTTTGTTAGAAGAACTACACGTAATTCAATAGTGTGTGATAAATATTGCACAAACCTATGCTTGATTGGAATTTTTAAAAGGGATTACTAAAGTTTGTTGTTTTGAATCTTTGGTATAACAATTTTTGATCGGTTGGTTTAAAAGTTTCGTGTCAAACATTTTAATTGATTATATTTTGATAAGATTTTAAAAAAAAATTTAATTTTTTTTACAAAAATCAGGGATCACTACGTATGAAATAGCCATACTTTTTGGATATTATGTCAAAGATATTTATCTTAGGAATACGGTATTAGATAAGATTTGCAATTAAATAATCTTAGAAAAATAATTCAAGATATGTGTTTTATATTCGTTTATTGAATAGAACGATCACATCTAGGTTATTTTTTTAATTCAAAAAACTGATAATCTATATTTATCATATGTTTCTAGGGACTTAACGTTATACGTACTATGACTATGTGACTTGTAATGTTGTCATTTACGTCTAGAAGCATCTCATTGGGGTAACGTTTTATTATGATCATCTAAGTCAATGAGGACAGTGGCAGTATTTGGTTAATTTTTCTCCTGCCCAATAGCATATCAATCTATCTATATCTTTTTATTTGTTGCACTTATATAATAATAAAATCATTGGCAAAAATTTACAGTTGCATAATTTAAGTAAAACAATATGTAGTAGTTGCTATCCATGGTAATAAACATTATTCACATCAATTCTTAGAGCTATTGCTTGAATATTTTTATTACTCATATTCTACTTTCCGAATTTACTTGATTATAGTATCTTCGATTTTTGCCAAATTTAATCTTTTATAATCTACTTTCCAAATTCACTTGATTTTTTATATAATATCTTCCGTATTTCTTCCTAAAAAAGCCGAACTCAAAAATCATGACATGTAGCATTTATCTTGTGTGACAGACACATGGGCACATAGCCTTCAAAAGATGACATGTGGCAAATTTTTCTTGCTTTATATATTAGTATAGATTGGTAAATGTGGTTGGAGTTAGTGTACATCATTTTATTTGGTTGAGAGAATTGATGAGCATTATAGTAGTGCCCTAGTGGGCAATATGAAAAAATAGAAGGGTAAGTACTAAGGAGTAATGTGGAATAGAGTAAAAGGAAAGTTTAAGGCCGCTATGCTCTTTCAACTAATTTTCCTTATCAGAAATAATAAGTTCACATAAGTTCAGTTCAACAAAAATAAGGTTTGACCATCTTACAAATAAGGTTTAAATAAGTTCTAACAAGTTCATATAAGCAAAGATAAGTTGAAAAGAATAGGCCCTAAAGATTGCTAAATTTTTGTTATACAAAACTATATACCTAGTTAACAATGATTATATATATTTTAAAAATAAAATATTTGTAAGAACTATAGTAATTAAATAATTGATTGAAATCCAGTGTTTTGACAATATTGTATATTAGTAAATTCAGGTTTGTCAAAGCTACAACCTTGAAAGTGGATCAAACTACTCCCCCTATTAGTGAAACCTTTCTACAGGTTCGTTTCCACAATAAAATCTTAGACGGTATTCTTGAACGTATCGTGCAGTTGGAAGGGTAAAAAAATTGCAATCCCCTTGCAGCAGTGATGGCCCCTCTTTCATCGTCAGTGGTGATGGTGGCGGAGGTGGTGACTGCAAGGGTGGTGGCAATGAGCGAGGAGAGATATGGAGTAGAGTGTATAATGGGTATAATGGACAATGTGCATAGAAATATGAGTTGTGTACTAGTAAATTCAGGTTGGGTCCAAGTAAAATTCGAACTTGATTTATCTAGATCCAAAAATTATTTTGATCAATAAAATCTTAGATCGAAATGTGCTAGGTCGTCAACAATGTAATTAAGATCTAGTGTGAATGAATAACAATTGGATTGGGAGAGGATCATTTCAAAACAAGCCAGGTTCAAAATGTGTCAGTTGATCTGAAATCTAGACAAGATACATTAATTGCAATTGGTCGGGTTAGATATAAGTCTTATCAATTAAAAGGAGTTTCAAGTCTTTACAAGAGTCGAGTGGTTTGTGTTTGGTTTAGGTCTCTAGTTATCGGCTCACCGATCTCGATGTCAGTTCAATGTCGAATGGGTGCAATTAATACAAGCTAATGCTGGAAAGGGATATTAGTTATACTTTACTTGCGATGGTCCAGGCTTGCAGACAAGGCGATACCTGTGACATTTAGACTTGAGACGCATTTTTATGCTGTTTCGTTTAGATTTAACTCTCATATCAACTTGGTTATCGAGATAATTTTTGGTCAAGTTAAGTAAAGGTCGAAGTCAATCAGATCATGACTTGATGTTTGGTCATGGAAGATCTTGACAGTTCTACGGAGACCCAAAATCTTTTACTCAAGATGTGGGGTAATGAGAGGAAACTCTAATCCTACGAGTTTCATATTCTTTCTTTCCAACTTAATTTACATTCTTTTCCTTAGAGGCTGTTTATTTAGGGGGATTAAAGGGTGGGACTAGGAATTTATATCCCCGTAGGTGGTATTTCCATGTTTGTTTGGGGGGTAGCTACAATCACCTGATTGAGAATGAGATTAAACCTCTCTTATCCCACCAAAATAATACCTAAGGGGGCAGATATTGGGAGGGGATTAACTTTTATAAGGAAATAACTCTTGTACCCTTAAGGGAAAGAAAGGGATAGAGAGTTAGTAAATGGATTTACGTAAAATTATCAAGTAACCCAGCCTTGTCCGAGTCAGGATCATCCGTCCCATATGATGTCCCACATGGTGCCATTTGCTATTATTTTATCCCGTAACGGAAATCTAATAATTTTTTGACTTATTTTCTAATTGTTCCCCTATTAGTAAATCCTTCTCAAAAACAAAAACTCATAAAATAAATCTCACTTAATAAAATAAATGACGAAAACGATTTATTTCCTTTTGACTCTTTATTTTACTAAGTGAAGTTTATTTATAATTTTTTGTTTTTGAGAAGGATTTACTAATAGGGAAAATTATAAGGTCAAAAATATTAAATTTAAGTTATGGGACAAATGCATATCAAATGGGACACCAAATAGGACATGTGTTGAGACAGATGATCCAGACTCCCTTCCCCAACTCATCCCAAACAAGAGATAAAGACTATTGAATCCTTAATCCAACTACCAATTCCCAATCTAACTCTCATCCTCCCATCCCCGAACTCTCCTTCCCACATACCAAACGCCCTGTTAGAGTCCGCTATAAACTTTTCTCGTAACTTTTCAAAACCTTTCAAATAAATTCTTTCTTTTCTACTAAGGCCTAAACCCTACTATCCAGGACCCTAAATTGGCGGAAACCCTTCAACTGCTGTTCGTCTCTTAAATATTGAACCATTGAGTAATGTTACTAATCCTTTCTTTTAATTTTTATACTTGATTTCCCCAGTGGCGGATCCAAGATTTTTCGGATGGTGGTGCACCACTATCAATCGTCGTTCACATATCGAAATCAAATTTTTCTCTCAAACAAACTCTCTAACAAATTTCATTCCAAAAGTAAGAAAAATAATTATAATTCATATTACAACTAAATAAATCCTGAAAATACAACCAAATAGTACTACAAAATACAAAAAAATGTCCAAGTAGTAAAATAGTCCTAAAAATTATTACAATTGTTCACGGCGAGTTTTCATGTTCTGATATCGATCTATAATAGCATTCCTACTAACCTTCAAAAACAAATCATTCTCCAAATAAGTAATCAAGCAATCATTCAACATTTGATCTCCCATACTATTACACAATTTGTCTTTCACTTGTGTCATTCCAGAAAATACTCTTTCCACACTTGCCGTTGCAACGGGGAGAAGCAACACCAACTTCAAAAGCAAGTAGTGTAACACCTCAAAAATTCACTACGAATTTTTCGCGTTTAATTCTTAGCGTTTAATTAATTTCGTTAACGTTTCACTGTTTTAACCGATAAAAATTTCACCTTGATTTGAAAATTTATAAAAATTATATTTTTATTTCATAATCATGTTGGATTTATTTTCCTATGTTTTAAATAATTTTTGTGAAATTTATTTTCAAATTTTAGATTTTATATGAATTTAAAATCGGTTTTTGAGAAAAATTACGAAATCGATAAAAATAATTTTAATTAATTAATTTATAAATTTTAAAACTCATTTCAAATTTATTGAAATTAGTTTATTATGGTAAAAACTCATTTTCGGATTTTCTAAGGTATTTATAAGCTTATTTGACTATTTGACTAACTTTAAGGTTTTAATCTTTAAAAAAATATAAATGTTGACCAAAAGTCTTGAAAATTTATGGGGAACTACTTCTGGTCTTATGGGAAATTTCTTAGCATTTTCACCTCCTTGCCAACCCAATTAATCCATCCTCCAACTACCTTGACTTTCTTTGCATTCTTTTACCTATTTATTGAAAACTTTAGACCAAACAATTTTTACCCAAGCTTTACTCATCCTAAAACTGAAGAGTGAGCTTCTCCCTTACCTCCTCTATCTATTTTCGTGCTTCACAAAATTTTGAGCAATTTTGAGCTTTAGAAAATTATTTATAGCATTTTCAAGTTATTTTTAATTAATTTTCTAATTTATTCTATTAATTTCTACTCCACTTTCTAATACCTAAATCTCCCTTGAACACTTTTAGGAGGTGATACAATTGAGTTAGAGCTTGTTGAAGAGGAAGGATCTTAGCTCTTAGTCTCTCATTATCTCTACTCTATTTTCCACCGAAATTAAGGTAACTAGCTTTAATCCTAGTTTAATTTTGATTAATAAGTTAATTAGAGTAAATTATATCTACTATAGTATAAATAGTTATATTATTACTTGATAAGAATTATGTGAATTTATGAGAATTATATATGAATTTTCGGATTTACTATGAATTAATTAGAAATTATGAATTTCTAATTACATATGTGTATAATTGAGTGAAGAAATTATATTTATTGATTATATATGTATCTATGTCGAATATATGCTTATTTTGGAATGGTTATATACTCTTTCTTGTTGAAAATTTGTTGGTGTGATTTTATTTGAATTATAGTAATTAATTTGTTAATTGTGTAATTATTACCAAAAGTATTTTAGTGTTGAAAATTAAATATAATTTATGAAATTTTTTTTATGTGCACGAAAATTTGTTAAAGTACTGATATATATTATTTAAATTATTTATTTTATGATCTTGATTAATTTACTTGACTTGTTGTGTAAATATGTTGGATTATTTATCGATTAGTAAATTGTTTTATTTAAAAAACTATAAATTTTACTTTATCCTTTTCTTTACCAAAATAAAATTGTTAATATTTAGATAAATAATCTCTATTTCGTGCCTAAATTATTTAAAAATAATTTAGATTATTATGATTGGATTTAATGGTTTAAATTCAAAATTTTTGTTTAATAAAAATCTAAATGCCGAAAACACTTTATGTTTTCCTAAAAATTTCAGCAACTTTAAGTCTAATTTTAAAAGTTCTTTAATGTTAAATTCATGTTATAAAGTTATTTTATTAAAGAGAGTTTAAGAAAAATTATTATTTTCGAATTTCATCAAATTAAATTATGTAAGTTGATAATTTGTAAACAAATTCATTTACATTTTATTATGACTTTTAGGTCACTTTGATAAATTATATATTTTGAAACCAAATGTTGTTGAGTTGATATTAAGTTGGATTGGTTCCACTTATACCAATAATACAAGATTTGTGTATTTTGAGATTTAATATATGGTTCAAAATATATATTTTCAAACCAAATGTTGTTGAGTTAATATTAAGTTGGATTGATTCCACTTATAGTAATAATACAAGATTTGTGTATTTTGAGGTTTAATATATGGTTCAAAAAAATATTTTTAAACCAAATGTTGTTGAGTTGATATTAAGTTGGATTGATTCCACTTATACCAATAAATACAATATTTGTGTATTTTAAGATTTAATATATGGTTCGAAATATATATTTTCAAACCAAATATTGTTGAGTTAATGTTAAGTTGGATTGGTTCCACTTATGCTAATAATATAATATTTGCGTATTTTGGGATTTATATGGTTCAAGATATATATATTTTCAAACCAAATATTGTTGAGTTGATATTAAGTTGGATTGGTTTCGCTTATGCCAATAATACAAGATTTGGGTATTTTGAGGTTTATTATATGATTCAAATTATATATATTTTCAAACCAAATATTGTGGAATTGATATCAAGTTGGATTCGTTCCACTTTATGCCAATGATACAAGGTTTGTGTATTTTGGATCTAATGAGATATGCAAATTGTGTATTTTCAAACCAAATGCTGTTGAGTTGATATTAAGTTGGATTTGTTCCACTTATACCAATAATACAAGGTTTGTGTATTTTGGATTTTAAATAAAAAAATTTATATTTACTATTACAGTTTATTTATATTTGATGTTATCGTTGAGATGATTTTTCCTTTGTACCGAGCTGGGTACACAGAGATATTTTAAAATGACATTTGATTGTGCCATTACCTTTGTACTGAGCTGGGTACATCAGTTTGTTTTTGAGGAAGAGAAATCCTATGGGGCTGAGCTGGGTCCCTTGGTATGAACTGTCGCTCTTGTACTGAGCAGGGTACATAGAGTTAACTTGCGTGCTGAGCAGGGCACGTAAGTCCGCTTTGATATTAGTCGTCGTCCAGTGTTAGGTTGTACTGAGCAGGGTACGGCGCACTGAGCAGGGTGCGTTGAAACTAGCACTGGGAGTTATGGCCATTTCTTAGACATAGGATACTGTATGCTGAGCAGGGTGTGCGTGTCCTAATACTTCTATCATGTAGGAACCGTGGGTAGTTGTACGCTGAGCAGGGTGTACATTTATCCACTTACGTTCATTTCTCCCCTTTAACGTTGGTTGTTGTGATGTTGTGTTGAGTTATTATTATTTGGGAATGGTAATTGGATTTGGAACTTGAGTCTGTTTTTGATACAAATGGTTATTTTAAGTATATTATTATTTTAAGGAGAAGCTACAATTATTGACGATGTTGTGAATTTTATTATGGTTAGTGATTGCTATAGTCGATGTTAATTTCTGTAACTAGCTTATTTGATCTTGGTTAACCTGGGAGGACTGCTAGTTGCTCCCCACTGATTGTGGACCCATTATATGTATTTTGCAGGTGAAGAAAGCTATTGATGCGGGTGGTTAACGGATAGAGTGAGAGATAGGATTGTGATATTTTGTTATCATTCTCTACTAAGAATATCGTCGCTTGACGACTTAAGTTGTAAGAGGCTCATAACCTCACAATGGATAATGCTTGGAGAATAAATATCTATTTATGATGATTGGACAACCTTTTATTGTGGTTAGAAAGTAATACTCCGATGGACAGTATTTCCGCTACTGTCTAATATTCATTATATTAAGCATAATTTAGAAATTCATTATTTAAATTATCGGAGATGTTACAAGTAGACCCTATCATGGGTTTCGGACAATCTGTCTCAACAAGTTTGATTGAAAGCTCACTAAGACTCTTCACATTCCAAAACCTTTCATCTTCTCTGACGGCAACAATGAAATTATCAAGTGCATGATCAAAGAAAATCAATTCCGAACTTGAAAACTCTTTTGGATAGAATTTTGCAAGTTCAATCAATTTTCTTTTATCAAAAGAAGAAAACCGATTCACAGGATTAAAACAAGACATACACACAAGTAAATTTTTACTTATCTCTGGAAATCGATTTTGAAGTTCTTGCAATTGAAGATCAATGACACTGAAAAAAACATCAACTCGGAAATGATGAAGATTTGACACTTGTGTGCTTTTACCTCTGAACAACCTTCTCCCCGGGACAACATATTTCCCCTCCATATTGGGTACCTCAATGCCATACTTAGCCATAAAAAGAAAGGACTTTTTCCATATGAGGATCCCATCCATCATCTCTCATCTTTTGCAAATTAGTCTTGGTTACATTAACTATGGCCATTGCATTTACAATATCTTGATCATGTTTTTGTAAGGCCACATTCAAGCTATTTGTAATAGAAAAAATAGAACCCATCAAATGTGCCAAAAACACAAAATCAAAAGACATCAACATATTTGTAAGAGTTTGTGCTTTGTTAGAATCAAGTGCATCAGACACTTCTGCAATGTCGTCAAGTGACCCAAGAATTGAAGGATATAAGTCAAGCACATTCATAATTGTTTTGAAGTGAGATCCCCAACGAGTGTCACATGGTCTACCTAACCCGTTCTTGATTCAAACTGGACCCCGTTTCAAGCTCACCCAAGGACAATGCTTCCACAACTGTTTGGGCTTGTTTTGCACGAAGAAATTCTCTCCTCTTTGGTGAACCTCCCACAAAATTCAAGAGAGGTGCAAGTACATCAACAAATAGCCAAGCACAATCTGAATTTTTTTTGGCAAGTGCAACTTGAGTCAACTTAAGTTGGTGAGCAAAGCAATGCACAAAGTATGCTTGTTTACATTCATTCTCTATTAGAGTCCTAAGGCCGTTAATGGAACCTTGCATATTACTCGCTCCATCATAACCTTGACCCCGTACATTAGAGAAACACAAAGAATACTCCATTAATAATGACTCAATAGCAGTTTTAAGAGTCAAAGAAGTAGTATCAGCAACATGCACAATGCCAAGTAAACGCTCACACACTTCTCCCTTTTTATTAACATATCTCAAACAAAGAGCCATTTGTTCCTTATCAGAAATATCAGCAGACTCATCAGGAAGAATAGCAAAAAAACCACCATCAAGATCTTCAAGTATTGCTTTCGTTGTCTCTTTTGCACAAGCATTTATGATATCTTTTTGATAATTGGAGAAGTAAGTTGACAATTAGCAGGGGCATTTTTAAAACAACTTTGGAATATTCAAGATCATGTGTGGAGAGAAAGGTTAGTAATGAAAGAAAGTTACCTCTTCTCAATGAACTTTCCTTTTCATCGTGACCACGGAAAGGCAATCCTTGGAGTAAAAGCCATTGAATGGTTTCAATCGAAGCTTCAAGCCGCTTCCTATAAGCACTCATGGTTTCCTTTGTTTGTTTTGATAACGCGGTGGTGATGCTTGCCTTTTGTTGCTTGAATAAATTCATGGCTGAAACTGCATTGTTGTGAGCACTCATGTGTTTCCCAACGTGATTTTTTATTGTATCTATTCGATTCCAAGATCTAAACCCCCCACTAACAAAGGCATCACCTCCAACTGTATTTTCATCCTTGAATAAATAGCAAATGAAACAATAGGCAGCATCTTTTGTCACACTGTACTCAAGCCAACTCCATGTTTTAAACCAATCGGCAACAAATCGACGCTTTTTTGTGCAATAAGTGTTTGGGGAAATTCATACTCTTTAGGTTGACATAAGTCTCTTTGAAGGTAAGTTCTCTTCACTAGATCTCTATCAGCTGGATGAAAGTCACTCATCTTTCTTCTCAATCCCGGGTCTTGTGGAAGATTTTTAAAATCCATTTCACTTAATCTTTCACCAAAGACCGGAGAACAACATTGGCCATGTTGATTTTGAGGGGAATCATGAGTTGGATTTTGAGGGGAATCATGAGTTGGATTTTGAGGGAAATCATGAGTTGGATTATGAGGAGAATTTTGAGTTGAATTGTGAGATGGAGAAGAATGTTGTTGACTTGCTTGATGTGGAGGCGAAATTTGTTCATTTTGTGTTGGAGATGGAGGAGAATTTGGAATAGGATTTTTTTAGTGAAGAAACTAGCAATATTCTGCATTTTGTTTGGAGTACGTTTCTCTTCATAATGAAATCTGAAAACCATGTAAAAATTCAACTAAATCAAGCAATCACATCAAAACTATTACAAATAGTGATAACCATTAAGCACAATTTGAAATCCAAATTAATATCTAACATATATAATATGATTAATATCTAACAAGAAAGAATTATGAACTAATCAACACATTCGATGTTGTAAAACATCAATTTCAATCACTAATCAACACATTTGATGTTGTTAAACAACATTTTAAATCTAAATAGCAATTTAGAGCAAATATATAACCTAATTTCAAATACTACAAATAATTTTCTATAATGACTACAAATCTACAAGTTTTCACAATCTATTTAATCAATTTAGAGTAAACCCACATGAATTTCGAGTAAATTAAAGCAATTTAGAGCATCTAAAACTTAATTTTCAAGTAATTTAAAGCAAAAATAAGATATAAAAGTAATTTTAATTAATTTAATTACCTCAGTAGCCTGCTGGGTGGCCGTGGGCCCGTGAGGCCGTGACCCACTGTGGCGGACTGGCGGTGTGCCGGACTGCGGTGCGGTGGCTCGATGCACTTCGACCGTTCGACGCAACTCCAGTCAAGGTGCTGTGTCAAGGTGGCTCGATTTCTTCGCTCGCAGCCAGCAGTCGCACTGGCACACGCAGCAACACTCGCTGACTGCGGTTTCCGTCGCCGGTCTTCCGTCGGAGGTCGGAGGAAGGTGTCAAGGTGCTGTGGATTGAAGGGAGAAGGGAAAGGCGTTCAATGTTGAGAGCATCTGAGAGAATTAGGGCGAAATGGAGTCACAGAGGCGTTATTTTTTTTTGATTTTTGATTTTATTTTGATTTTTTTTTATTTAAATTTTTCCTGGTGCACGTGCACCAGGGTGCCCAGCCACAGCTCCGCCACTAGATTTCCCATCTTTCGATGCTTTTCATTCTTCAATTCCCATTTGTTCATTTTTTATGATTGCGTTACATAAGCATGCAATTCTTACATTTGTACTGGTTGTTACCTGAAATAATCTCTTTTTTTATCAGAATATTATAGTTGAACTGTATTCGCGTCTTTTGTTTAGTGTGTATAACCTCTCTGAAAGTAGTATCGATGAATATGATTATTGAATCGTTGATTGTTGTTTGTGGAATCTTAACCATGTTGAAAAAAAAGACTTTTTTCGATGTTCGGTAAAAATAAATAAGAGGGTTTTGATTGGAAAAGGAGAGAAAGGGGAAGAAAAGAATGCTGTCGAAGCTTTCCTTTCCTTTTCTTCCAAAATCGAAGGAATTTGGACGGAAAGAAAGCTAATATTTTTTGTCCTTTTGTCGTTGTTTTCTCTTCTTTTCCTTTCTCTACCTTAGTTTTCCTTTCCTTTACTAAAAAGATACCAAATAAGCTTTAAGTGTCGTTTGATAGTCGGTACTAAATGACGGTAATGGTAACGAGTTTTAGCTAAAACTTGCAAGAAAAATCTCATGACATTCCCATCGTAATGAAGCTCCATTTCTAATCAATTCTCAAGTAGTAGTGAATGGTAAACAAATTTTTCGGAGAAAAAGGGATGATTGGGGATTTACATACATTAACATGGAGATTGACGTATAGCTTTCCTTCCAGTATGAAACGAAAAATTTATTATCATTTATTACCGGCTAACATCATTTTGGGAATAAGGCGTAGTTGTTATTGTTGTTGTTACTACCGGCTAACAATCGGGGTATTAGTATCATCCTAGAGAAGAATAGGGAGAGGAGGGAGGTGTTTGGAAACATGATGAGATGTTGTAATATAAGATAGCAAAATGAAAGAAATTGAACTTGAGAGAATCCTCACCACATAACTATGAGGTAACCATATTGAGGGCTAATGCACATACCTTCGCGAGTTTATCCATCATTAGCCTTTCTTTTAGCTAATTGGGAGGTATGAAAGCAATTGTTATTATACACTTGGAGTAGAATGTGCATCCTGTTCCTCGGTCAGATTATGGATATGCAAGTAAATAAGTCCATAAGTTTGTGAATCAGGATCATGCGGCCAAGTTCATCATATAATTTGTTGCGTGCAGGGGTGTGTTGGACACACTATGAAACATTAGGGGGTTTGGGGGAGAAAAATGGGTGATGTTATCTCGTGAACATCGTTGATTTCTTTGCATATTAGAGATCCTCTATTGCTTGTAGGGTGTGAGAAATGTTTCATTGAACCTTCTTTAAAGGTGGACAAAGAATCCACCTCTAACACACGTTTTCCTCGTACTTATTCCAATGTCAGCTTTTGGATGGATACATTTAGTTGATTGAGTTCATTGTGAATGCTTCTTGAGTGGTTATTAACTTTGTTCATCTTTCCCTCTCATCAAAGTAACAACAATTTGCAATAGATTGTAACCATGTGTGTTTCTTTGCTGGTTTTCTTTCTATTCTTATGTCCATTGATGCAGGCCATGAGTTTAAGCACAAACTGCTATGAGAATTCAAAGCGAGTCAATTATGGTGATGAAGAGATTGACAGAATTAGTAGTTTACCTAATGAAATGCTTGGGCATATACTTTCTTTTCTTCCAACCAAGAATGCAGTTGGTAGTAGTGATATCACGTATTTATATAGTCTTTTCTCCCTTATTTACAAGCTAATTTGTGCGTCATTGGAGCTCTTAGGAGCTAGTTTGTGCTAACTTTCGTATATAGTTGTGGTTTCGTGTTTTAGTGTTGAATTGCAGGGCTTATGGAGTTTTCTCCTTATTCCCGAGCCATTTGGAAGCAACCACGGCTTTACGAGATGTTACGAGACAGGTAGGATGGCTCACGAACTTTATGGGTAGTTTAGGAGGTCCCAAGACCCCTAAACGTGAAGATTAGAAAGCCAAAGAGTCAAAAGGAGGTTTCCGTGCACTGATCGGGCAGAAATGGCCCGATCGGGCGAAGATACATTGATCGGGTATAGAAGTTGCGGACCCGATCGGCCAAGCGTGCCCGATTGCATCGGGCGAGCACACATATCGGGCATCCATCGCCCGACCCGATCGGGTCCAGTGCTGCTACATCTCACCTTGGAGCTGCTGAAGAGGCGAGTTCAATGGCCCAAATATGTCGCCTGGCCCGATCGGGTGGATGCCCATGGCCCGATCGGATGGGCCGTTAAAATAAGATTAATGCTTGCTGCTGCTACACGAAGGCCCAAAACGCAAGATTTGAAGTTTTGTACCGCGGCCCGATCGGGTGGGTGCCTCGGGCCCGATCGGGTCTGGTACATTTATACGCGGAATTTGACTTTCGTTTTCCGTTTTAATTAGACTTGAGGGGTATTATAAATACCCGTTTTTCTCATTATTAGGGGACATTTTTTATTCATCTTTTTGCTGCTTTAGACTAGTGTTACTACTCATTGTTCTTAGTTTAATTCAAACACTTTAGATTCATTTAGAGGTGATCAAACCTATTTCGATTTCAATAAGAGTTCCTGCTTTCCGTCAATTGGTATTCTTTCTTACCCTAATCTATTTTGTTATTCTTGATTGCTTAGTTTATTTATTTAATCATTCATGATGCAATTGTTAGGGTTTTCAATTAGTTTTGTCGTTGTTAATTCGATTATGAGTGAGTAGTTCTCTTTCTAGGGTGTTAGATAGGAAAGCCATGTTTATACCATGATTATGATTTAGACTCCTATTGATTTCAAGGGCTTGATTAGGGTGATTATGATGTGGTTTGTTCTTTATTGAGTAATTAACGTTATTGCGCAGTTTCTTTGGTTGCTTGTGGTTAATAGTTGTTTGCACAGATCTGTCTTACAACTAGAGGCCTAGGACACGTCAGTAGTTCTGATTACGTTAGTGAACATGCGGCGTATGTTGAACTATGAGCGTTGAGTCTTAACCATAGCTCAACATAGGCTCTAATCCCCCGACTCTTGATTTAGGTTTTGATAGTAGTTGCCCTTGTTTGATTAGTATAGGCATGGTGGACCGACCTAATACCCTAGGTTTTAGTCCATAGTTAAATCCTCGATTTTTCCCGTCTTTCTTAGCTTAATCATTAGTTTAATTAATTCTTCCCTGATTTCATCTGAAGTAGTTGATTTGGTTGAATATTAATTTAGAAACTCTGTCTCCCTGTTGATTCGACCCTGCTTCCATTGACTACCATAGTTAGAGGACTGTAGGTTTATCTTTGATTAGGTGATACGACTAAAACCTATCAAGTAGTATTTTATCACGCCGATGGAAGTATCTTTTTACTCTAATAACCAACTTCGATTTTGATGAGGACCTCATGTTTCGTCCTACAAGTTATACGAGGGACGGTTCCTTGGTTCGTGCATACGTAGATTTCCTTAAGCCTGGTTCGAAAAATCTTAGGTGGTATAGCAAATTCAAGGATTTTGTGGATAAAGTTTTGATGCTGAGCAAGCCTACACACGTCACCAAATTCCGCCTTAAATTTAACACGCTCTCTGGCTGTTTAGATGTTACTACATGGATTAACTTTGCATTACTTCATGGAGTTAAAGAGCTTGATATCTTCACACGCGAGTTCGACCAATATCCTTCTAAGCCATACTGCTTCACATGCTGCACTTGTTGCTGCAATGTACTCTGCTTCAGCAGATGATAGGGCTATTGTTGCCTGTTTCTTTGAAGACCATGATATGGCCTTGGTTCCTAACTGGAAAACATAGCCGCTTGTGCTTTTCCTGTCATCCACGCTTCCGGCCCAATCGCTATCTGTGTATCCTGTAAGCAAGTAATTTTCTTCTTTTTTCATATAGTATTCCATAGCTCTTTGTTCCCTTTATGTACCCGAGAATTCTTTTTGCTGCTACTAAGTGAGCTTTGCTTGGCTCACTCATGAATCTGGATACTACGCTCACAGCATGTACTATGTCGGGCCTAGTGTGTGTGAGATAGATGAGAGATCCGACCAAACTTCGATATATTGATGCGTCGACCTTATCCTGGCCATCATTCTTTGACAACTTCTCACTCAGTGCCATTGGGGTAGCCAATGGTTTCTAAGGTGTTGGCAGTTGTTGGTGGTGGCTGTGGAGGAGGGAGAATGGGTCAGTCGTGGTGAAGGAGGAGAGAGACTGGTGGTGAATTGGTTGGGTTGTGGTGGCTAATTAAAATTTTAATTACATGCCCACTCTCCCACTTCAATTAATTGATCATGCTTAGGAAATTTTGCCTAGGAGTCTGTGTTAATAACAATGTGGCATCTATTATGAAACGGAGGAAGTATAAACCAAAACCTTGTTGGAGTCTAACAGCTTCATGAGATTTCTCAGTTAAGTCAGTCACTTGGTTGTCTCACCACTCACACTATCTTTCCAAATACCAAAATGGGAGTATCAATGGATTTGGAACTTGGAAATACGTCAAAGATTGAAATATTTATTTGGCAAATGCCTCAAAATGGTCTGTCAACGAGAGATAATTTTGTAATTTGATAAATCTCAACGACTACAAAATGTCATTTTTGCAATTAGGAAAAGAAACAATTGACCATCTCTTTATCACATGACAATAATTAAGCTTTGTTAGAAATCCCAGAACACCGGCCATTTCACTGGTCACATTTATTAAGACATTTTTCACTGAAAATCGAAAATAAAATTCATCTAGTCTTCTGAAAATACTTCAAACTCTATGGAGATCAAATTTGGAAAAAAAAGAATCTAATAGTATTTCAAAATGAATTGTAACCCTCAAAGAATCATGTTCTTCTCTAAATACATTTTCCCCCCTCCTCTTGCAGGATCTAAAAATTTACGTACATTGGGCGATCGCCTCATCCCCAAACTATGTCAAGCTTAATACTGATGACTCTTCAACATGCATCTCAACAGCTAGAGTTGTCCCCAGAGATTCAGAGGGCAACACTCTGCAGCTACGCTTTCCACTTGGGCCAAACTAGTTCCCTTAATTGATGAAGCTATCGCTTAAATGGCATTATCCTCACCAAAGATATGCAAATCAAGAAACTTATTATAGAAAGCGACAATTGAGTTATTTATAACTTTGTTAATGGCATCTTCTCCGTGGAATATTCACAATCTTGTAATTAACATCAATAGCCTACTACGCAGCTTTGATTCTATTATAGTCACGCATATATTCAGAGAAGCAAATCGAGTTGCGGACTGCATCTCCAGACCATGCCATCACATCAAACGAAACAACCATATCATCGATGTACAGGCGGAGCCTGAAATATTTAAACCTCTTATATTAGATAACTTAGGATTTATCATCGAGAGAAGGGAACCTTAAGTTTCCCCTCCTTGTATCAATCAAATAAATTCCAGTTCAGTGTAAATAAGTTTAGTGCAGTGAAAACAATAAAAATAAGTCTAGTTGAGGGAAATTAAGGTAAAGAAAATAAGTCGAAGTTGTATGCTTCGAATTGACGTGAAATATATATTTATTAAATTTGGTGCATGGGCTTTTATAGGCCTACATAATATGTATATTTTTATATTGTATAAAAAAATGGCGGCTAATGATATTTCTTTTGATTTTTATTTTTGTTTTTGGGTAGATGAGAACAATGAGCTTTTGTCGTGTTTGTATTAAGAGTTATGTCCTTGTTGGCTCCTATGAAAGATCCTCTCCTGCCCTCCTTGCCATTCACAACCTTTGATTACAAACTCTCCAAGAATTGGTGATGTCCATGTTGACCTCTATGAAAGATTTTCCCCTGCCGCCCTCCATGCATTCACAACCTCTGATTACCAACTCTTCAAGAATTGAACATGCCACTAACATGATTTAGACTCGGTCCTAGTACGTCCAGTTCTAGTTCCAATTCTGAATCCACCGAGTTCATTCGGTTTGGTCTAAAACCGGTTACCTTGTTTTTGTACTCACCCCTAACTCTTTTGATATGTGTAACCTTTTTATCTGATGAATAAATTCCGCTGATCGTTTCTATCCAAAAAGATATTACGATCTTAACATTAATGCTCCTCTAAACTAAATCGGCTTATCAATCCCCTTGATAAGCTTCTCCTATACATTATAATTGTCTGTAGAGAAGGTATTGTGTGATTTGTGTCAAACCAAGCTCACTATATCAAATTCATTACACCTTAAATATCAAATTTATTACTTGATATTATAATTTCATTGTCTGATAGTATAAAAACAATACATACATGACATCAATTTCATTAAATGATTATCTAATACAAAAAATCATTATTCCTATATATGATAGAAAATATTATCTAATAGGCTAAATTAATTACACTAATTTAAAGTTTGATTACACTAGATATCTGATACTCCCTCCGTTTTTTTAATATGCACCTAATGCTTTGCACTAGAACCAAGGAAAAAGTGCAAAAGTAAGAGAGAAGATTAGTAAAAGTAAGGAAAAAGTGAAATAGGTAGCGAGAAGGAAAGGAAAAGTAGGAGAGAAGTGTAATAATTAGGTGGGCCAACCTTCCATTTATGGCAAAAGGTAGAAAGGTACCAATTAAAAAAAAAACACCCCAAAATAGAGAAATGTGCATATTAAAAAAACGGAGGGAGTATAAAACTTTGATTACAATTAATAAGCTGATATAACTAGTCTTTTTACCTCACCCCTTGGTTATTGAATAAATGAGTATGTTTTGGATTATCTAACATAACAAACTCATTAACGGTGTTCACTAATAGTTGCTTTGTATAAAAAAAGGCAAATGTTATATGTAGCCCTTAACATTATGTACAAGTATTTAATATTTTCCAAAACTAGTAAACACAACTAATGACTAACATATTGGCGTGTAATTTGCCAATAAATTACCAAATTAATACTTATTTTGGGTAAAATATTTAATGTTTAAGGCTATGAATAACAATACTCTAAGAAAATAAAGTACTCCCTCAGTCCCCCAAAGGATTTCCCATTTCCTTTGGGCACAAAGTTAAGGAGTGATATTGATGTGGGGTTTAGTTTTCATTTTAAAATGGAAAAGTAAGGTAGTAGGTATTATTTAGAATTGTTTATTAAGAGAGAGGTGTAGAGTCAAATACTTTTTTGTAAGGAAAATAATATTATAGTAGGTGGGCCATGTCCAAATAAGGAAATGGGAAATGTAATTGAGACAAACATAAATGAAAAAATGGGAAATTCTTTGGGAGACGAAGGGAGTAGTACAACTCGTGATAATTAGTTTAAGTGAAAGAGAAACTTGAACATAAATGTAGAATATGAAAGGTTATTTGATAAAGGAAGAAGCTTTGGATGCAACCAATTAAAATGACTTGCTTATCTGATGTCGGTAAAGCCTGCCTTCACGGTTGACGGTTGGGAATTAAAAAAAACTCGACCGTACCACTGAGATTTTATGAAACCTCAACCCTACCATTGCCAATTTCCCTTTCTTTCATTGTCTGTCTTCCTTAGGAAGAAAGGGGAAAAGTTTCCCTTTCTTTCATTGTCTGGCTTCCTTAGGAAGAAAGTGGAAAAGTTCCCATTAAATGCTAAGTACTCTTTTCCCATTAAAATGCAACCTATAAAGTCTAAACAACACTACTACCCTTATTGTAAGTAGGATGTGCTTTGCAATATTTCACAAAATGGGTCAAATACTCTCCAACTTACGGAAGTTTCTACGTCCAAAACCAAGAATTGAAACACCAACACTTATCATCGATGATCATCAAGCCAATTACTTAACAACTTCTCTTGATGAAGCTGATGATGAACTAAAAAGCCACTGCATCGACATATTTGATCACTATGTCAAGCCAATCTCGGGTTCGAGCCGTGTCGAAGATTATGAAAACAGCTCGGGTCTAACAACTAGTACTACCCCTCACATTGTGGTTGATTTCAATAGTAAAATTGAAAACAATGCCAAGACTAAGAAGGAACAAGTGATAATATCATCAGAAATAGTCTTGGAAAAAAATGTTACTACTAAGGTTGTTAATAGTGTTCCAAAAGAAATTGTTTGGAAAATAGGGCAATACTCTAGTGCTCAGAAGTTACTATTGGTGGGTGAGGGTGACTTCTCTTTCTCTGCTTGTTTGGCTGTTGCATTTGGTACTTCTGCTCATAATATTATTGCCACTTCTCTTAACTCCAAAGGTATAATCTTAGTATACTTTATACTCCCTTTGTTTCGACTTTTATATATTTTCCGTTTTTATTCGTTCTTTTAAGTTGTAACCCTTTTCACAAATAGGAGTAATTTTTAGAATGTTTGTTCGGGAAAGTCTCATATAAGATGAAATTTAAAAGATATTCTAACTCCATAAGTAATGACATTAACAAAAAATTGCAACTTTCTAATGATCTGGTGATAATATCAATTGACAGAGTTTCTGGAGAAAAACTATGCAAAATTCATCACCAACAAGGCAGAGCTAAGGACTCGAGGGAGCAGGGTTCTTCATGGTGTTGACGCCACAAAAATGTTAAAACATCCTGTTATTGGCAGCATGATATTTGATCGTATCATTTTCAATTTTCCACATGCTGGAAAATTTGGCCACACTGATACTGAACTTCGGTAAGTTATCACCGTCACTTTCCAGTTTTTGATTTTTACGATTTTAGAATCATATAATATGAGTAGTATTATGAACTTAAACTTGGTTATAATGATAGTTCTCATGCTAAAAACGATAATGAATGAGCCAAAGCTATATTTGTCGTTTCGACACCATCTCATATCCAATGTTGAAACTAAAACTTCTCTAGTGTTTGGCAGTTTACATCAGAAGCTAGTGAGGGGCTTCGTGAAGAACGCGAAGAAGATGATCGGAGAAGATGGTGAAATACACATCACCTCGAAATCAAATGGATTTTATCTTGAGTGGGATATACCAAAGATAGGAAGTGATCATGGGCTGAATTTGATCCAAGAAATGAAGTTTAGACGTAGCAAGTATCCTGGTTATAACACCAAGTATGGGTTTGGAGGAGACAAGGATTTCGATTGTGATCCTAGCAAAACCTACAAGTTTGCTTTTTCACCTAAATGAAGGTTAATTGATGTGGGTTCGGGCCTCGTAGCATGGTTTCAAATTATTAGCGTGGCTTGTTTGGTTGACTATACTATCATGAGTTCTTGGCTATTTTGAATTGTATTTTAGCTGATCTAGGCTCAAAGTGTGTGCCAAGATGCTTGGTTGCATGCGGGTGAATACTTATATGTGGGACGCTAATGACAATTGGGCTTAATTGGACTCGTCGTCATTTATATAATTGTCAAACAGTCTTATATAAGAATTGGTGCATATGAACATGGATGGAAGGAACAACTAAGTTTCCTAGAATTGTTGCTTTTGGTTGTTTGGACTATAGGTTTTCTAGATAACAAAAAATTATTATCGTTTTGATGAAATGGTCTAATACTTGACTTCAATTCGAATTCTAATTGAGATTCTAATGATGTTAATAAAGCCATGTTCAAGCTCACCTTGAAACGATAATATTCCGTAAAAATAAGTTCAGTTCATCAACTTTGAAAAAACAAGTTCAGTTCAGTATAATCAATATTGAAAAAAGAAAAAAAAACAACAAAAATAGGTAAGTTCAATTCAACAAAACTAAGTCAAGTTCAACAAAAATCTTCAATTTGGTAAACATAAGTTCACTCAGTAAAATTAAGTTTAAACTAATAAAATTAAGGTGAACTGAATAGACCTACTCATTCAATTTTACATTTTTTTGCTGAATTTAACTTGTTTATACTTATTTTTGAACTAAAAATTTATTTTTACTCAAGTAAACTCAAATTATATTGAGCTATAAAAAAATTTCACCAAACTTGACTTTTTAAAACCATATTCTATTGTGTATGCCTTTGTAGCTACTAATTTCTGGTGAATTGAACTTATTTTTGCTAATTGTTCCTATGTTTTTTTACTGAATTGGACATATTTTCTCAATTTAACTTATTTTTACTAACATATTTTCTCGTGAGGTAACTTACTTCATTAAACTTTGCCATGGGAAAAGCTAGATTGACTCTCCCTTAACCCTTATGTACAAGATACTACGAAGAAGATAAGCAATTGATTTTGTCAAATTGATTAGTTGCATGCAAAGCTTCACCAAAACCCCAGCATTACAGGATCAGAACTAGTGTCAATTCAGATAAAGTGAATCAACATAACTTGATCTTAAATATGGAATATGAAATGCCGCTCATTAAAGAGTGCCTTTTCATGTAACACATTAGATTCACCTCCTTTTCTTGTAATTCTATTACTCTTCAATTCCCTAGGAATATAACAGGGGAATCGTACTCTTAGCTCCTTTAATTCTTGTCTCTTCGTCAATTACCAATATCCAATTAACTTCAATTTGGAGGGCAATTACCAATCACCAATCTTTCTCGTCTATAAGTAGTGAGTCATCTATCTACCTACTGGGTAAACAAAGCTTTATCCGCTATCAAATACTTACCCTTAAATGCTAAGTAATACTCTCTTTCACCAAAAATTAAAGCAATTAGCATGTGCTTTGATATAATCCAGAAAATGGGTCAAATATTTTCCAACTTATGGAAGAATCTTCGTTCAAAGCCAAGAACTGAAACACCACTAGCTGATCATCAACCCAATCACTATACAATTTGTTTTGATGCAAGTGATGAAGAACTGAAAAGTCACTGCATCGACATAATTGATCATCATGTTGAGCCATTTTCGGGTTCGAGCCCTGTCGAAATCATCAAAGATCATGAAAACAACTTGAAACTATCAACTACTACTTCTCACATTGTGGTTGATTTGAACAATGGAAATGGAAAAGATGCTACGACGGCGAGAGAGGAAAGGGAAGAACCATACATAGATCATGGTGATGAGCAAGTATTACCAGAATTTGTCTTGGAAAAAAATGTTCTAAATACTACTATGGTTAAACAAGATGCTAGGACGACAAAGGAAAGCGAAGAACCAGCCATAGAACATGGTAATGAGCAAGTATTACCAGAATATGTCTTGGAAAAAAATGTTCTAAATATTACTACGGTTGAACAAGATGCTACGACAACGAATGAAAGCGAAGAACCAGCCATAGATCATGGTAATGAGCAAGTATTACCAGAATTTGTCTTGGAAAAAAATGTTACTACTGCTGTTGTTAATCGTGTTCCGAAACAATTAGTAAGGAAAATAGGGCATTACAGTAGTGATCAAAGGTTACTAATGGTGGGTGAGGGTGACTTCTCGTTCTCTGCTTGTTTGGCTGTTGCATTTGGTGCTTCTGCTCATAATATTACTGCCACTTCTCTCAACTCTAAAGGTACACTACTCTTATAAGTTCATGTGAGTTTGTAATTGATCTACTACATTAGTGAATGCCCCGACCCCAAACGTAAATTCCTGGATCCGCCTCTGATAAGCGCATTATCCTTAGCTTATTAATTCTTCCATTTTGTATCGTCCCTGTGTCACAATTTATTTGCTACACATTGACTTTGAACACTATTCACTTTGTCGGTTTGACTGCCTTTGAGTTTATGTACGTAAAAGAAAACATACTCGGGTGAGATCTTGTTTGATTTGTTTCAATGTGTACTTTCCAGATATATAATTTTTGTATTTTTTTCTTATACCAAATTTAAGAATATCAAGTTTTTGAAAATTTAAATGTCCCAAATAAATTGGGACGGAGAAAAATATCACTACATATAAAGTTTCACAACTTTCAACACTTATTATCAAACATTCATATCTCTTTTTATTTTCAAGTAAAGGTTATAGAAATTAGAACTCAATTAAGTATATATTATAGATGGCTAAAGCTAAAGAAAAATGCGTGAATAGTGTACATTGAGAAATGCCTCTAGTTATACAGAGGAAGTATAATTTATACTCACTCCGGTCCAACGAGCTCTAATTTTTCCGTCCTCCGTCTTAGAATAAGTAATAATCATGACAAAATTTTACATCTTACTCATAGTGTATTAGTGTTGATCATGTTGGCAGACTACTTAACTGCAAATTACGCAAACTTCATCCGCAACAAGGCAGCGTTAGAGACTCGAGGTAGCAGGGTCCTTCATGGCATTGACGCCACGAAAATGGCGAAACATCCTGTCATTGGCAGCACGGTATTCGATTGTATCATCTTCAATTTTCCACATACTGGAGAATTTGGTAGAACTAATTATGAACTGTGGTGAGCATTATCTTTTCACTTTAAGAAAAACTCGAATTCATATACTTCATATATCTCATTTAGGGGGTTAAAAACTACAATTTCCTCTGAATTTTTGACAGTTTACATCAGAAGTTGGTGAGGGATTTTTTGAAGAATGCAAAGAAGATGATCGGAGAAGATGGCGAAATACACATTACCTCGAAATCGAATGGTTTTTTTCGTAACTGGGATATAGCAAAGCTAGGAAGTGATCAAGGGTTGAATATCGTTAATGAAGTGACGTTTAATCGTAGCCAGTATCCTGGTTATAATACTAAGTTTGGGTTCAGAGGAGACAAGAACTTCCATTGTTATCCTAGCAAAACCTACAAGTTTGCTCTTTCTGCTGAAATGAAGGAAAATTACTCTCTGGTTCCATATTGACTGCACTCGGTATAGGAGTAAAATGAAAAACCGAGTGCGTGGTTAGATTGGTTTTGGTTGCTGGATTTTGAGGATACAAGTTTATAAGTAGACAGCCAAAGGGCGGATGATGAGAATCAATACTAGGATCTCCTTGAATTGGGAGTAAAGTTCTTATTAACTGAGTTATTCCTCATTCTCAAGGGTTAAGAGGGTATTTATATGGACGAAAAAATATATATATATATGTACATTTCATGTTCGAAAGTTGGGTTTTCGTTACCTCTTAATAAAATTTATCAAATGATTTAAATCACATCACGAAATGCCATATCCCCTCTCTATCACTTCCAGTTCGCCTCATGCTTGAATTAGAAGAGTATTTTTTTTTTTAATTTCTAAATAAGGGTCAATAAAATTTGAACAAGTTTCGATTAAGTTTAATCAGATGTCATAAATTCTAACGAGGTCTAATAATCAAGTTTCTCCTAGGTGCAATCAGTTCCAATAAGTTTTCATTAGATCTAATATTATGTTATCAAGGCTAACTAAATTTATATAAAAAATGATAGGTAGCATAGTTAGCCTCCCTACAAAAAAGGGTAACTAAATTTATATGTATGTGATGTATGCGTATTTAATTTTTTATTAGTGAGTATTAAATTTTGTAATTAAGTAGAAGAGTAGAAAATCTCAATAAAAACAAGAAATAAGAAATAAGAAAATGAAGTAGAATTGAAGTTGGAAAACGAATAGAGTAGAATTGATTTACCTTAATGTAGAAAATGAATTGCTGGAGAAGGAGATAAAGTGGTGCATGTCGTACTGCTTTTGGCTGCTCTTAAGAGCGTTCAAATTGTTGGGCACAAAGAGAAAATGAAGAAAGATGGGTAGTGTTTCTTATCACTTTATTTCCTCCTCTATTGTTGCATACCTTTCGTGTTTCATCTTACTCATTATACATCTACATACTAATTTAAACCTATTTTATACAACTTCGTAATATTTTATTGTGTTTTATTTGCAATATTTTGAATATGGTTCTTTACATTTGGAAATTTGGTAGATTTAAAATGTATTGCAAAAATCATGAATTATACAAAAAACGGTTTTTCTAGAAATGAAGAGATGCGTAAGATGCGTCGAGCTTTTAGATCCTTTAAAATACATCTAAAATGCGTAACAGGAACTCATTTGCAAATCGATTAGTAAAATTTGCAAGAAAATGAGTAGTGTTTTGAATATATTAGTTTTACCATTGTAGGCACGAAATAATTACTATGTGCCACGTCATCAAATTTCATTACTCCAATAAAGTCAAATGTTAACTTTATAAACGTAAATGGTAAGCGATATTAATTAATTCGGGCTTATAATTAAGTTTGGGCCGTTTTAATGATTATTCATTTACTAATTGGATTGAGGCCTAATAATAAAATAGGTTATCTGAATAAATGATGGCCATGAGGCCCATTGGTGGAAGGTGGCTACTCATTAAACCTAAACTCTACAAAGCTCTATAAATAGAGCTCTCCGGTTCATTTGAAGGAGGTTCAGAAAAAACCAAAAGAGAGAAACCAGAAGGGAGAAGCCAGAGAGAGAAACCAGAAGGTCAGAAATAACCAGAAGGTGGAGAAAACACATAGGTATTCCAGAGTACAACAAAAAGTCTCTGAAACTTAGCAACCTACATACATCAAATTCTTTTAACCTAGAAGAAGAACAACAAGCATAAAAAATAAAAGTGTCGTTCAATTCTAAAGAAAAAGACTCGAAGAGATCAAGCCCATTGGCCCTCATTCAAGAAACCAAAAGAAGACTTGAAGAGATCAAGCCCGAAAGCCCTCATTCAAGGAAATCAAATTCGTGTTGCGAAGGTGTAAATCCAAGCTCGTGATACAACAAGTCAAATCATTGTGGAGATCGTATTAGATGATTAAATTAGAGATTGTACCCTAAAATTCAAATCAATAAAATTCATATTTTGTTACATTTATCTTGACTATGTTTGCAGGCTTAGTTAAAATTTGTGTTTACAACCATTACACTACACTTCATCCATTATTTAATTAACATAGACAAGCAAAGTATAAATGACAATGATAATAACTTAGTATTTTAAAAAAAGCTAATAATAAATCATTAAATTGAATGAAAGTGCTATGTACCTCTACTTGCAAAGTATAATTTAGCAATGACAACACAATTTTCTGACATCTTCAAATATTAAAATTTGTAAAGATTAAAGAATAGTTAGATACCTTATTCCAAACTACAAAAGATAAAACACATTATTTGTAAACTATATGAAACAAAACTAAAAGAGAAGACTTAGTCTTCTTGAACAAAAAACAGGGGAAGCAAGAGACAGAGGAGAGGAGAAGGAAGAGAAAAGGAAGGAGAAAGAGAAGAGGAAAGGCCACTGGCCGGCTAATCTGGCGTCATGGCTCACGACGCTCAAGTCAGTGAGGTTGCGGCAGTGCTGTGGTAGATCAAGCTATACTTTTTCTTGGGTCATGGCTCTTTCTCTTCCCATTAATCTTGACATTAACACTTCCGCCTCTCTCTGCTTCATCTTTCTATCTCTTTAATTGAAAATTGCATGTTATGATGATACCTTCAATCTGCAATTCTCAACTATTTTGCCTTTTCTCTGTAGAAAAAAATATATCTTTGGTTTTCCTGTATTTAGTCACATTTAACTCAGATTTATAAAGAATAGTATTAAAACCAATAAACATTCCATGAAGGAGACTCTGCAACTGAAATTGATGCTTGAAATAGAAAATACGTCTGTAATGCAAATGCATACCTCCAATAGAGAAAGCAAAGAAGTAGCTTCTGTGGCACAACCATTATAGAAGCTCTGTTACTGAAATTGATGCTTGATTGTCGGACGATTGGGTTCTTATACTATTATCTCACATACTGAAATTTGTTGTTCTTCACATTATAAATTTTATTACTGTATTGCACTTCAAACCTACATAATTAAGTTACATCTTATCAGTAAAACTATATAAGAATCAAAAGCCATAGAATAAGATACAATATCGATAGGAGTTGAAAAATTAAACGTGAATCTACATATACAAAGAAAGAAGAAAATAACTCACCATGAGGAAAGAAGGAGAAAATAACTCACCATGAGATAAATTAAAGGGAAAATAACTACAGTAGACTGGAAATTGAGTGGTTAACTATTTAATCTTTTTTAATTAGTGAGATAAATTATAGGAAGATATGGAGCAGTTATCAACGTAACTTGTTATTTGTTAGAGAGAATTGCAGAATTTTAGTAGAGCAATTACTAATTAAGGAACAAAACATAATTTTTCAAATTAATTTTTTTAGCTATTGAACGTGGGTTATTTATTTAAATTTTTTATTTGCTTTTTTTAGTCATTTTTATTAGTAGCAGTTAGGATTTTTTTTCTTTTTTCCTTTTTCTATTTTTGGTGTCCCCCACCCGTTGGCTTATATAATAGAGATAAGGTTTGGCCATCTAGGTTTGAATAAGTTCTAACAAATTCATATAAGAAAATATAAGTTGAAAAGAACAAGCCCTAAAGATTGCTAAATTTTTGTTATACAATTTATATATCTAATTAACAATAATTATATATATATAATAAATTATCTGTAAGAACTACATTAATTAAATAATTGATTGAAAACAAGTATTTTGACAGTATTGTATATTAGTAAATTCAAGTTTGTCTAAAGCTGCAGCCTTCAAATTGGATCAAACTACTCCCCTTATTGGCAAAGCTTTTGTAAAGATTTCGTTTCCATAACAAAATCTTAGACTATATTCTTGAACGTATCGTGCATGCAATTGGAAGGGTAGAAAAATCCTAATCCTCTTGCAACAGTGATGGCCCCTCTTTCATCCTTAGTGGTGATGGTGGCAGAGGCGGTGATTGCAAAGGTGGTGGCAATGAGCGAGGAGTGATATTGGAGGTGGAGTGTATAAAGGGTATAGTGGTCAACATGCATAAAAAACCGAGTTGTGGCCTAGTAAATTCGAGTTATTTTTATCAAGATCCTAAATTTATTCTGGTCAATAAAATCTTAATCTAAATGTGCTAGTCAATAATGTAATTAAGATTAGGGTGACTGAACAACAAATTGGATTGAAAGCAAATCGGGTCAAAACAAGTCAGGTTCAAAATGTGTTGAGTTTATATGAAGTCCGGACAGAAATCACAGAATATATTGATTGAAATTGGTCGGGTTAGATACGAGTCTTATCAAGTAAAATAAGTTTCAAGTTGTTACAAGTCGAGTGTTTGTGTTTGGTTTAGGTCTCTATTTATCGGCTCACCGATCTCGATGTTAGTTCAATCTCGAATGGGTGCACTTAATACAAGTTAATACTAGAAAAAAAAAGATATCAGTTATACTTTACTTGAGATGATCCAGGCTCTCACACATTTCGACTTGAGTCGCATTTTTATACCGTTTGCGTTTAAATCTAACTCTCATATCAACTTGAGTATCAAGATAATTTTTGGTCAGTTAAGTAGAGATCAGGTCGGATCAGATCATGACTTGATATTTGGTCATGGCTGATCTTGATAGCTCTACGTAGACCCAAAATCTATTAGTCAAGATGTGAGATAATGAGAAGAAACTCTAATCCTAGGAGTTTCATATTCTTCCCCTTAGGGGCTGTTTGTTTAGGTGGATTAAAGGGTGGAATTGTGAATTTATATCCCCGTAGGTAGTATTTCCATGTTTGTTTGGGGGATAGCTAAAAACCATTGGGATTGAGAGTGTGATTAATCCCCTTATGCCACCAAAATAATACCTAAGGGGGGCAGATATTAGGGAGGGAGATTAAATTTTATAAGAAAATAACTCTTGTATCTTAAGGAAAAGAAAGGGATAGAGAGTTAGTAAAGGTATTTACGTAAAATTATCATGTAATTCCACCTTATCCCCAACTCATACCAAACAAGAGATAAAGACTATTTTATCCTTATTCCACCTACCAGTTCCCAATCTAACTCTCATCCTCTAATCCCCAAACTCTTATTTCCACACACTAAATGTTAAGAGATAGAGAGCGTTTTAGGAGTAAACGGCTTAGCCTTCAATAAAATGAGAATGGGGAATATATACAACCCTAATTCTAATAATTAACCCCTAAAAGATATTAACAAAATATATCTAATATACATACACAAAAGCCTACAAACAAGGCAAGATAAACTTTGCCTAATATGGCACATTACACGCCTAATACTCCCCCTCAAGTTGGAGCATGTAAGTCACGAATGCCCAACTTGCGTAGTAAGAAGCTGAACTGTCGTCTGCCAAGCGCCTTGGTGAGAATATCAGCTAATTGATGACCAGTAGGCACATAAGCTGTAGAAAGACGACCAGCTAACAACTCATCTCGAACAAAATGACAATCTGTTTCAATTTGTTTCAATGTGCTTCATAACAACTCACCAGTCCCTTCACTAGGATGTAAGTAGTACTCAGAAAAAGGTTCGTAACGAGGGGGTTTTGGGTCACCCATGAGAGCCACAACAAACACGAATCACCCAAAAAAAAATTAAAAAAATCGTGTAAGAGGAATAAAAGAAAGCAACGGAATTTGTGAAACAATCGAATTCGGGAAGAACGTCGAGATAGGATCGAAAAAAAAAATCTAAAATGTTTAGAAGGCTCTTGATACCATGTTAAGAGCTAGAGAGCGTTTTAGGAGTAAACGGCTAGCCTTCAATAAAATGAGAATGGGGAATATATACAACCCTAATTCTAATAATTAACCCCTAAAAGAAATTAACAAAATATATCTAATATACACAAAATCCTACAAACAAGGCAAAGAATATGGCACATTACACGCCTAATACTAAACGCCCCGTTAAAATCCGCTAAACTTTTTGGAAAATTTGTGAGAAAGGACCTTTTAAAAGAGTTTTTTGTGAGAAATGATCTTTTAATTTTTTTTGGCTTTTAACAACCTTAAACAAAAAAAAATTGCGAGAAGAGACCTTGAGCTTGTTTTCCGACGTTGACCACCGGAAACCGGCATTGACCACTTCTTTTTACTATTTGCAATCTAATTTTATTATAAACATACTCCTTTTACCCTTTCCCCTCCAACTATCCTCTATTCATCTTCTTCCTCACTCACTTTCTCTCAAAATTTCCTCCATTTTCAAAATCAACAAACCCAAAACTCAAACTACCCTTTCCCCTGCCGCCGTTTACATCGTTGTTGTTGCGGTCGTTGCTCCTATTTCTATATATAACTATTGTTGACCCGGATTTGAAGTTGAAGAGTGAGATTATGATTGAGATGATGAAGAAGATGAAGTTCGGGTTTTGTTGTTGGTGAGATTAAGGTAGTCATTGATGGATTTTCATGAAAATGTGCTTTATTTGTGCTTTATTGGTCATTGATAAGTTGTTGTTGTGGTGGTCTTGTGGAAGAGGTGAAAAAGAAGATTAGAAGAACATGGTGAGTTTGATGTTGTGGTTCTTTATGGAAGAAGTGAGGAAGAAGACCAGATTAGGATTGCAAATAGGAAGAAAACATTAGTCAACGCTGGTTTCCGGTGGTCAACGTTGGAAAACAAGCTCAAGGTCTCTTCTCGCAATTTTTTTTTGTTTAAGGTTGTTTAAAGCAAAAAAAAATTTAAAAGGTCCTTTCTCACAAAAAGAACTCATTTAAAAGGTGCTTTGACAAATTTTCCAACTTTTTTTGTAACTTTTCAAGTAGTAAATTCTTTCTTTTCTATTAAGGCCTAAACCCTACTATCCAGTATCCAGGACCTAGAGTGAAAATTGGCGGGGAAACCCTTCAACTGCTGTTCGTCTCTTAGAAATATTGAACCATTGAGTAATGTTACTAATCCTTTCTTTTACTTGATTTCCCATCTTTCGATGCTTTTCGTTCTTCAATTCCCATTTGTTCATTTTTTATGATTGCGTTACATAAGCATACAATTCTTAAATTTGTATTGATTGTTACCTGAAATAATCTCTTATTTTTATCAGAATATTATAGTTGAACTGTATTCGCGTCTTTTGTTTAGTGTGTATAACCTCTCTGAAAGTAGTATCGATGAATATGATTATTGAATCGTTGATTGTTGTTTGTGGAATCTTAACCATGTTGAAAAAAAAGACATTTTTCGATGTTCGGTAAAAATAAATAAGAGGGTTTTGATTGGAAAAGGAGAGAAAGGGGAAGAAAAGAATACTGCTTTCCTTTCCTTTTCTCCCAAAATCGAAGGAATTTGGACGGAAAGAAAGCTAATAGTTTTTGTCCTTTTGTCGTTGTTTTCTCTTCTTTTCCTTTCTCTACCTTAGTTTTCCTTTCCTTTACTAAAAAGATACCAAAAAAAGCTTTTAATGTCGTTTGATAGTCGGTACTAAATGACGGTAATGGTAACGAGTTTTAGCTAAAACTTTGCAAGAAAATTCTCATGACATTCCCATCGTAATGAAGCTCCATTTCTAATCAATTCTCAAGTGGTAGTGAATTGACGTATAGCTTTCCTTCCAGTATGAAACGAAAAATTTATTCTCATTTACTACCGGCTAACATCATTTTGGGAATAAGGCGTAGTTGTTATTGTTGTTACTACCGGCTAACAATCGGGGTATTAGTATCATCCTAGAGAAGAATAGGGAGAGGAGGGAGGTGTTTGGAAACATGATGAGATGTTGTAATATAAGATAGCAAAATGAAAGAAATTGAACTTGAGAGAATCCTCACACAAACTGCTATGAGAATTCAAAGCGAGTCAATTATGGTGATGAAGAGATTGACAGAATTAGTAGTTTACCTGATGAAATGCTTGGGCATATACTTTCTTTTCTTCCAACCAAGAATGCAGTTGGAAGTAGTATTTTATCACGCCGATGGAAGTATCTTTTTACTCTAATAACCAACTTCGATTTTGATGAGGACTTCATGTTTCGTCCTACAAGTTATACGAGGGACGGTTCCTTGGTTCGTGCATACGTAGATTTCCTTAAGTCTGGTTCGAAAAATCTTAGGTGGTCTAGCAAATTCAAGGATTTTGTTGATAAAGTTTTGATGCTGAGCAAGCCCACACACCTCACCAAATTCCGCCTTAAATCTAACACGCTCTCTGGCTGTTTAGAATTTAGATGTTACTACATGGATTAACTTTGCATTACTTCATGGAGTTAAAGAGCTTGATATCTTCACACGCGAGTTCGAGCCTAGTGTGCTGCCAATGTCACTTTCTTTTGTGAAACACTGGTAGTACTTAAGCTGCGTGGACAATTCGAAATGAAACTTCCTGCATCTTTCCTGTTGCCACATCTGAAACTCGTACAGCTTCATTCTGTTATATTTCCTGAAAATTGCTCTCCTAACGACCTCATTTCTGGCTGTCCTGTGCTCGAGTTCTTGGTCCTTGAAGGTGACTGCAAAGATTTTGATAAAATTGATATTTCTTCTCAGAATCTGAGAAATTTAACTATGGATTTCTGCAGCATATTTGACTCGTACCAGCACAGAACTGAAGTAGTGCTTGATCTTCCTAACTTGCTTACTTTTAATTATGTGGACTACTTGGCAACAAATTACTGTTTCAAGAATATGAACTCTCTTAAGGAAGCTCGTATCGACATTTTATTGGACATAGAAAACTCGGATTGGGGAACTTTCTCTGGTTCAGTTTCAGAACTCCTAAGTGGAGTCTCTAGTGCTAGTCACCTGTACTTGGCTGGTAAATGTATGGAGGTAGTAGTGCTTTTAACTCCTTATTTTTTTTGTTTCGTTTTGTATTGAATGTCGAATTCTTATTCTAGCTTGTTTGCTGGGTGAAGGCTCTAGATTCCGGCCAATTTAAGCTGCCAACCGTCAATGACTTGTCTTGCTTAAAACTTGGATGGAGCCAATGTGTAGACTGGAGGCCGGTCTTACCTGAACTACTGCACAGTTCACCAAATCTTGAGAGTCTAGTCTTTGCTGAGGTTGGTAGATCATTTTTTGGAATTATAACTATCAATTAGCATCTGCTTCATTTTATTGAATTCCTTCTTGTCATCATATACAGGGAATTATGCATCGCGAAAGTGATGATGTTTATGAGGACAAAAGCTTTTGGAGCAGACTGCGTAAATCACCTTCGTGCCTTGCCTCTCACGTCAAGACCATTACCATAGAGTCATTTCATGGGTTTGACGAAGAGCTGAAGATAACAAAGTATCTACTCCGCTATGGGAAGGTGTTAACGAAGCTGATTTTATACTGGGAAATTGGATCAAAGAAAGAGTATCAAGAGCTAATGAAGCTGTTAAAGATAGGAAGACTAGCCACCGAAGAGTGTGCAGTTGAATTAAGGGTATAGTAATCGTTGTGGACTTGGGCAGCTAAGTATTTATTTTCATTATCTAGACTCAATTTGCAAAAATCCATTTTGACTCCCTTTGTGTTTTTTTCTATTGTGGCACCGAGGACGGTGCCTTCATTGCGTTGCCGGTTTGGGGGGGGGGTGTTTTTACGTTATCTATGCTTGCGGGATGTGGTTTATATGAGGTATTGATGCACTTTTTGGGGCGATCTAGAAGAAGATGCATACTAGGTTGGATTTCGAGTGTAATGATGGAGTCATGGAGGGATTGTTCTTGAATGTTGATTGATGCTTGGATGAGGATGATTATTGATTGACGACTTTCTCCCATGATGACTTGTTAATTGTTATACATGCTTTTTGGCTTACTTTAACCATTAGCTTTGCATTTAGTATAGTTGTTTCCCATATACTCCCTCATTCCCATATTACTTGATATAGTTTGATCGGCACAGAGTTTTAGGAGTGTTATTTGACTTGTTTATTTTATTGTAAGTACTTAGTTTTTGATATTATTTAAGTCTATAAAGTACATTATGGGACAAATATGGGTCATGAGTGTATTGCAAAAGTAAAATAAAAAGCTAAAGAGCGAGAATGCAATAGGACAAATGTTGACTCATCCCATAATAGAAAAATATATTTATTGTGTAGGACCATGCTATTTTTAAAAGTGTATCAAGTAATTTAAGCCAGACTAATATGGGAAATTTATCAAGTAATATAGGACGGAGGGAGTATTAAAGTTGCATATTACTAGTACTATCTCCGTCCCATATTAGTTGCAACAGTTTGATGGACACACTTGCCAATATAAATCTTTGACCATTAATATATCTAACTATCAATTGCTAAAAATTATGAAAAATTAAATGTCAAATTGATAAATTGGGACAAATCTAAGAACATCTTATTTAATAACAATTGGTTTTATATGTTAGTTAAAAATCCTAGTCAAAGTAAGACATAAGTGTAAAAGTCAAACTATTGTAACTAATATGGGACAGAAGGAGTAATTTTTATTAAGTTGCATTTAGATTTTTTTTCCTTTTAGAAGTCATATAGGTAATAAAAAGAAAAAAAAATCAAAAACAATAAAAAGATATTGCATCACTAGGTTAAAGAACGACTCCATATGATGACTTTTAAAGGTTTAAAGGTTGGCCGCCTTGGCTTTTTTATAAGGGTGAAGTAGCTATAATGTCTTATTTGCTCGTGAGCAGTACTAGGGGTGTTTTAAGTTTGGTAGTACTAGACCCTTCAGTTGTCAGAGTTTTGCCTTTAACGTAAAGAATACGTCTCTATATCCCAATAAAAATTCTGATTCCGTGTTTCCAGTTTTTTTTTTTGAAAGATATTATTCTTGAGTTTGCAAAACTAAATCCCACCATTTTTTAACTAATATTTCTTTAAAAAAAAATTAGATTTCCAACTATAATCTCTCATCTCCATCTTTGGACAATTAGATTTCCAATTTCCAACTAAAAGAAAACAAAATCCACATGGTAGTGCTAGTGGCTCAAGTGGTGATGGAGGAGGATTACTAGGTGAATGCTTAAGTGAGAGATGGAGTTAGAGAGATGGAGTTAAGTAAGAGTAATTTGAACAATTTATTATAAACTACGAGCTGAAAGATGGTAAATACGCACTATATCTAATAGCATATGTAAACATCTCTTTAGCAAATAACGTGAGACGGAGGGAGTAAGTTGTAAGACTATAAACCTTAGGAGAGAATTAGCGGGAAACATGCTACCACATTAAAAAGGGGGAATGGGAAAGTGTGTAAGAGTGTGAAGTGTCAAATCACAAATTTTTTCATCTACTTCACCAAAAAAAAAAATGTATACTCTTGCATCTTCACCTGTTGTTCATCCTTGAGTAGAATTGGCGATCAAGTAATGTTACTAATCCTTTCTTTAATTGTTATCTGATTATCCATTCATCAATGCTTTTCACTCTTCAATTATAATATGATCACTTTACATGATTGTGTTGTTTTGAACTTGAGACTTGAGAGAATCTCTTTATTTATCTGAATATTGTATTAAGGCTTAGCATAAACTTTCTTCATTTCTAAACAGATTATATGCCTAATAAATTTGTCTTAAAGGTTTTTTTAGATAGAACCAAATAAAATAGGACTTTGTAAGGAAAGGCCCAACAAAAAATTTGTTTGAAAACATATAAAGTAGGTTAGATTGTTGTTGAACCCCATTGTTGAGTATATATGAGTGTCTCGAAGAGAGACAAATCAACTGATAGGAATATATTTAATTATGTAAATAGTTTTTTAAGTACTTCCTTCGTTTTTATACTTGCATCATTGAATTTGGGTACAAGAATTAAGGAGATGAGAGAGATAGAGGGAGTGGAAAATGGGACCCATGTGATTGAAGAGAAGTAGAGAGAGAGAGTATTGCCATAAAAGAAAATAATGCAAGTAATTTGCAACTTCCAAAAATGGGAAATGATGTAAGTAAAAAAAATGGAGGAAGTAATTCCCTAGTTAAATTAAATATGGTAGTTGTATATCTTAGGTTAGTTCCTTATCTTAGCCTAATTGTTCGAGAGTCTTAATTCTTATCGCCATATGATTTTGGGATGGAACCTAAGTAGAGTAGTATACATAACTCTTCTCCCGAATATTAAAAATTTAGTAGTTTCTGGCTATCTAATCGATTTTATTAGTGTTCATTCTCATTTTCCCACCTGAAAGTTGGTATCCTTTCACTCTTTTGTCATTTTCTTCCTATTTCTCCCTAAATCACGCTTTGACATTGGTACAAAATGGTTGGAAAAAAGTCAATGCCGGAAAATTGACCACATAGGCGTAAATCATTGAATGATCCGACCCTTTTTATTTGGTCCTCCCAGGCAAACAAACTTTTTATAAGGTCTTTCTCTGTAAAAAGGCCTGTATTATTTGACCATCATCATACTCTTGCTGGTATTGTGCACCCCCAAACATAGTACATTACAACATAAAATGTGTATTGAATGAGAATGAAAATTTGTGAAGATTATCACTTGTTTAGATATGTTTCCATTTTCAATTATCATGGTATGATGGTAATAAGTGAGGGGAATTACTCCAAATTACACATGATTTTATTACCTTTACTACCGTTTAGTTCCGTTCCCCAAACAGACCTATATATATATTGTTCGTCTTTGCCGGAGTTTATATAAAGTTTTCCTTTGTTCTCTGGACGATGATAAACTAAGTGTGTATTCTTTCTTGCATATGAATGGTGTGTATAGAACTAAAGATCAACTAGGGTATAAATAAGGTTCTATGCAATTACGGATATGAAAACTATTCTGTGCAAATGGAAAAGCATTTGGTTCAGCTGGATAGGTACATAATGTTTCTATCGAGTTAGTGAAAAGTTTAATTTTTATGCATATATGTTTTGCAGAGAAAAATCAACTTCATTATGTTCTTGTACAACAGAAAGCTTTGATTTGCTAATTGGAAAGTGATCTTGTTACAATGTAGACAATTTCTTTTCGTAGTTCGAGGAGTTTTGTGGTGTTTGTAAGACCTCTTACTGCAAAGCCATCTGTTTCTTGAGCTTGACATACACTGCTAAACGGAGACCACGAAAGTTAAGTGTCTAAATTCTGAGACTTATTTGGGATGAATGCCGTTCATTGACTATCAATCAGCTGAGTTCATCATCAATATCTATCGAGAATATCTATCTTTCCTTGCCTTCCAAATAATACAATGCAAAGAATTATAATCATAACAATGCGTTTTGTTGATGTTGTTGTTCTTTCCGTTCTTTTGTTGATTGATGCAGGCCATAAGTTTAAGCACGAACTGCTATGAGAGTTCAGAGCGAGTCAATTATGGTGATGAAGAGATTGACAGACTTAGTAGTTTAGCTGATAAAATACTTGGGCATATACTTTCTTTTCTTCCAACAAAGAATGCAGTTGGAACTAGTATTTTGTCATGCCGATGGAAGTATCTTTTCACTCTAATAACCAACTTCGATTTTGACGAGACTCTGATGTTTCATCCTAAAAGTTCTATTCCGCCTCAAATCTCATTCCAACACTGACTGCTCAAATTTTAATACATGGATTGAATTTGCTTTACTTCGTGGAGTTACAGAGCTTGACATCCTCACACGTGATCATGAGTTAAGTCTGCTGCCACTACCACTTTACGCTTGTGAAACACTAGTGGTACTTAAGTTGTGTGGAAAATTCGAAATGGAGTTTCCTGCGTCTTTCCTGTTGCCACGCCTTAAATTCCTAGAACTTCGTTCCGTTTAATTTCCTGAAGAATGCTCTCTCAACGACTTCATTTCTAGCTGTCCAATGCTCGAGGATTGAGTCCTTGGAGGTCCATGGCAAGATGTGGAATTTATTGATAGTCCATGGCAAGATGTGGAATCTATTGATATTTCTTCTCCTACTCTGAAAAGATTGACTATGGATTTCAGCGATGTTTTGATGTTCTGCCAGCACAGAACTGATGTAGAACTCGACCTTCCCAATCTGCTTACTTTTAACTATGTGGATTACTTGGCAACAAATTACCACATGAAGAATATGAACTCTCTAAAGGAAGCTCGTATCGACATTTTATCGGACACAAAAATCTTTGATAGTGATTTCTTCTATGATTCAGTTTCAGGACTCATGAGCGGAGTCGCTAGTGCCAAGCATCTGTACTTCTCCGGTAAATGCATGGAGGTACGTCTTAACTCCTTGTGCCTTTATACTTTCGCCCCTACATTGTATAGTATACCCCTTAGTTATTGACAATTCGATTTGGTACTACCTCTCGAATTTATATGTTAATGATGCATACCTTGTAGAATTTCCCATGTTTAATCTATGGTTTATGTCTAATAGACTAATATTTTATCTTATTTGTTGGGTAAAGGCTCTAAATTGGTGCAAATTTAAGGTGCCAACCTTCAATAGCTTGTCTTGCTTGGAACTTGGATGTAGCAGATATGTTAACTGGAGGCAAGCCTTGCCTGCATTTTTGCACAGCTCGCCGAATCTTGAGCATCTCATCTTCGCTGAGGTTGGTGGATTTCTTCTACAAGTTGCAACCAGTAATACTAAGCATCACTTAGAATCTGCCTCTGTTGGGACACATTGTCCATGTGTATTTTGATGATGACAAACACAATTAGTTGATCTAACATGTTTGGTGAAGTTTTGTTGCAGATGCCTAAACGAAGTCTCGAAGAATCAATTGTCAAACGTTTTAGACTAAGGCCAATTTCCAAATATGTAAAAGTGTGTGTTCGTAAATAACGGATCAAAGTGCTAAGGTGTAATATTAGAGATTGTAGGTATTTTACTTGAGATAGTAAAATAAATGCAATCTATAATATAACACCTAAATAAAATGATTTGCGAAAACAAAAAAAAAAGAAAAGGGGAAAATCGTTTTTTTTTGAAAATTGTTTTAAAAATCTGGAATATCTTTTTTTGGAAAAGATAAGTTTTTTTTGGAATAAAAGGTTTTTAGAAATCTCTGATTTTAAACAAAAGAATCTGTCTATAAAAATCAGCCCTAATACTTAGGAAACAAATATCTTAAAGAAGATAAAATCTTCTTTAAAAGATAATTGCTTGCTTAAGTTTAGGAAAATATCAAGTGGACAATTTTATCTTTGTAAAGCTTAAAAACTGATTTTGAAAACGTGAGCCTTGACAAAGAATAAAAAGATCAGAATTATAAAAGATACGGATTTTCCAGAGAGCATTTTTCGGAAACATATCTTTGACATCTCTGAGATCAGCACTGAGATCTGTGACAGAAAAACACATATTTAAGCTCGATAAATACCTCTAAACTGCTTAACCAAGAAGCACACAAAAAAGAGGATTCAAATCTTTCTGTAATTTCATCTTTATAGAGAGTGTTAAGTTGAGTTTCTAAGGGAATTAGACTTAATTAGGCAATACTTAGAGTTAAGTGTTGGGGGGCACTACTAGGGTTAGTAGTGAGGGAATCAAGTTGTATCAAGAGTTTGGTATTTTGTGATTCAATTAATAAAAGAAAAGGTAGGGTGGACGTAGATCTCAGAGGTGAGATTGAACCACGGTAAAATTGCTTGTCTCGTCTCTTTATTACTGCCTTTCTATTTAATTAACAATATTCATATACGCAACTCAAAAGCTCAGAGAAGGTCTCTGAGATCTATAAAGAAAGTTCGATAAAATTCAGAAAATACCACACTCAATTCAAACCCCCCTTCTTGAGTGTCTCCTTGTGATCCAACAATTGGTATCAGAGCCTAATATTCTTGTAAGGTTAATCCCTAGAGAATAGCTAGCATGAATTCACAAAATGACTCTCAAAGAAGACACTCAAAGTGCCCGGTTTTCAATGGAGAAGATTATGGATGGTGGAAGGCTAGGATGAGGATTTACATCCAAGGGTCGGATTATGAATGCTGGAAAATCATAAGAAAAGGACCCATCCTCATCCAAGTCAAAAATAACGAGGGAAAGTTGGTTGACAAAGACGAAGACGACTATGATTCAACCGACTATGCAAAGGCCGAGAAGAACTTTAAAGCTATGAATATTCTCCAATATGGAATTGGACCTGATGAATACTCAAGGATCTCTGCTTGCTCAACGGCAAAGGAAATATGGGATACTCTCGAGTTAGCCCACGAAGGCACGAATGAGGTAAAACAATCTCGCATTGATTTGTTAGTTCAACAATATGAATTGTTTACCATGGATAAAGATGAATCAATAAATGAAATGTTTACTCGCTTTACTATCATCACAAATGAATTGCGTTCTCTTGGAAAAATTTATTCGTCAGAAGAATTGGTTAGGAAAGTGTTAAGAAGTTTGACAAATCGTTGGCTACCAAAAATAACTGCTATACAAGAAGCCAAGGACTTGTCGAAACTTCCCCTAGAACAATTAATTGGTTCTTTAATGACTCATGAACTTGTTCTAGATGCTAAAAATCCTACACCAAAGAGCAAAGGTCTAGCATTAAAAACTGAATTAGAAAGTGATGATAGTGATAGTGATGAAGATGTTACTATTCTTACTAGGAGATTCAAAAAATTTCTTAAAAAGAACAAAAATAGTAATCCTAGCAAGAATGCGAATTTCAAAGGTAAGAGTACTACATCTAACTATAAGAAAAGTGCTACTAACTCTGGATGTTTTAAGTGTGGAGAATATAGCCACAGGATCAAGGAATGTCCCTTGTGGGAAAATGAGAAACCCAAAGATAAAAGAGAACAATCAAAAGGGAGTTCAAGAAGGCCATGGTAGCAGCCGTATGGGGGGAATCCGAGTCTGATGAGGAACAGTCAGAGGCACTGAGCCAAGAGGCAAAACTTTGCCTAAATGCAACTGAAGGATCTCAGAGAAGGTCTCAGAGCCTAGATGACTCGCATCTATGTCTTATGGCGAAAACACCCACCTCCCAAGATGAGGAGGACAATGCAGAGGTAAATCTCACTTCTTTGAAATCTAAGATACCTCTATTATCCAAAAACAAACTAATTGCTTTGCTTAGTAATGTAATTGACGATTGTCAAGAAATGCGTGATGAATTTATAAACATGAAAAAAGATTTGAAAAACATCACTAAGCAAAAAATTGGGTTGGAATTGGAATATAAAGAATTGCTGGATGATAACAAGGACTTGGTCAAAAGAAATAAAGAAATGGACAAAATGATAAATGACCAAGTCGTTGAGATAAGTGCGCTAAAATATGAAAAAGCTCTTGCTAAAGAAATTGTAAACAGCACTGTGCCCTATACTGAGCTTGAGGCAAAGAATCTTGACTTTGAAAAACAAATAAACGTTTTGAGCCTTGAACTACTGGAACTGAAAAATGAAAAGGAAAACCCTAGGGTCGACCCTATAAATGAAGGACAAGGTACAAAACTTTGTGAAGATTTTGAAAAAGCCAAACATGACTTAAACACCCTAAATGACAAAAATGAAAACTTGAAAGCAACAATTGAGTCTTTGAAGGTGCAACTGCAGAAGTCAAAAATTGCCACACCTGGTAGTAATATCCTAGACCATATGATCTCTCAAACAAAGAATCGAAACAGACATGGTTTAGGATATACTGACCAGAAGCTCAGTACAGGTCTCAGAGCTAAAAATTGTGAAAGAGACTTTCGAAAGCGAAAATATGTTGATCTTCCTGAATATTTGATTTGCTACTTCTGTGGAAAGAATGGACATCTCATGAATGACTGTAATGCAAAGAAAAAACATGTTGAGAAGAATGCAAAGTATGTAAATCAAATATGGGTTAGAAAGGATCTCTTAGATGCTCAAAGAAAGAAGAAGGGACCCAAGCAAGTTTGGGTTCCTAAAACTAACAAGTGATCTTTTTGCAGGTGAAAGTGAGAGAAAGCAGCCTATTATCCTCCGCATTAGCTGCTTAAGACCTATGATTAGTGAAAATTCAATTCCTCTCACTTGTAGCCTTACCATGGAGGGTGTGGTACATTTGGCAACAATAAAAAAGGGTGAATTTATTGGCTTTGAGATATATTTCTAGCAATTGATTTGTGTTATATGCCTTATCTTCTGTCATAGATGTGTTGAATCGGAGTCTATAATATTTATCCATGTGAAAATTTGTGAAAGAGTCTTTTAATTGTGATTTAGGACTCGCAAGGTCTAATGATGCTGTCCTGATGTCTTGATTCTAAGTTGCCAAAGTATTAAGCTAAATGATCCTAAGTTGCTGAACTATTGAGCTATGAAATGTTAATTCACTTTGCTATGGCAAGCTTGATCTTTAGCCCAATATTTTGATTTGCTTATTTTGAGTTTGACATTTGGCCTTATTATTTCTTCTTTACTTATTCTTCATTTACTTCCCCATTACATCCTCGTTTTTCATCCCCTATTGCTCCAAACAACAAGTGCTTTTAACCTTGATTCATGATTATGTTCGAGGCAAAGACATTCTGTAAAAATGGTGAAAGAAGATGCCATGAGTTGAGGGGGAACTTGAAGAGGTCGGCAATGAAATTCTATAAGTGAAAGAAAGAAATCAGTGGGGCACAGTACAAGGCACAGTACAAGGCACAATACAAGGCACAGTGCCATGGACATTTTTTGAAAGAAGATAAGATCACGTTTCACAAGTTAATATTCTTTGCTGGTTCTCATTAATTGACTCTATGATTTCTATATAGTCTACATCTCCTTTAAAAAAAAAAATGGAAAATAGGAAGGAAAAAAATGAAAAAAATAAATCCTTCCATGACATCAAAAAAATGAGATGAGACAATTCATATTAGAGTTTATTTATGAGATGATGAAAAGAGTTGTGATTACCATGTCTTTGGATTATTGAATATACGAAGCAAAGCTGTCTTTGAAGGAAAGAGATTGTCCAGTGGCACAGTAACATATACAGTGCCGAAGTGAAGAAAGTTCCAAAATCTATGCGAGATGATGTCAAAAAGGTGAATAAGGTTTGAGCACTTGTTGAGCATATCTCCATTCCAAATAATTCAAGCTTGCTTACCTTATTTCTTTATCCTACCATAATTCTTCACTTTTACCTTATGATCCATAACTTTGAATTGTGAATTGGATTAACGCTTGCTTTATAGTTTCAGATTGTGAGTTGGATTTGTTCTTGCTTCAAAATTTTGGATTGTGAATTGAATCTTGACGTAGCACCAGCATCACTAGATTGATTTTTGCTTGAGCTACTATTTTGCATGGACAATTGACTTCGAACCATTTAAGTACTATGGATTTTTATGCCTCCTTTTTGATAATGCCAAAAGGGGGAAGATTTGGTATATAACACTATGTTAATGCTAGATGTTCTTTCTCATGAAATCGTATAATGTTTGCCAATATAATATTTGCTTATGTTGAGGGGGAACTATTATGTGTTTGTCATCATCAAAAAGGGGGAATTTGTTGGGACACATTGTCCATGTGTATTTTGATGATGACAAACACAATTAGTTGATCTAACATGTTTGGTGAAGTTTTGTTGCAGATGCCTAAACGAAGTCTCGAAGAATCAATTGTCAAACGTTTTAGACTAAGGCCAATTTCCAAATATGTAAAAGTGTGTGTTCGTAAATAACGGATCAAAGTGCTAAGGTGTAATATTAGAGATTGTAGGTATTTTACTTGAGATAGTAAAATAAATGCAATCTATAATATAACACCTAAATAAAATGATTTGCGAAAACAAAAAAAAAAAAAGGGGAAAATCGTTTTTTTTTGAAAATTGTTTTAAAAATCTGGAATATCTTTTTTGGAAAAGATAAGTTTTTTTGGAATAAAAGGTTTTTAGAAATCTCTGATTTTAAACAAAAGAATCTGTCTATAAAAATCAGCCCTAATACTTAGGAAACAAATATCTTAAAGAAGATAAAATCTTCTTTAAAAGATAATTGCTTGCTTAAGTTTAGGAAAATATCAAGTGGACAATTTTATCTTTGTAAAGCTTAAAAACTGATTTTGAAAACGTGAGCCTTGACAAAGAATAAAAAGATCAGAATTATAAAAGATACGGATTTTCCAGAGAGCATTTTTCGGAAACATATCTTTGACATCTCTGAGATCAGCACTGAGATCTGTGACAGAAAAACACATATTTAAGCTCGATAAATACCTCTAAACTGCTTAACCAAGAAGCACACAAAAAAGAGGATTCAAATCTTTCTGTAATTTCATCTTTATAGAGAGTGTTAAGTTGAGTTTCTAAGGGAATTAGACTTAATTAGGCAATACTTAGAGTTAAGTGTTGGGGGGCACTACTAGGGTTAGTAGTGAGGGAATCAAGTTGTATCAAGAGTTTGGTATTTTGTGATTCAATTAATAAAAGAAAAGGTAGGGTGGACGTAGATCTCAGAGGTGAGATTGAACCACGGTAAAATTGCTTGTCTCGTCTCTTTATTACTGCCTTTCTATTTAATTAACAATATTCATATACGCAACTCAAAAGCTCAGAGAAGGTCTCTGAGATCTATAAAGAAAGTTCGATAAAATTCAGAAAATACCACACTCAATTCAAACCCCCCCTTCTTGAGTGTCTCCTTGTGATCCAACAGCCTCATATTTCTTAACTTCATCTTGTGTTGTCATTTGCAGGGAATCATACATAGCATAATTGACGATGATGACTATGAGCACAATAGCTTTTGGGGCAGACTGCGAAAATCACCATCTTGTCTTTCCTCTCATGTCAAGAGTATTACCATAGAATCATTTCATATGTATGACGAAGAGCTGAAGATAACAAAGTATCTACTCAGGCATCGGAAGGTGTTAACAAAGCTCGTTTTAAACCCGAGGGTCAGAATAGCTAATGGGTATCAAGCTGTTGAAGATAGGAAGAGTAGCAACCCACGAATGTTTGATTGTACTTAAAATTGAGTAATCCTTGCTGCCTCGACTCCCTGCTCGGTTTCATTGCGCGTGTTTTAGTCACAAGAAATTAGCAACTTAACCTGGCAACCAAACAATTATATGTGGATTAATCTTTTGAGTTTCTGCATCCAAGTGCAGGTGAAGCTTAATTTTTTTTAGTTTTCTGCTAACTATCATGGTTTGTATCTTTGTGCATTTGAACCTATGCTTGTAAGTTGTAATATGGAAAGAATTGCCCAAGAAATTGCTGATTCCCTGTTCTACCAAAATGTAGCAGCAATTATTTTGGCTATTATATCGACATTTGAACTTATGGTTGTATTTTGGCAACTCTGTCTAGTAGAGTATCCATCTAGTAGTTATTCACAAATATTCATAACTCAAAAGTCCTAGCAATCCGATAATAAAAAAATGTAATATTGACCAATCTAACGTCTCAGAATTTGATGTTTGGTTTAACCAATTTTTGTGCAATTCTTATGATGATTATCTTTATTATCTATGTAAAACTAAAATCTATGCTTGACTCTATCTTTTACTCCCTCTTTATTTAAAAAATGCTAGAATTTTATGCACACGATGCGTGCGATGGCATTTGTTTTTTTTTCCCGTAATTTCAAGTTGTAATATGCACACCATTGTGATGTATGTGGTGACAATTTTAAATGTGTTTATGTGTTTAGTTTCGTGACTAATGAAGAGAATAAGAATGACCAGTTGCATTTTCTTGGTTGGATAAACAGACTTAGGGCCTGTTCATTTCAAGTTAATTTCAGTTCAGTTCAGTTCCAATTAGTTCAATTCACTTCAGTTCAGTTATTTTCAGTAAATCTAAACATGTCCTTATATAGGAGAAGTTGAGAAGTTATTTTTAGTAAATCTAAACATGTCAAATTTCATTAACAAAACCGTTAAGTGGGTCCCGCATATACATTTTGTTAAAAAATGAAACTTGAAATAGTTGCAATTATTTCCAAATAGTTGTAATTCGTTCTAAATTTTTTCTAAATTTGTTGAGGATTTGCCCTTAAATTGATGAAATTGACTTTAATTTCAGCGTAAACTAATAATAAAATGCATATGTGGGGCCAACTTCACGGTTTTGTTAACGGAATCTAACAAAAATCATTAAATGGTGGGAGTTTCTAATTAAATTGAGAATGATAGGTGGAAATTTAAAAGAGAAATTCATTAAGGTGAGAGTTTCTAAAACGTGAAAAATCTAGGTGGTTTTGAACAAAAAATCCTAATTTTATTTGTATACGATGTGTTTTTGGCTACTGTAACATGATAAAATGTGAAGATACACAACATATTTTGTTTTCAAGCTAAATTTATTTTGGCTCATTTTTCTTTGAAAACATCCCTTACTCCCCACCATCAACTACAACTTTTGTTATATAGTTATCAGTAAGTATTTTTGCTCATTGTCCAAATGAGAAAAAATTCAAAAGTACTTGAAAATACTTTATCATATTTCTCACTCATGCTAAAATACTTTATCATGATCAATTTGATCAAATGTGTCTTCACGCATGAACAATCAATTACTCATGTATTTCAAAATAAAAAATTTCAAAAGTATATAAAAGTATAACAAAGTGGGTGTCTATATATAGATCTCCAGAAAATATAATCGTTGATATTTTTTTAATAGTTTTTACTTTGTAGGTTTTTAGATATTTTAGTTAGAAGTTTTGAGCATCTTTTATTAAAAATTTGATGGCTAAATTTATAAAACTTAATTACTTAATAAACTCATAGATTTATTTTATTTATTTTTCCTTTTTTTCTTTTTGGTGTCCATCCCTACCTCTTCACTATGTACTCCCTCCGTCTCCCAAAGGATTTCTCATTTGCTTTTTGCACGGTCTCCAATGCACATCTTTGACCGTTTATATCTCCTATTATTTATTAATAAAAATGATAAAATGTTGATGTTTTGAATGTACCTATTAATACAAATCTAACAAGATCACCTATGACAATTATTTATATTATATATTAGTTATAATTTATGGTTAAAATTTACAAAGTTTGACTTCAAAAAAAGCAAATGGTAAATCATTTGGGGGACGGAGGGAGTAATAGAGATCTATGAGTATAAGTAACACGATCTAAAGTGATTTGTTTGCGGGCAAACTAAAGAGCACGAGAAACGAGAAGCCGTGCGAGAAAAGGTTCAAAGTGAAGTGTCGCTGACTTCTTCTTCATCTTAACTGTTGTTCATCTCAGAGAAAACAAATTGATTGTGCAATTCAAGTAATATTACTAATCCATTCTTTTATTTTTTACTTGATTACCCATGAACCGTTGTTTTTCAACCTCCAATTCCCATTTGATCATTATTTATGATACCTTATATTATGCATGAAAATCCTAATTACCCTGACATGAGAATCTCTTATTTATCCATTTCTTAAAATTGACCTTTATTTGCGTCATGCTGAGTGCTGTGCTGCGTTAGTATACCCATCAGTGGCGCATTCAGGATTTTAGTATCGGGGTATTAATTATAGGATTGCAAGATAAAAAATTGCACGCAAAATTAGAAAAGTTATAAAAAAAGTTGATTTGGAAGTGTCGACCGACACTCCTTGTCTCAATGTAGGTCTTTCGCTCATACCAATTGTATCTTGTGGAGGGCATTGCTCTCAAGCGTTAACCTTTTTCGAGATTGTATTAATAATTGCTGATTGTGGTTTATGAAATCCCAGTAATTCTGAAAGAACAAAAAAAGGGGATTGTGTAATTGCAATGGTTGAGGTAATAATACCAAGGGCATGCTTTTGTATCGAGGGTAATACATTAAGGGGTAAAAAAGTCAAAGTAACGAGAATTAGGTGAACTAAGGTGGTGACGAGGGATAATGGGGTGCTTTGTGATAAAATGAGAGAGATTGGACAATAGAGGGTAATAGACTAATAGTTACATGTGTGGGTAATTATTAGCCTCGCAATGAGGGTAATAGTTTCTCTTTATCTTCCATTTACTTCCTACTGGTACCACCTTATCCTATCCACTACAATTCCATCCCCTTCGTCATCACCTCCGAATGTCACAGTTTCCTAAGTTTGACTTTTACTATCCTTAATGCATTAACCTCATTCCAAGCATGCCCTACGTGCTGATACATACTTTTGAGAGCACAGGCAGACAGTTGACGAAATTGGACCCATGATGTGTACCTTAAAAATATGTAATATTCTTGATTCATTATTGAATGTCGAACTAGCAACCTCGGCGTCCATGTTCAAATTTATGCGTCGCCTGAATTTCGCAGGCTTAGAATCACCCCTTTTTGAGAGTGGACTTTGGTCCTCTTTTAGGGCCTTTCTTAGATAGTTTGGAAGGTATGATATCAGTTGGTATTTATGCAATTAGGGAGTATAAGCACATCATGCTTAAACTTTTTTGGAGAACTGAACTGATGTTATTACTAGTCAGTATTTGAATATACAGGCCAATTTTGTTCAACACACATAAATTGTAAGCATTCCTTGTTGTTGTGCTTAGAATGAGTTTTTAGTATGCTTAAATTCGATTTGTTGTTGTCTTGTTGACGCGCTATGGTGAAGGTTTTTCTTATGTCCCAAAGGATTTTACCATTATATGCAATTGTTATGTCTATATGCTTATTAAACATGAACGAAAAGCATGATCAGCATGATCGATGTTTAGGGTGCATAAAATAATTTGTGGTTTGCAAGGGCGTGTGGAGCATGTTATGATAAATTAGCGGTTATAATGGGATGGGGGTGATAATGGACTTCTAAGACCAGTTAATGAGATGGGGTATACCTTATTATATATTGATAGTATTTAGAGAGCATCATTGATATTTTGCATATTATTAGAAATCACATTTCACACACCCCCACCCTAGTGTTTGAGAAAATTGAGCATGTTATCAAGGATTGATTTATACAGATTAACAAAGAAGATCCACTTCTAGCAAGTTGTGTTTGAATGTATTGCGTTCCCGATGAAGAAGAAATGAACCTCCTTGAAGCATGGTATATTATTATGTATATTGCACTTCTTTGCTAGGAGTTTCATTTAAACATTTTGCTCCGTTCAATCAAAGATGAAACCTAATTCTGCTTCTTATGTTGGGTGGAAGGTGAAAACTACCTAAGTTTTAGTTGAGGTAGTGTATGAAATGTGTAAAAAAGTCAATATGGAACATGTAAAGACGACATTCTACACAGTAGCACGCATATAAAAGATGATTCTTATGGAAAAGCATTTCGTTTGATTTCAGTTATAGTATATCTATGCTGAGAGAAAAAATTGGGTTGATTATGCTTTCCTGCAGTTTTCTTAGAGGAAAATGCAGTTTCATTAGGAGAACATTGTGTGTTTTTAAGACCTTTTGCTGCAAAGCCATAATTTGAGGACTTTCAGCAAGCAACAATGTCGGGTACCTTAGCTTCAAAATGCCCCCATAGAGTTTCCTCCAACTATATTAGGAACCACTATTAGTCTTCCCACTCCAAACTCCAAAGCAAAACCTCCCTAGTTCCCCCAGCTCATTAGTTGTTGAAAATAGTAAATAGTATCGTCTTTCTAAAGTGTCTGAGCTTCTTGTTGGAACTTAGGCATTTTCAACGTAATTGTCTTGGTTGTGGAAAAGTCACTCCCTTCCAAAGTTAAAGTTCTTTCTGTGGCTGTAGTGGTGGGTTAGAATCCCTCATGAAAAGTGTTAGCAGCTAGAATTCTCACCAGTAAGGCAGCTACCTATGTGCCATTTGTGATGGAGACTCGGAGAAAAACCTTCTGGCAATTGGAGGGTGCCCCACTCGATTGTCAACGGGTAACCTTAATGAGTCGATCCATAAAAAAAACCTTCTTGTTGATTGGTAGAGAGACACCTTAGCCTTGTTGATTGGTAGAGAGACACCTTAGCCTTGTTGATTAGTATATGAAATGTGTGTGTAGATCAAATTTGGGGCAAATATGAAACATGACATCTTACGCAATACTACTCACGTGAAAGAAAGTTTTGTGCAACTGGTAAAGCATTTGTTTTGATTAGATAATTTGATTGTGGCTTTGTACACAGTGGAGGACCTACATTGAGGCAAGGGATGACACTCAAATTAAGATTTATTTAAAAAAATTCCTCATCAGGCAACTTAAAAATAATGTGATGATGTAGTTCTTGATTTTGCAACCCCAAGTAAGCGTCCTCCTAAATTGACACCCCGATACTAGAATCGTGTATACACATGTGTTTGGTAAAGAGAAAATTAGCTTCATTGTGTATTGTAAAATAGAAGCCTTCATATTTTAACTAGGAATGGGATCTCATTACATGTGCTTGCAAGACCTTGTGCCACAAAGTCTTCTGTTTTTTAAGCTTCTCATTTCATGTCGGATCAAATAGTAAAGATAATATTGTATACTACTAAATAAAGATTTGTGAAAGTTACATATCAAAATCTGCTTTATGTTATTTTTGTGTTCACTCTTATTGACCGATGCAGGGCATTAATTGAAGCATGAACTGCTCTAAAAAATTTATGGCAGTTAAATATAGTGAAGGGATTGACAGAATCAGTGCTTTACCAGATGAAATACTTGTGCATATACTTTCTTTTCTTCCAACAAAGCATGCAGTCGGGAGTAGTACTCTAGCACGCAGATGGCATTATCTTTTCACTCTAATAAGCAACTTCGATTTTGATGAGACTCTCATGTTCCATCCTAAATGTGGTAGATCAGAGCGTTCGGTGAGAAGCGCTTACTTAGGACACCTTGGCCTAGGTTTGAAGAATGTGAAGTGGTCTAACACTTTCAATGAATTTGTGGATAGAGTTTTGCTGCTCAGCCAACCCACACGCATCACCAAATTCCGCCTTAAATCTCATTTTGCCTATGGCTGCCCAAATGTTAATACATGGATTAAGTATGCATTATTTCATGGAGTTACAGAGCTCGATATTAACACATATAGGTTTGATTCTATTGTGTTGCCACTATCACTTTTTGTTTGTGAAACACTAGTGGTGCTAAAGTTGCATGGAAATTTCGAAGTGAAACTTACTGAATCCTTCCGATTGCCACGTCTGAAGTACCTAAAACTCCATTCTATTGGATTTCCAGACGAATGCTCTCGTCACAACCTCATCTCTGGCTGCCCTATGCTCGAGGACTTGGTCCTTGGAGGTGAACGTAAAGACGTTGTAAATATTTATATATCTTCTCTGAGTCTGAGAAGTTTGACTATGGATTTCAGTGATGAGAGTACATTGCACTTGTATAGATCTGAGGTAGTGCTTGATGTTCCTAACTTGCTATATTTTAATTATGTGGATTACTTGGCAACAAATTACTGCATAAACGATATGAACTCTCTTAAGGAAGCTCGTATCGAATTTTTATTGGACGGCGACTGGACTTGGTGGCCTTCCTCTGATTCAGTTTTAAAACTCATGAATGGAGTCTGTAGTGCAAATCATCTGTACTTCTCCGGTGCATGCCTGGAGGTAAGTTTTATTGCTTATGCGCGCGCTACATTTCTTTTGTTTGATTTGTGGTGATAGCCGAATTCTTATCTCATCTTCTTTGTATGTTGAAGGTTCTGACCGGGCATCATAAGCTGCCAACCTTCAGTAACTTGTCTTGTTTAGAACTTGGATCCTGCCCATATGTTTACTGGAGGGGTGTTTTGCCTTCCTTTCTGCACAACTCCCCCATTCTAGAGAATCTCGTCTTTACTGAGGTTGGCACGTTTCTTCTGCAAATTTCAGTTAACGGGGTGTTGCAAATGGCTTTTGGGTGGCTTTTTCATTGGCTTTGCCTTTTATTTATGGTCAAACAGCCAAAAAAAGTGTTTGGTAACCGGCGTTTTATTTCTAGTCAAACAGCCAAAGAAAGTGTTTTTAACAGCTGACTTTTGACTTACTTTTGGTTTCATTTTGTACTAAACAGCAGCAATAACAGCCACTTTTACCAAACATTTTTTTTAATAACCAATAAGTATACAGTCAGTCAAACAAGCCACTAAAAAACCAGCCAGCATATAAAGCACCAGCCACCGGCCATTGCCAAACACCCCCCAAGGCCCCAACATTTATAATTATCAATTTAGCATATATGATTCATTTCTCTCTATCTTGACATCATTTACAGGGAATCATGTATGCGGACAATGAGGACAATGAGGACAAAAGTATTTGGAGCAGTCAGCAAAAATCACCTTCTTGTCTTTCTTCTCATCTCAAGACTATTAACATAGGGATATTTCAAGGCCTTGATGAAGAGATAAGTATAATCAAGTATATACTGATGCATGGTAAGGTGTTAACGAAGCTGATTGTGTACTGTAACATGAGCTCACAGAGAGAGCATCGAGGACTAGAGAAATTGCTTACGGTTGAAAGATTAGCCTCCGGGGAATGTTCAATTGACGTAAGGGGATACCAATGAATTTGGATTGTCTTTTTGTTGCCAGTATTAACTTGGTAACCAAACTCGCAATTTTCTTAATAGCATCGTGTTTTAATGTTGTTCTTTGACATCGAGGGTTACCTATAACTGGTTGAACCCTAGTAGGGGACGAGTGCAGATGCACGATGCACCGTAGTTTGTCTTAGTTTTATGCCAAATATTACTCCGATGATTTTGGGTCTGTTCAGTTCAGCTCAGCTCTAATAAGTTCAGCTCTAATAAGTTCAGTTCAGTTCAGCTCTAATAAGTTCAGTTCAGCTCCAATAAGTTCAGTTCAGTTCAGCTCTAATAAGTTCAGTTCAGCTCAGCTCCATTCATTATTTAACCATTTTGTTTAATATTATTATTGTTGGTCTAATTTATTTTAGTTATTATTATTGTTATTATATAATAATTATACTTATTATTTATATATATTTATTTTTTATTATATCTTTGTTACTTATTATTATTACTATTATTATGGCTGAGCAAAGTTTGGGTTGGTGCACGGTTTAACCAAATTTCATGTCAATACGAGTATTCTAATGTGCAATTGTTGCTTTATTTTACTGAATAAAATTCACTATTACATCATACAAATAAGCTACAAAAAGCTAGAAGATATGAAAAATTACAAAGTTACTGCAGTACTATTTAAAATACAACATTGTCGTTACGTTGTATATTAAATATACTTTGGCGGTTTGGTGTATTTCTATCATAGACCAACCCACCACAAATCGTGGTTTGGTTAGAAGCACACATCAACCCATGTTTTAAGCTAATTATTATTATAATGGTAATACTATTTATTTACTTCTTAGACATTATATTATATCATCATCATCAAGTATTAATATATTAATACTAATAATTGTAATTACTCATTATTAATTATTATTATTATTATCAGTCTTTATTATTATTAAAATTAATTTATTATTATTATTTATTTATTTATAACTATCATAATAACATCAAAATAATATTATCATTATTCATTTGATATTATTCTCAATTATTAATTTAATTATTATTACTTATTATTTAATATTCATAATAATTATTATTTACTTATTATTCATATACTTATTATACTTCCTCCGTTTTTTATTAGTTGTGACACTTTTAATTTCACAGACTCCTAGACAATTTTTGGAGAGGAAAGAGATAGAGAGAAAGAAAGAAGAGGACCCATGTGATAGGAGAGAGATAGAGAGAAAGATTTGCCCAAAAAAGAAAGTATCACAATTAATTCCAAACTTCTTTATATAGAAAGTGTCACATTTAATAAAAAACGGAGGAAGTAATTTAATTCAATTCAATTCAGTTCAGTTCAGTTCAGCTCCAATAAGTTCAGTTCAGTTCAGCTCCAATAAGTTCAGTTCAGTTCAGTTCAGCTCCAATAAGTTTAGTTCAGTTCAGCTCTAATAAGTTCAGTTCAGTTCAGCTCCAATAAGTTCAGTTCAGTTCGGCTAGAATTAGCCGGAGAGAACAGACCCTTTATATATACGGATTTTGAACTTATGGTTGATGCACCGATAAATGGTTGCTTGTATGAGGATTGGATATGCATAGGTTACAAATCTATTGAAACCTTCATTACTTCGATTCATCAACCAATGAAATTGGCCTTTTGAAATTCCTAGTGAACGGGTCATGATCAGCGGATCATGCCTTGTTCGTTGTTTGTCAAAGGAGACAAAGAATGTAAGGTATAACTGTGTAAGTGTTGTTAGCTCTACAAAATCGTAAAAGTGCTTATAAAAATGGTGGTTATCATAAGGATGAGCCCAAACCCGAAATTTTCACCCATGAAAAATTTATTACCTACATAATTGATACAGCGAGTCTCGAATGTTATATGGGTCTATAATGGTTTCCAAGTTTATTGCTAATTTTCATTTTATTTTGATCTATTCTCCTTTTTTTTCTCTAGCTTTTGTGGATGATTCAAGACAAGAATAATAGCTTAATTAAATACCACCATTGTCATGAATTTCAATATGAGAATTTTTGCACACAACATCTATATATATATTAAAAAGCGTAAACAAGAATTGCAATTCGCCACGTGTCACCACCCTTTTTGAATGACACTTTATCCATTTCATTCTCATATAATAAAAAAATATGTCAATATAAAGATTCAAACCCATGACCTTGCATATGCAATAAGGAGTTCCAACCACCACTCCAATATGTTATTAGTGTTTCTTCTATTAAAATCAATAATGATGTATGAACAGAAACCAAGAGTTATGTTGTAAATTTTTAGAATGCATATTGTAAATGAGATGTTTTTTTTGGATAATTTTTCACAACAATTATACAATAATTATTTTAACTATTATTAAATTTAATGCACAAAAATCCCGAGCATTTCCGGGGCCTAAATACTAGTTCTATATTAAAACTTTGGTTACTTAGTGATATTATTGAGGATTTGACCATATGAAACATCACCATGTAAGAGTCTCACATTAATAAAACTGGATATGGTGTTTATCTAATAAGGTTATAAGAAACTATTTTTATTGTCATATGGTTTTAAGGTGGAATCTCATTTGGTGTGGCGAACTGGACTCTCTCTCCTCTTTGTGGATGCAGTCCAGATTCATACTTGACATGATATCAGATCCAAACCGAATTGGAGAGAGGCGTTCACCTAATAAGATTAAGGGGCTATTGTCATATGATTTTAAGGTGGAAACTAGATAGTCAAGAGTTTGATTGTTTGAAATTTGAATTTATGGTAAAAAAACAAAAAAGTCATTTTATTCATACTAAGTATCTCTATTCTATAAGGGAAGAGGAGGGGACACCAAAAATCAATATTTTTTAAATAAAATATCAAGTTGAGTGAGCATAACCTTCCTCTCTATACTAACATAAAATATTGGTCCATCATAATCTTCTTCTTTTCCTTCCCATAACAATTTATATGCTTTTGCACGCATTGCATTATTGCATGCATTTAATGCTAATTTAAAACTTTGTAATTATTGGGTTACCTTGAAAACATGCTATGATTATTAATATCGATAAAAGAAACAAAAATAGTGTACAGAAGCAATGGTTAGATTTTCATTTTCCGTAATTCATGGCGTGGGTTCAAACTTCAAAACTTCTCATGGACGATGTTTATAGTTTGTAATTTATGGGAATAACATAGATAAAAAGAAGAATGAAAAATGACCTGTGGCGGACTACAATCCGGGTTCATAGCTTCATGCTTTTTTAATATATAAATATATACATATATGTAGATTAATTACGTCATCCTTGGGATCTAATCTATTTTATACCTATTGTATGTAACCACTTAGTATATAGCCAATATAGTTAGATAATGTGTAGACCAAAATAGCCTTTAGACTATATAAAACTAGTTTTACATGTACGTGATGCATCTTGAAACATTTTAATATGATGTAGTTAATTATCTAATTAGTGAAATGGTTAGGATACTTTTTAGTGTTTCTCTCCTCTTTCCTTATCGATAGAGATTGACAGCGTTAAGGGCCACAATTCATTAATGTTTTATGTTTTCAATTTTTATTTTTAAAAATAATCAAAAATCAAAATATGGGAACCAGAAAAGGTGGTTTCCAAGTTTTTGTTGTCAGTCTTCAAAATAAACACAATTATTGTAAGGCTAATTTTCCGTTTTTTTAACAATTGATATCTTATGATTCCAAAATCATAAAAACCAAAAACAGAAAATCGACATTAATACCGCGGAAATAACGTTGATGGCGGTTTTTCTAAGAGTTGGTCTAAAGACCGCTTAATTTTAATTTAGAAATAGGCACCAGCCTAGGTCAATATAAAGAAGAGAACGGACCACATTTTGAATACAGTGATCAGTTTAATTCATTTCGTGACTAGCTAATACGTTCATTAATTAAAAATTTTAATCCATTTAGTGACAGTCCAATTCATTCAGTAAATCTATTATTTAAAATTATCCGACGAAATTTAAAGATTTAGGGTCTGTTTGGTAGGGCGTAAAAGGTTTTCTTTGAAAACTGTTTTCCCATTTTACGTTGTTTGGTTTGGAGTAAAATATTAAAATGTAAAACTTGGGGAGGAAAACCATTTTTCACCTTATTGAAAACATTTTCCCTCAAAATTGGGAGGAAAACATTTTCCCTCACAATTGAAGTAATTGATTTTCAGTTCAACCAAACAATGAAAAATGCTTAAAATGGAAAATCATATTACATGCAACCAAACAACGGAAAACCTTCATTAAAAAAAAATTCCAATGTAAAAGGTTTTCCATGGAAAATTATTTTCATCCGAAAACGTTTTACACCCTACCAAACGGAGCCTTAAATAAAACAAAAGGAGTAGAAGAAAGTAATTAGGTTAAAATAACATTGAATGAACTTGTTAGAATAATGTTTTGGGCGTTAGTGAAGTGACATTTGCTAATCACACAGACACAGTTATCCAAAGAAACCAAATTCTGGGATTAAGTAATGTTTCCAATCCTTTCTCTAATTTTACTTAATTGTTCATGAATGCGCTGTTTATCATTCTTCAATTTTCATTTTCTTCATTTTTCTATGATTAATAAGGTTACATATTCATGCAATCCCTAATTAAACTTGTTGAATACTTTGTCCAGATCTTAGAAATTGACATGTATTTGTAATTTGCGCCTTGCTGGTTGCTGCCTTGGTAAAACCTATTCTCTTTGAAGATTGTATTGGTGATAAATTAGTTGCTAATTTTGGTTCATAATAGCTTATTGTGTTTTTTCTTGACCTCAATTATGCTCTCTTATTTTATAAGTTTTTGGTACTTATATGAATTTATCTAAAAAAATTTGGAATTTATCTGAATTTATAAGAGCTTATTTTTGCTGATACTTATCTTAGGGCTAATTCTCCCCACTTTATTTCCGGTTCGGTTCAGTTATTTTAGTTTAGCTCCGGACAATATGTTTAGTATCACATTTCACTTTCTGTTCAGTTCAACTATTTTTAGTTATTTTCGGTTCAGCTCACCCAGAGAACCGGCCTTTAGTATAATCAAATAACAAAGAAACGAGTGCCTCAATATGAGGTTTGTTAGAATAATTAGAGTTTCATGCATTCCAACATGCTACTTTAGCTCTTAATATATTTGATTATCTATAAGTTTATTAAATTATAAAGAGTTGATCATTTTAAAAGTATATACTGGGACGAATCTATTAAGTTCTTACGTGATTATGAGCCTATATGATTATGTTTGTCCTTATGTGTAACCCATAATACAAGTCAAATAGAAGTTGAATTAATATGAAACAGAGAAAGTACTCTTCTATGAACTTGTGTTAGTTTATAGATTAGTCATAAATTGGGCCTGGGTAACCCAATAAGGAGGAGGAGGAGAGTTTGGTCCACTTACAAGCCCAAGGAGGTTACATCCTAAAACCATATGGTGATAGGAGAACTCCTAAGCTTATTAAGTGGATTTATCTCCCTTTTTCTCTAATGTGGGACACTCACATGTGCACAACAATGGGGTTTAATACTCTCCCTCACATGTGAGTGTCTTTAGAATTTAGAGCTAACTGGAAAGGCAATTAGAAACAATCCTCTTAGGGGTTGGACATCCTGTCGAGGCAAACCCTTTTCAATCTCTTAATACCCATTTTAGAAAAGACCCACAACCTGGGCTGTGATACCATGTTAGTTTTTAGATTAGTCATAAATTAGGCATTGGTAACCCAACAAGGAGGAGTAGAGTTTGCTCCACTTACAAGCCCAAAGAGGTTCCATCCTAAAACCATATGGTGAGAGGAGCCAAGAGGAGTAACTCCTAAGCTTATTAAGTAGATTTATCTCTCCTTTTTCGCCAATGGGGGACACTCACATGTGTACAACAATGGGGTTTAACAACTTAGACTGTCAGTTTACTCAATTCTCACTAACATGCAATCTGATATCTTAATGGTCAAAATGGTGCACTAGATACAAGAAAAGTCAAATGGGACAATTATGCGAGGACAACAAGAGTACATGTCATAGAGAATTTTTAACTATTCATGTGCTTCAATCAAGTTTTTTACAAGTATATTTAAGATCTATCTGTTGTTGACATGTTTTAACTAAAATTCTTCATGGTTAAAAGTATTTCAAGTGTTATATGCAAAAAGCTACACCTACATGCTCCAAGAATGTGATCCAGAGCATGATTCACATGATGTTTCTAAGTCTGAGACCATAAAATATTTAGTGTTATCCAAAGGGCATGCTGTGGTAAGCGGTTATTTAGGGAGGGGAAGGGGGGGGGGTGTGATATGAACTTCTAGGTTCACTATATGTGATGGATATGCTTGCTTCATAGTGATTAGTATATGGAGAGCATATAGAGAAGATTGAAGATGTTTTCATATAGTGATTTCCGGTCAAGCTCCTAGCAATTTTAGTTTTTTTTGTAAGATAAGACCTAAAACACCTCTTTTATAGGAAAAGACGTGATAATGTTTTTTGCCTAAAACGACCTAATGACATCTCCGTTTTATGTTTTTCCAGCCAAATGGTCAACTTTCTAGCATTGACCTCTTATTTTTCATTAACTTCACTCCACTCTACTGTACTCCTCCTGCATCTTCTTCAATAATTCTTTTGTGTCCTCCCTCTCTCTGTGTGTGTGTTTTCTTTTTGTACCAGAAGAACTTTGTTTGCTTGTGAGACGTTTTTCTACAAAGCCATCCTTTCTATAGGGTCCATGCCATCTAGGTGAAGGTCCTTCGAAAATTTGAGAAAGCTTTATTAGAAGCGAAAGATTGTCTTTGTGACAATTGGCTAAAACCTTCACAATATCTCCATATAGCTTCCTCCAACTATATTAGGAACCATTCTTAGGCTTCCCATCCCAAAGCAAAACTTACCAGTGTGGATGAAGTTGCTAAAATTATAAGGGTAATGCTAGGGCTGCATACAAGTATTAAATGCATTTCCTAACGTGGTATGATTTGGATTTTTATGACAAAAACACACGTAAATCGGTGTATTTAGTGTCTTGTTTTCTAAAACTTTCCTTTTTAAGCTTTCTATATGCAGTCTTTAGGCTGCATTTAGCTTTTTCCATATTATAATATGAGATGAAAACTAATTGTGTTTCACTTATAGTGAAAGACTATTCCATTTTGTAGATAATATATGTATCACTGTTAGGATCAATTACGGAAAAAATGTAAACAAAATCCTACGCAATACTACTTGTAGGAAAAATGACTTTGTGCAACTGAAAAAGCATTTGATTTCATTAAACTTCATAATTACGGCTTCATATATGCTCTGTAGAGGGAGAAGCAGGATCATTGTGTATAGTTCAGTGTGGAAGGCTTTTATACTTTAATAATGTCATGTGAACTCGTTACGTAGTAGATATACTATGATATAGTTGAAAGAACTGTGTTTGTAGGACCTGCTGTGAAGCGATCTGTTTTTTAAGCTTGATATTCCAAAAATGGTTTAATATTTAAGATAGTAGCAATACTGCTACATAAAGATCATGAAGTTCAATGCTAAAGTCTACATTTGGATGGATTTAGATTTAGCCAATCGTATTAGTTTCTGTTGATTGTTTCCCTGTTATCAAAGTAACATTCTGTAATGTGTTGTCACAATGTGTATTCCTAATGTGTTTTTTTTCTTTTCACTCTCTTATCCTTTTGATACAGGACATGAATTTAAGCCCAGACTGCGATGAGAAACGAAAGGAAGTCAAATATGGTGAAGGAATTGATAGAATCAGTGCATTGCCAGATCTAATACTTCTGCATATACTTTCTTTTCTTCCAACAAAGCATGTAGTCAGGACTAGTATTCTATCACGCAGATGGCAGTGCCTTTTTACCCTAATGACCAACTTTGATTTTGAGGAGCCTATCACATTTAGTTCAAGAAGCTCTAAGGTAAGCCGTGCACTGGAATTGCTTGGTTTGGAGCATCTAAAGTGGTCTAGAAGTTTTAAGGATTTTGTCGATAGAGTTTTGTTGCTCAGCAAGGCCACAAACATCAACAAATTCCGCCTTAAATCTGGTTTCGCCTCTGACTGTTCAAATCTTAATACATGGATTAAGTTTGCATTACATCGTGGAGTTACGGAGCTTGATATCTCGACATGTGAAATTGAGTTTAGTGTGCTGCCAGTATCACTTTTCTTTTGCAAAACACTGGTAGTACTAAAGTTGGAAGGAAGATTTGAGATGAAGCTTCCTGCATCCTTCCTGTTGCCATGCCTGAAATTCCTACGACTTCACACTGTTGAATTTCCAGAAGAATGCTCTCTCAACGACCTCATTTCTGGGTGTCCCGTGCTCGAGGACTTGGTCCTTGGAGGTGAATGGGAAGATGTTGATATTTGTTCTCCAAATCTAAGAAGTTTGACTATAGATTTCTGCGATGGGATATCATACTATCACAGATCTAATGTAGAGCTTGATCTTCCTAATTTGCTGTATTTTAACTATATGGATTTCTTGGCAGTTCAATACTGCTTAAAGAATATGAACTCGCTCGAGGAAGCCCATATTGACATTTTATTGGACAGGAAAGACGCTAGTTGGGAGACATCCAGAGATTCAGTTTTAGAACTAGTTAATGGCGTCTCTAGTACCAAGCATCTGTGCCTCTCTGGTACATGCCTGGAGGTAGCTCTTTTAACTCCTTATGCCTACATTGTTTTGTTTGATTTCTGGTTTAGTTGGGAATTCTGATTTCATCTTCTTTGCTGGATGGAGATTCTGAGTGGCCGATTTAAGCTGCCAACCTTCAATAACTTGTCTCGCTTAGAACTTGGATGGGACAGATATCTTGACTGGGAGATAGCCTTGCCCGAGCTTCTGCACAGCTCACCCATTCTTGAAAATCTCGTATTTCCTGAGGTTGGTTCATTTCTTCATCAAATTGCAGCTAACAACATGAACTATCATTTAGAATACGTTTAATATATCGTAACTCCATGTTATCGTCATCTACAGGGAATCGTGATTCGTGAATGTGAATATTCTAACAAACACTTTTGGGGCCGACTGCAAAATACACCTTCATGTCTTTCCTCTCATCTCAAGACTCTTCACTTAGGATCATTTCAAGGCTTTGGTGAAGACATGAGGATAATTAGGTATCTACTCAAGCATGCGAAGGTGCTAACGAAGCTGATTGTGTACTGTAACCTCCGCTCAAAGAGAAAGTTTCGAGGACAAAATCTAATTATAAGACAATTGACTACTATATCCTTTTCTGGAGTGGGATAACTAACTTATGCATTCATGCTTAGTGATTAGAGAATTAAATAGAAGTATCCCTACTTGCTAGTTGCTGGTTTATTACATTTGTCATCATGCAAACAACCTACTTACATATACTTAGACTAATATAGATTGCATGAAGTTAGGCATCTCCATGATATGGCTCCCATATATGTAGACCCAGAAATGCTTCTAGTGGTAGTACAACAGATTCACAACACACTTTCAGTGATTGTCCTGTTGTTTCCTTGACTTAAGAATAGATTTCTATGAAACTCAAGCAAACATAGCAGCCAAATTGACAATCTTATTTATTCAATATTATTTTGAGTGATGATAATTCTTGACTGATGACACATATGAACTTGTCAAAGCCTAACTTATAAACAAAACACCTTCTTATCCCAAGTTCTTGCTTATGTCCCCAAATTGGATTGAGCAAAGCTCTAAAAAAACAAATTAAAACAATACTTCCATCAAATTATCACACGTTCATGCTCATAGCAAAAGCAAGAATTCGAGAATCACACAAAAGTGAAAATTAACAATGAAGTCGAACGACACTGAAAATGACCTTCACTTACAACAACTTGCTATCTCTGTTATTCGGTCGGCTTATCATGAAGAGGGAAATAAACGGTTTACCTTCTCCTTCACACCATTAATGGTTTGATGGGATTATGCAACATTACACCATTGCGTTTTGAAGGGTTTATTCCTTGAATATATCAAATACAAAAGCTAAAGTTTACCAGCAAACCAATTATAGCGCAGTGGTTTAGAATTGGAATTTTACATTGTAGGTCGTGGGTTCGAAGATCAATGCGGTCATTTTGCAAATATTTTAATAAGATGACATGGGGTTGATGCCAATGTATGAATTGGAGTGACACGTGGCGGTCTCCAATCTTTGATAATGCTTTTTAATATATATATAGACTAGATTTATATCCGTGCAAAAATGCACGTCTATCTAAAAGGTTTAATATATAAGTTTTTGATTTTTTTCTAATAAAAATTCAACCCAATGAAACTTAATCAAGACTAAAACAAATTATAATTGTTTGATAAATTTTAATCTTAAATTAAAGTAATGTTTACAGTGTAGGGGTGTCATTATCTAAGTACATATTATGTGTTATTAACCCGTGAAATTCAAATTCATTGCTATATTCTATTATTTCTTTTTTAGCCAATGAAGTTATATAAAAGTTACAAAAACTTGGATTAAATGTCTATCCAATAATATTTAATTATTACCCACCAAGGCTTTCACATGCACATTTAGTTTTCAACCTCATTATTAAAATCTCTATTTAATACTACCTCCGTTTCTTTTTAAGTGCTACATTTTGACTTATAACACTATTCATTCATTATAATTTGACCGGATTTTATGATATAGGCATAAGGAAAAATATAGTCATGTTGGATCTCATTGATTCGTCTCGATATATATATTTTTAATATCTAATTGTCATAATTTTTACAAATGCATAATTAAAGATAAAAATGATATAAAATATGCATCGACAAGCGTGCTAAAGTGAAATGTAGCACTTATAAAAAAACAGAGGAAGTATAAGTAATTGGATTATTTTAAATAATCAACTTAAAATAAAAACAATAAACACATAAAAATAAAACAAAGTCCTCCCTCCATTTTTTTAGTTTCTATTCATAAGTAGGGGAATACCAAGGCAAATTGGAGAGGATAAATTTATATATATTACAATATTATTGATCTACTTTTTTCAAAATAAAAATGAGCAGTGTGATGAATGGGGTGGTTTGATAGTAAGAGAATCTAAAGTAAGGCCATTTAAAAAAATTGTGTAGTAAATATGTGGTTCTTGTAGGGCAAAATAATGAAAAACAAAACTGTTCAATATGAAAAGAATTTGAAGTAGGAAAAACTTTTGGAAATGGAACAAAAAGGATTCCATAAAGAACAAAAATAAACAGAGTAATATAATCATAAGAGAACCTTTTAGCTCTAATGCAAGGTACACCCACTTTGTAGCGCGTAAGATTAATGCTTGAACTTATGCCTATAACCCTAACATGTTTAGTGTTCTAACCCGTGAATTTTTCATCTCATTGTTGTAACCCGTTACACTTTTTTAAATGAATAAATTAAATGGGAGAAACAATTGCAATATGAAACTTTGTTAGAAGAACTACACGTAATTCAATAGTGTGTGATAAATATTGCACAAACCTATGCTTGATTGGAATTTTTAAAAAAGGGATTACTAAAGTTTGTTGTTTTGAATCTTTGGTATAACAATTTTTGATCGGTTGGTTTAAAAAGTTTCGTGTCAAACATTTTAATTGATTATATTTTGATAAGATTTTAAAAAAAATTTAATTTTTTTTTACAAAAATCAGGGATCACTACGTATGAAATAGCCATACTTTTTGGATATTATGTCAAAGATATTTATCTTAGGAATACGGTATTAGATAAGATTTGCAATTAAATAATCTTAGAAAAATAATTCAAGATATGTGTTTTATATTCGTTTATTGAATAGAACGATCACATCTAGGTTATTTTTTTTTAATTCCAAAAACTGATAATCTATATTTATCATATGTTTCTAGGGACTTAACGTTATACGTACTATGACTATGTGACTTGTAATGTTGTCATTTACGTCTAGAGAAGCATCTCATTGGGGTAACGTTTTATTATGATCATCTAAGTCAATGAGGACAGTGGCGGTATTTGGTTAATTTTTCTCCTGCCCAATAGCATATCAATCTATCTATATCTTTTTATTTGTTGCACTTATATAATAATAAAATCATTGTCAAAAATTTACAGTTGCATAATTTAAGTAAAACAATATGTAGTAGTTGCTATCCATGGTAATAAACATTATTCACATCAATTCTTAGAGCTATTGCTTGAATATTTTTATTACTCATATTCTACTTTCCGAATTTACTTGATTATAGTATCTTACGATTTTTTGCCAAATTTAATCTTTTATAATCTACTTTCCAAATTCACTTGATTTTTTATATAATATCTTGCGATTTCTTCCTAAAAAGCCGAACTCATAAAATCATGACATGTGGCATTTATCTTGTGTGACTGACACGTGGGCACATGGCCTTAAAAGATGACATGTGGCAAATTTTTCTTGCTTTATATATTAGTATAGATTGGTAAATGTGGTTGGAGTTAGTGTACATCATTTTATTTGGTTGAGAGAATTGATGAGCATTATAGTAGTGCCCTAGTGGGCAATATGAAAAAATAGAAGGGTAAGTACTAAGGAGTAATGTGGAATAGAGTAAAAGGAAAGTTTAAGGCCGCTATGCTCTTTTCAACTAATTTTCTTTATCAGAAATAATAAGTTCACATAAGTTCAGTTCAACAAAAATAAGGTTTGACCATCTTACAAATAAGGTTTAAATAAGTTCTAACAAGTTCATATAAGCAAAGATAAGTTGAAAAGAATAGGCCCTAAAGATTGCTAAATTTTTGTTATACAAAACTATATACCTAGTTAACAATGATTATATATATTTTAAAAATAAAATATTTGTAAGAACTATAGTAATTAAATAATTGATTGAAATCAAGTATTTTGACAGTATTGTATATTAGTAAATTCAAGTTTGTCTAAAGCTACAACCTTCAAAGTGGATCAAACTACTCCCCCTATTAGTGAAACCTTTCTACAGATTTCGTTTCCACAATAAAATCTTAGACGGTATTCTTGAACGTATCGTGCAGTTGGAAGGGTAGAAAAATTCCAATCCCCTTGCAGCAGTGATGGCCCCTCTTTCATCGTCAGTGGTGATGGTGGCGGAGGTGGTGACTGCAAAGGTGGTGGCAATGAGCGAGGAGAGATATGGAGGTAGAGTGTATAATGGGTATAATGGACAATGTGCATAAAAATATGAGTTGTGTACTAGTAAATTCGAGTTGGGTCCAAGTAAAATTCGAACTGTATTTATCAAGATCCAAAAATTATTTTGATCAATAAAATCTTAGATCGAAATGTGCTAGGTCGTCAACAATGTAATTAAGATTAGTGTGAATGAATAACAATTGGATTGGGAGAGGATCATTTCAAAACAAGCCAGGTTCAAAATGTGTCGAGTTGATACGAAATCTAGACAAGATACATTGATTGCAATTGGTCGGGTTAGATATGAGTCTTATCAATTAAAATGAGTTTCAAGTCTTTACAAGTCGAGTGGTTTGTGTTTGGTTTAGGTCTCTAGTTATCGGCTCACCGATCTCGATGTCAGTTCAATGTCGAATGGGTGCAATTAATACAAGCTAATGCTAGAAAAAAGGATATTAGTTATACTTTACTTGCGATGGTCCAGGCTTGCAGACAAGGCGATACCTGTGACATTTAGACTTGGGACGCATTTTTATGCTGTTTTCGTTTAGATTTAACTCTCATATCAACTTGGTTATCGAGATAATTTTTGGTCAAGTTAAGTAAAGTTCAGGTCGAATCAGATCATGACTTGATGTTTGGTCATGGAAGATCTTGACAGTTCTACGTAGACCCAAAATCTTTTACTCAAGATGTGAGATAATGAGAGGAAACTCTAATCCTATGAGTTTCATATTCTTTCTTTCCAACTTAATTTACGGTCTTTTCCTTAGGGGCTGTTTGTTTAGGGGGATTAAAGGGTGGGATTGGGAATTTATATCCCCGTAGGTAGTATTTCCATGTTTGTTTGGGGGGTAGCTAAAATCCCTTGGGATTGAGAATGAGATTAAACCTCTCTTATCCCACCAAAATAATACCTAAGGGGGCAGATATTAGGGAGGGGATTAAATTTTATAAGAAAATAACTCTTGTACCCTTAAGGAAAAGAAAGGGATAGAGAGTTAGTAAATGTATTTACGTAAAATTATCATGTAAGCCCACCTTATCCCGAGTCAGGATCATCCGTCCCATATGATGTCCCATTTGGTGTTCCATTTGCTATTATTTTATCCCGTAACTTAAATTTAATAATTTTTTGACTTATTTTCTAATTGTTCCCTATTAGTAAATCCTTCTCAAAAACAAAAACTTATAAAATAAATCTCACTTAATAAAATAAATGACGAAAACGATTTATTTCCTTTTGACTCTTTATTTTACTAAGTGAAGTTTATTTTATAATTTTTTGTTTTTGAGAAGGATTTACTAATAGGGAAAATTAGAAAATAAGTCAAAAAATTATTAAATTTAAGTTATGGGACAAATGGGACACCAAATGGGACACCAAATGGGACATATATTGGGACAGATGATCCGGACTCCCTTATCCCCAACTCATACCAAACAAGAGATAAAGACTATTGAATCCTTAATCCAACTACCAATTCCCAATCTAACTCTCATCCTCTGATCCCCGAACTCTCGTTCCCACATACCAAACGCCCTGTTAGAGTCCGCTATAAACTTTTCTCGTAACTTTTCAAAACCTTTCAAATAAATTCTTTCTTTTCTACTAAGGCCTAAACCCTACTATCCAGGACCTAAATTGGCGGGGGAAACCCTTCAACTGCTGTTCGTCTCTTAGAAATATTGAACCATTGAGTAATGTTACTAATCCTTTCTTTTAATTTTTATACTTGATTTCCCCAGTGGCGGATCCAGGATTTTTCGGATGGTGGTGCACCACTATCAATCGTCGTTCACATATCGAAATCAAATTTTTCTCTCAAACAAACTCTCTAACAAATTTCATTCCAAAAGTAAGAAAAATAATTATAATTCATATTACAACTAAATAAATCCTGAAAATACAACCAAATAGTACTACAAAATACAAAAAAATGTCCAAGTAGTAAAATAGTACTAAAAATTATTACAATTGTTCACGGCGAGTTTTCATGTTCTGATATCGATCTATAATAGCATTCCTACTAACCTTCAAAAACAAATCATTCTCCAAATAAGTAATCAAGCAATCATTCAACATTTGATCTCCCATACTATTACACAATTTGTCTTTCACTTGTGTCATTCCAGAAAATACTCTTTCCACACTTGCCGTTGCAACGGGGAGAAGCAACACCAACTTCAAAAGCAAGTAGTGTAACACCTCAAAAATTCACTACGAATTTTTCGCGTTTAATTCTTAGCGTTTAATTAATTTCGTTAACGTTTCACTGTTTTAACCGATAAAAATTTCACCTTGATTTGAAAATTTATAAAAATTATATTTTTATTTCATAATCATGTTGGATTTATTTTCCTATGTTTTAAATAATTTTTGTGAAATTTATTTTCAAATTTTAGATTTTATATGAATTTAAAATCGGTTTTTGAGAAAAATTACGAAATCGATAAAAATAATTTTAATTAATTAATTTATAAATTTTAAAACTCATTTCAAATTTATTGAAATTAGTTTATTATGGTAAAAACTCATTTTCGGATTTTCTAAGGTATTTATAAGCTTATTTGACTATTTGACTAACTTTAAGGTTTTAATCTTTAAAAAAATATAAATGTTGACCAAAAGTCTTGAAAATTTATGGGGAACTACTTCTGGTCTTATGGGAAATTTCTTAGCATTTTCACCTCCTTGCCAACCCAATTAATCCATCCTCCAACTACTTTGACTTTCTTTGCATTCTTTTACCTATTTATTGAAAACTTTAGACCAAACAATTTTTACCCAAGCTTTACTCATCCTAAAACTGAAGAGTGAGCTTCTCCCTTACCTCCTCTATCTATTTTCGTGCTTCACAAAATTTTTGAGCAATTTTTGAGCTTTAGAAAATTATTTATAGCATTTTCAAGTTATTTTTAATTAATTTTCTAATTTATTCTATTAATTTCTACTCCACTTTCTAATACCTAAATCTCCCTTGAACACTTTTAGGAGGTGATACAATTGAGTTAGAGCTTGTTGAAGAGGAAGGATCTTAGCTCTTAGTCTCTCATTATCTCTACTCTATTTTCCACCGAAATTAAGGTAACTAGCTTTAATCCTAGTTTAATTTTGATTAATAAGTTAATTAGAGTAAATTATATCTACTATAGTATAAATAGTTATATTATTACTTGATAAGAATTATGTGAATTTATGAGAATTATATATGAATTTTCGGATTTACTATGAATTAATTAGAAATTATGAATTTCTAATTACATATGTGTATAATTGAGTGAAGAAATTATATTTATTGATTATATATGTATCTATGTCGAATATATGCTTATTTTGGAATGGTTATATACTCTTTCTTGTTGAAAATTTGTTGGTGTGATTTTATTTGAATTATAGTAATTAATTTGTTAATTGTGTAATTATTACCAAAAGTATTTTAGTGTTGAAAATTAAATATAATTTATGAAATTTTTTTTATGTGCACGAAAATTTGTTAAAGTACTGATATATATTATTTAAATTATTTATTTTATGATCTTGATTAATTTACTTGACTTGTTGTGTAAATATGTTGGATTATTTATCGATTAGTAAATTGTTTTATTTAAAAAACTATAAATTTTACTTTATCCTTTTCTTTACCAAAATAAAATTGTTAATATTTAGATAAATAATCTCTATTTCGTGCCTAAATTATTTAAAAATAATTTAGATTATTATGATTGGATTTAATGGTTTAAATTCAAAATTTTTGTTTAATAAAAATCTAAATGCCGAAAACACTTTATGTTTTCCTAAAAATTTCAGCAACTTTAAGTCTAATTTTAAAAGTTCTTTAATGTTAAATTCATGTTATAAAGTTATTTTATTAAAGAGAGTTTAAGAAAAATTATTATTTTCGAATTTCATCAAATTAAATTATGTAAGTTGATAATTTGTAAACAAATTCATTTACATTTTATTATGACTTTTAGGTCACTTTGATAAATTATATATTTTGAAACCAAATGTTGTTGAGTTGATATTAAGTTGGATTGGTTCCACTTATACCAATAATACAAGATTTGTGTATTTTGAGATTTAATATATGGTTCAAAATATATATTTTCAAACCAAATGTTGTTGAGTTAATATTAAGTTGGATTGATTCCACTTATAGTAATAATACAAGATTTGTGTATTTTGAGGTTTAATATATGGTTCAAAAAAATATTTTTAAACCAAATGTTGTTGAGTTGATATTAAGTTGGATTGATTCCACTTATACCAATAAATACAATATTTGTGTATTTTAAGATTTAATATATGGTTCGAAATATATATTTTCAAACCAAATATTGTTGAGTTAATGTTAAGTTGGATTGGTTCCACTTATGCTAATAATATAATATTTGCGTATTTTGGGATTTATATGGTTCAAGATATATATATTTTCAAACCAAATATTGTTGAGTTGATATTAAGTTGGATTGGTTTCGCTTATGCCAATAATACAAGATTTGGGTATTTTGAGGTTTATTATATGATTCAAATTATATATATTTTCAAACCAAATATTGTGGAATTGATATCAAGTTGGATTCGTTCCACTTTATGCCAATGATACAAGGTTTGTGTATTTTGGATCTAATGAGATATGCAAATTGTGTATTTTCAAACCAAATGCTGTTGAGTTGATATTAAGTTGGATTTGTTCCACTTATACCAATAATACAAGGTTTGTGTATTTTGGATTTTAAATAAAAAAATTTATATTTACTATTACAGTTTATTTATATTTGATGTTATCGTTGAGATGATTTTTCCTTTGTACCGAGCTGGGTACACAGAGATATTTTAAAATGACATTTGATTGTGCCATTACCTTTGTACTGAGCTGGGTACATCAGTTTGTTTTTTTGAGGAAGAGAAATCCTATGGGGCTGAGCTGGGTCCCTTGGTATGAACTGTCGCTCTTGTACTGAGCAGGGTACATAGAGTTAACTTGCGTGCTGAGCAGGGCACGTAAGTCCGCTTTGATATTAGTCGTCGTCCAGTGTTAGGTTGTACTGAGCAGGGTACGGCGCACTGAGCAGGGTGCGTTGAAACTAGCACTGGGAGTTATGGCCATTTCTTAGACATAGGATACTGTATGCTGAGCAGGGTGTGCGTGTCCTAATACTTCTATCATGTAGGAACCGTGGGTAGTTGTACGCTGAGCAGGGTGTACATTTATCCACTTACGTTCATTTCTCCCCTTTAACGTTGGTTGTTGTGATGTTGTGTTGAGTTATTATTATTTGGGAATGGTAATTGGATTTGGAACTTGAGTCTGTTTTTGATACAAATGGTTATTTTAAGTATATTATTATTTTAAGGAGAAGCTACAATTATTGACGATGTTGTGAATTTTATTATGGTTAGTGATTGCTATAGTCGATGTTAATTTCTGTAACTAGCTTATTTGATCTTGGTTAACCTGGGAGGACTGCTAGTTGCTCCCCACTGATTGTGGACCCATTATATGTATTTTGCAGGTGAAGAAAGCTATTGATGCGGGTGGTTAACGGGATAGAGTGAGAGATAGGATTATGATATTTTGTTATCATTCTCTACTAAGAATATCGTCGCTTGACGACTTAAGTTGTAAGAGGCTCATAACCTCACAATGGATAATGCTTGGAGAATAAATATCTATTTATGATGATTGGACAACCTTTTATTGTGGTTAGAAAGTAATACTCCGATGGACAGTATTTCCGCTACTGTCTAATATTCATTATATTAAGCATAATTTAGAAATTCATTATTTAAATTATCGGAGATGTTACAAGTAGACCCTATCATGGGTTTCGGACAATCCTGTCTCAACAAGTTTGATTGAAAGCTCACTAAGACTCTTCACATTCCAAAACCTTTCATCTTCTCTGACGGCAACAATGAAATTATCAAGTGCATGATCAAAGAAAATCAATTCCGAACTTGAAAACTCTTTTGGATAGAATTTTGCAAGTTCAATCAATTTTCTTTTATCAAAAGAAGAAAACCGATTCACAGGATTAAAACAAGACATACACACAAGTAAATTTTTACTTATCTCTGGAAATCGATTTTGAAGTTCTTGCAATTGAAGATCAATGACACTGAAAAAAACATCAACTCGGAAATGATGAAGATTTGACACTTGTGTGCTTTTACCTCTGAACAACCTTCTCCCCGGGACAACATATTTCCCCTCCATATTGGGTACCTCAATGCCATACTTAGCCATAAAAGAAAGGACTTTTTCCATATGAGAATCCCATCCATCATCTCTCATCTTTTGCAAATTAGTCTTGGTTACATTAACTATGGCCATTGCATTTACAATATCTTGATCATGTTTTTGTAAGGCCACATTCAAGCTATTTGTAATAGAAAAATAGAACCCATCAAATGTGCCAAAAACACAAAATCAAAAGACATCAACATATTTGTAAGAGTTTGTGCTTTGTTAGAATCAAGTGCATCAGACACTTCTGCAATGTCGTCAAGTGACCCAAGAATTGAAGGATATAAGTCAAGCACATTCATAATTGTTTTGAAGTGAGATCCCCAACGAGTGTCACATGGTCTACCTAACCCACGTTCTTGATTCAAACTGGACCCCGTTTCAAGCTCACCCAAGGACAATGCTTCCACAACTGTTTGGGCTTGTTTTGCACGAAGAAATTCTCTCCTCTTTGGTGAACCTCCCACAAAATTCAAGAGAGGTGCAAGTACATCAACAAATAGCCAAGCACAATCTGAATTTTTTTGGCAAGTGCAACTTGAGTCAACTTAAGTTGGTGAGCAAAGCAATGCACAAAGTATGCTTGTTTACATTCATTCTCTATTAGAGTCCTAAGGCCGTTAATGGAACCTTGCATATTACTCGCTCCATCATAACCTTGACCCCGTACATTAGAGAAACACAAAGAATACTCCATTAATAATGACTCAATAGCAGTTTTAAGAGTCAAAGAAGTAGTATCAGCAACATGCACAATGCCAAGTAAACGCTCACACACTTCTCCCTTTTTATTAACATATCTCAAACAAAGAGCCATTTGTTCCTTATCAGAAATATCAGCAGACTCATCAGGAAGAATAGCAAAAAAACCACCATCAAGATCTTCAAGTATTGCTTTCGTTGTCTCTTTTGCACAAGCATTTATGATATCTTTTTTGATAATTGGAGAAGTAAGTTGACAATTAGCAGGGGCATTTTTTAAAACAACTTTGGAATATTCAAGATCATGTGTGGAGAGAAAGGTTAGTAATGAAAGAAAGTTACCTCTTCTCAATGAACTTTCCTTTTCATCGTGACCACGGAAAGGCAATCCTTGGAGTAAAAGCCATTGAATGGTTTCAATCGAAGCTTCAAGCCGCTTCCTATAAGCACTCATGGTTTCCTTTGTTTGTTTTGATAACGCGGTGGTGATGCTTGCCTTTTGTTGCTTGAATAAATTCATGGCTGAAACTGCATTGTTGTGAGCACTCATGTGTTTCCCAACGTGATTTTTTATTGTATCTATTCGATTCCAAGATCTAAACCCCCCACTAACAAAGGCATCACCTCCAACTGTATTTTCATCCTTGAATAAATAGCAAATGAAACAATAGGCAGCATCTTTTGTCACACTGTACTCAAGCCAACTCCATGTTTTAAACCAATCGGCAACAAATCGACGCTTTTTTGTGCAATAAGTGTTTGGGGAAATTCATACTCTTTAGGTTGACATAAGTCTCTTTGAAGGTAAGTTCTCTTCACTAGATCTCTATCAGCTGGATGAAAGTCACTCATCTTTCTTCTCAATCCCGGGTCTTGTGGAAGATTTTTAAAATCCATTTCACTTAATCTTTCACCAAAGACCGGAGAACAACATTGGCCATGTTGATTTTGAGGGGAATCATGAGTTGGATTTTGAGGGGAATCATGAGTTGGATTTTGAGGGAAATCATGAGTTGGATTATGAGGAGAATTTTGAGTTGAATTGTGAGATGGAGAAGAATGTTGTTGACTTGCTTGATGTGGAGGCGAAATTTGTTCATTTTGTGTTGGAGATGGAGGAGAATTTGGAATAGGATTTTTTTAGTGAAGAAACTAGCAATATTCTGCATTTTGTTTGGAGTACGTTTTCTCTTCATAATGAAATCTGAAAACCATGTAAAAATTCAACTAAATCAAGCAATCACATCAAAACTATTACAAATAGTGATAACCATTAAGCACAATTTGAAATCCAAATTAATATCTAACATATATAATATGATTAATATCTAACAAGAAAGAATTATGAACTAATCAACACATTCGATGTTGTAAAACATCAATTTCAATCACTAATCAACACATTTGATGTTGTTAAACAACATTTTAAATCTAAATAGCAATTTAGAGCAAATATATAACCTAATTTCAAATACTACAAATAATTTTCTATAATGACTACAAATCTACAAGTTTTCACAATCTATTTAATCAATTTAGAGTAAACCCACATGAATTTCGAGTAAATTAAAGCAATTTAGAGCATCTAAAACTTAATTTTCAAGTAATTTAAAGCAAAAATAAGATATAAAAGTAATTTTAATTAATTTAATTACCTCAGTAGCCTGCTGGGTGGCCGTGGGCCCGTGAGGCCGTGACCCACTGTGGCGGACTGGCGGTGTGCCGGACTGCGGTGCGGTGGCTCGATGCACTTCGACCGTTCGACGCAACTCCAGTCAAGGTGCTGTGTCAAGGTGGCTCGATTTCTTCGCTCGCAGCCAGCAGTCGCACTGGCACACGCAGCAACACTCGCTGACTGCGGTTTCCGTCGCCGGTCTTCCGTCGGAGGTCGGAGGAAGGTGTCAAGGTGCTGTGGATTGAAGGGAGAAGGGAAAGGCGTTCAATGTTGAGAGCATCTGAGAGAATTAGGGCGAAATGGAGTCACAGAGGCGTTATTTTTTTTTTGATTTTTGATTTTATTTTGATTTTTTTTTATTTAAATTTTTCCTGGTGCACGTGCACCAGGGTGCCCAGCCACAGCTCCGCCACTAGATTTCCCATCTTTCGATGCTTTTCATTCTTCAATTCCCATTTGTTCATTTTTTATGATTGCGTTACATAAGCATGCAATTCTTACATTTGTACTGGTTGTTACCTGAAATAATCTCTTTTTTTATCAGAATATTATAGTTGAACTGTATTCGCGTCTTTTGTTTAGTGTGTATAACCTCTCTGAAAGTAGTATCGATGAATATGATTATTGAATCGTTGATTGTTGTTTGTGGAATCTTAACCATGTTGAAAAAAAGACTTTTTTCGATGTTCGGTAAAAATAAATAAGAGGGTTTTGATTGGAAAAGGAGAGAAAGGGAAGAAAAGAATGCTGTCGAAGCTTTCCTTTCCTTTTCTTCCAAAATCGAAGGAATTTGGACGGAAAGAAAGCTAATATTTTTTGTCCTTTTGTCGTTGTTTTCTCTTCTTTTCCTTTCTCTACCTTAGTTTTCCTTTCCTTTACTAAAAAGATACCAAATAAGCTTTAAGTGTCGTTTGATAGTCGGTACTAAATGACGGTAATGGTAACGAGTTTTAGCTAAAACTTGCAAGAAAAATCTCATGACATTCCCATCGTAATGAAGCTCCATTTCTAATCAATTCTCAAGTAGTAGTGAATGGTAAACAAATTTTTCGGAGAAAAAGGGATGATTGGGGATTTACATACATTAACATGGAGATTGACGTATAGCTTTCCTTCCAGTATGAAACGAAAAATTTATTATCATTTATTACCGGCTAACATCATTTTGGGAATAAGGCGTAGTTGTTATTGTTGTTGTTACTACCGGCTAACAATCGGGGTATTAGTATCATCCTAGAGAAGAATAGGGAGAGGAGGGAGGTGTTTGGAAACATGATGAGATGTTGTAATATAAGATAGCAAAATGAAAGAAATTGAACTTGAGAGAATCCTCACCACATAACTATGAGGTAACCATATTGAGGGCTAATGCACATACCTTCGCGAGTTTATCCATCATTAGCCTTTCTTTTAGCTAATTGGGAGGTATGAAAGCAATTGTTATTATACACTTGGAGTAGAATGTGCATCCTGTTCCTCGGTCAGATTATGGATATGCAAGTAAATAAGTCCATAAGTTTGTGAATCAGGATCATGCGGCCAAGTTCATCATATAATTTGTTGCGTGCAGGGGTGTGTTGGACACACTATGAAACATTAGGGGGTTTGGGGGAGAAAAATGGGTGATGTTATCTCGTGAACATCGTTGATTTCTTTGCATATTAGAGATCCTCTATTGCTTGTAGGGTGTGAGAAATGTTTCATTGAACCTTCTTTAAAGGTGGACAAAGAATCCACCTCTAACACACGTTTTCCTCGTACTTATTCCAATGTCAGCTTTTGGATGGATACATTTAGTTGATTGAGTTCATTGTGAATGCTTCTTGAGTGGTTATTAACTTTGTTCATCTTTCCCTCTCATCAAAGTAACAACAATTTGCAATAGATTGTAACCATGTGTGTTTCTTTGCTGGTTTTCTTTCTATTCTTATGTCCATTGATGCAGGCCATGAGTTTAAGCACAAACTGCTATGAGAATTCAAAGCGAGTCAATTATGGTGATGAAGAGATTGACAGAATTAGTAGTTTACCTAATGAAATGCTTGGGCATATACTTTCTTTTCTTCCAACCAAGAATGCAGTTGGTAGTAGTGATATCACGTATTTATATAGTCTTTTCTCCCTTATTTACAAGCTAATTTGTGCGTCATTGGAGCTCTTAGGAGCTAGTTTGTGCTAACTTTCGTATATAGTTGTGGTTTCGTGTTTTAGTGTTGAATTGCAGGGCTTATGGAGTTTTCTCCTTATTCCCGAGCCATTTGGAAGCAACCACGGCTTTACGAGATGTTACGAGACAGGTAGGATGGCTCACGAACTTTATGGGTAGTTTAGGAGGTCCCAAGACCCCTAAACGTGAAGATTAGAAAGCCAAAGAGTCAAAAAGGAGGTTTCCGTGCACTGATCGGGCAGAAATGGCCCGATCGGGCGAAGATACATTGATCGGGTATAGAAGTTGCGGACCCGATCGGCCAAGGCGTGCCCGATTGCATCGGGCGAGCACACATATCGGGCATCCATCGCCCGACCCGATCGGGTCCAGTGCTGCTACATCTCACCTTGGAGCTGCTGAAGAGGCGAGTTCAATGGCCCAAATATGTCGCCTGGCCCGATCGGGTGGATGCCCATGGCCCGATCGGATGGGCCGTTAAAATAAGATTAATGCTTGCTGCTGCTACACGAAGGCCCAAAACGCAAGATTTGAAGTTTTGTACCGCGGCCCGATCGGGTGGGTGCCTCGGGCCCGATCGGGTCTGGTACATTTATACGCGGAATTTGACTTTCGTTTTCCGTTTTAATTAGACTTGAGGGGTATTATAAATACCCGTTTTTCTCATTATTAGGGGACATTTTTTATTCATCTTTTTGCTGCTTTAGACTAGTGTTACTACTCATTGTTCTTAGTTTAATTCAAACACTTTAGATTCATTTAGAGGTGATCAAACCTATTTCGATTTCAATAAGAGTTCCTGCTTTCCGTCAATTGGTATTCTTTCTTACCCTAATCTATTTTGTTATTCTTGATTGCTTAGTTTATTTATTTAATCATTCATGATGCAATTGTTAGGGTTTTCAATTAGTTTTGTCGTTGTTAATTCGATTATGAGTGAGTAGTTCTCTTTCTAGGGTGTTAGATAGGAAAGCCATGTTTATACCATGATTATGATTTAGACTCCTATTGATTTCAAGGGCTTGATTAGGGTGATTATGATGTGGTTTGTTCTTTATTGAGTAATTAACGTTATTGCGCAGTTTCTTTGGTTGCTTGTGGTTAATAGTTGTTTGCACAGATCTGTCTTACAACTAGAGGCCTAGGACACGTCAGTAGTTCTGATTACGTTAGTGAACATGCGGCGTATGTTGAACTATGAGCGTTGAGTCTTAACCATAGCTCAACATAGGCTCTAATCCCCCGACTCTTGATTTAGGTTTTGATAGTAGTTGCCCTTGTTTGATTAGTATAGGCATGGTGGACCGACCTAATACCCTAGGTTTTAGTCCATAGTTAAATCCTCGATTTTTCCCGTCTTTCTTAGCTTAATCATTAGTTTAATTAATTCTTCCCTGATTTCATCTGAAGTAGTTGATTTGGTTGAATATTAATTTAGAAACTCTGTCTCCCTGTTGATTCGACCCTGCTTCCATTGACTACCATAGTTAGAGGACTGTAGGTTTATCTTTGATTAGGTGATACGACTAAAACCTATCAAGTAGTATTTTATCACGCCGATGGAAGTATCTTTTTACTCTAATAACCAACTTCGATTTTGATGAGGACCTCATGTTTCGTCCTACAAGTTATACGAGGGACGGTTCCTTGGTTCGTGCATACGTAGATTTCCTTAAGCCTGGTTCGAAAAATCTTAGGTGGTATAGCAAATTCAAGGATTTTGTGGATAAAGTTTTGATGCTGAGCAAGCCTACACACGTCACCAAATTCCGCCTTAAATTTAACACGCTCTCTGGCTGTTTAGATGTTACTACATGGATTAACTTTGCATTACTTCATGGAGTTAAAGAGCTTGATATCTTCACACGCGAGTTCGACCAATATCCTTCTAAGCCATACTGCTTCACATGCTGCACTTGTTGCTGCAATGTACTCTGCTTCAGCAGATGATAGGGCTATTGTTGCCTGTTTCTTTGAAGACCATGATATGGCCTTGGTTCCTAACTGGAAAACATAGCCGCTTGTGCTTTTCCTGTCATCCACGCTTCCGGCCCAATCGCTATCTGTGTATCCTGTAAGCAAGTAATTTTCTTCTTTTTTCATATAGTATTCCATAGCTCTTTGTTCCCTTTATGTACCCGAGAATTCTTTTTGCTGCTACTAAGTGAGCTTTGCTTGGCTCACTCATGAATCTGGATACTACGCTCACAGCATGTACTATGTCGGGCCTAGTGTGTGTGAGATAGATGAGAGATCCGACCAAACTTCGATATATTGATGCGTCGACCTTATCCTGGCCATCATTCTTTGACAACTTCTCACTCAGTGCCATTGGGGTAGCCAATGGTTTCTAAGGTGTTGGCAGTTGTTGGTGGTGGCTGTGGAGGAGGGAGAATGGGTCAGTCGTGGTGAAGGAGGAGAGAGACTGGTGGTGAATTGGTTGGGTTGTGGTGGCTAATTAAAATTTTAATTACATGCCCACTCTCCCACTTCCAATTAATTGATCATGCTTAGGAAATTTTGCCTAGGAGTCTGTGTTAATAACAATGTGGCATCTATTATGAAACGGAGGAAGTATAAACCAAAACCTTGTTGGAGTCTAACAGCTTCATGAGATTTCTCAGTTAAGTCAGTCACTTGGTTGTCTCACCACTCACACTATCTTTCCAAATACCAAAATGGGAGTATCAATGGATTTGGAACTTGGAAATACGTCAAAGATTGAAATATTTATTTGGCAAATGCCTCAAAATGGTCTGTCAACGAGAGATAATTTTGTAATTTGATAAATCTCAACGACTACAAAATGTCATTTTTGCAATTAGGAAAAAGAAACAATTGACCATCTCTTTATCACATGACAATAATTAAGCTTTGTTAGAAATCCCAGAACACCGGCCATTTCACTGGTCACATTTATTAAGACATTTTTCACTGAAAATCGAAAATAAAATTCATCTAGTCTTCTGAAAATACTTCAAACTCTATGGAGATCAAATTTGGAAAAAAAGAATCTAATAGTATTTCAAAATGAATTGTAACCCTCAAAGAATCATGTTCTTCTCTAAATACATTTTTCCCCCTCCTCTTGCAGGATCTAAAAATTTACGTACATTGGGCGATCGCCTCATCCCCAAACTATGTCAAGCTTAATACTGATGACTCTTCAACATGCATCTCAACAGCTAGAGTTGTCCCCAGAGATTCAGAGGGCAACACTCTGCAGCTACGCTTTCCACTTGGGCCAAACTAGTTCCCTTAATTGATGAAGCTATCGCTTAAATGGCATTATCCTCACCAAAGATATGCAAATCAAGAAACTTATTATAGAAAGCGACAATTGAGTTATTTATAACTTTGTTAATGGCATCTTCTCCGTGGAATATTCACAATCTTGTAATTAACATCAATAGCCTACTACGCAGCTTTGATTCTATTATAGTCACGCATATATTCAGAGAAGCAAATCGAGTTGCGGACTGCATCTCCAGACCATGCCATCACATCAAACGAAACAACCATATCATCGATGTACAGGCGGAGCCTGAAATATTTAAACCTCTTATATTAGATAACTTAGGATTTATCATCGAGAGAAGGGAACCTTAAGTTTCCCCTCCTTGTATCAATCAAATAAATTCCAGTTCAGTGTAAATAAGTTTAGTGCAGTGAAAACAATAAAAATAAGTCTAGTTGAGGGAAATTAAGGTAAAGAAAATAAGTCGAAGTTGTATGCTTCGAATTGACGTGAAATATATATTTATTAAATTTGGTGCATGGGCTTTTATAGGCCTACATAATATGTATATTTTTATATTGTATAAAAAAATGGCGGCTAATGATATTTCTTTTGATTTTTATTTTTGTTTTTGGGTAGATGAGAACAATGAGCTTTTGTCGTGTTTGTATTAAGAGTTATGTCCTTGTTGGCTCCTATGAAAGATCCTCTCCTGCCCTCCTTGCCATTCACAACCTTTGATTACAAACTCTCCAAGAATTGGTGATGTCCATGTTGACCTCTATGAAAGATTTTCCCCTGCCGCCCTCCATGCATTCACAACCTCTGATTACCAACTCTTCAAGAATTGAACATGCCACTAACATGATTTAGACTCGGTCCTAGTACGTCCAGTTCTAGTTCCAATTCTGAATCCACCGAGTTCATTCGGTTTTGGTCTAAAACCGGTTACCTTGTTTTTGTACTCACCCCTAACTCTTTTGATATGTGTAACCTTTTTATCTGATGAATAAATTCCGCTGATCGTTTCTATCCAAAAAGATATTACGATCTTAACATTAATGCTCCTCTAAACTAAATCGGCTTATCAATCCCCTTGATAAGCTTCTCCCTATACATTATAATTGTCTGTAGAGAAGGTATTGTGTGATTTGTGTCAAACCAAGCTCACTATATCAAATTCATTACACCTTAAATATCAAATTTATTACTTGATATTATAATTTCATTGTCTGATAGTATAAAAACAATACATACATGACATCAATTTCATTAAATGATTATCTAATACAAAAAATCATTATTCCTATATATGATAGAAAATATTATCTAATAGGCTAAATTAATTACACTAATTTAAAGTTTGATTACACTAGATATCTGATACTCCCTCCGTTTTTTTAATATGCACCTAATGCTTTGCACTAGAACCAAGGAAAAAGTGCAAAAGTAAGAGAGAAGATTAGTAAAAGTAAGGAAAAAGTGAAATAGGTAGCGAGAAGGAAAGGAAAAGTAGGAGAGAAGTGTAATAATTAGGTGGGCCAACCTTCCATTTATGGCAAAAGGTAGAAAGGTACCAATTAAAAACACCCCAAAATAGAGAAATGTGCATATTAAAAAAAACGGAGGGAGTATAAAACTTTGATTACAATTAATAAGCTGATATAACTAGTCTTTTTACCTCACCCCTTGGTTATTGAATAAATGAGTATGTTTTGGATTATCTAACATAACAAACTCATTAACGGTGTTCACTAATAGTTGCTTTGTATAAAAAAAGGCAAATGTTATATGTAGCCCTTAACATTATGTACAAGTATTTAATATTTTCCAAAACTAGTAAACACAACTAATGACTAACATATTGGCGTGTAATTTGCCAATAAATTACCAAATTAATACTTATTTTGGGTAAAATATTTAATGTTTAAGGCTATGAATAACAATACTCTAAGAAAATAAAGTACTCCTCAGTCCCCAAAGGATTTCCCATTTCCTTTGGGCACAAAGTTTAAGGAGTGATATTGATGTGGGGTTTAGTTTTCATTTTAAAATGGAAAAGTAAGGTAGTAGGTATTATTTAGAATTGTTTATTAAGAGAGAGAGTGTAGAGTCAAATACTTTTTGTAAGGAAAATAATATTATAGTAGGTGGGCCATGTCCAAATAAGGAAATGGGAAATGTAATTGAGACAAACATAAATGAAAAAATGGGAAATTCTTTGGGAGACGAAGGGAGTAGTACAACTCGTGATAATTAGTTTAAGTGAAAGAGAAACTTGAACATAAATGTAGAATATGAAAGGTTATTTGATAAAGGAAGAAGCTTTGGATGCAACCAATTAAAATGACTTGCTTATCTGATGTCGGTAAAGCCTGCCTTCACGGTTGACGGTTGGGAATTAAAAAAAACTCGACCGTACCACTGAGATTTTATGAAACCTCAACCCTACCATTGCCAATTTCCCTTTCTTTCATTGTCTGTCTTCCTTAGGAAGAAAGGGGAAAAGTTTCCCTTTCTTTCATTGTCTGGCTTCCTTAGGAAGAAAGTGGAAAAGTTCCCATTAAATGCTAAGTACTCTTTTCCCATTAAAATGCAACCTATAAAGTCTAAACAACACTACTACCCTTATTGTAAGTAGGATGTGCTTTGCAATATTTCACAAAATGGGTCAAATACTCTCCAACTTACGGAAGTTTCTACGTCCAAAACCAAGAATTGAAACACCAACACTTATCATCGATGATCATCAAGCCAATTACTTAACAACTTCTCTTGATGAAGCTGATGATGAACTAAAAAGCCACTGCATCGACATATTTGATCACTATGTCAAGCCAATCTCGGGTTCGAGCCGTGTCGAAGATTATGAAAACAGCTCGGGTCTAACAACTAGTACTACCCCTCACATTGTGGTTGATTTCAATAGTAAAATTGAAAACAATGCCAAGACTAAGAAGGAACAAGTGATAATATCATCAGAAATAGTCTTGGAAAAAAATGTTACTACTAAGGTTGTTAATAGTGTTCCAAAAGAAATTGTTTGGAAAATAGGGCAATACTCTAGTGCTCAGAAGTTACTATTGGTGGGTGAGGGTGACTTCTCTTTCTCTGCTTGTTTGGCTGTTGCATTTGGTACTTCTGCTCATAATATTATTGCCACTTCTCTTAACTCCAAAGGTATAATCTTAGTATACTTTATACTCCCTTTGTTTCGACTTTTATATATTTTCCGTTTTTATTCGTTCTTTTAAGTTGTAACCCTTTTCACAAATAGGAGTAATTTTTAGAATGTTTGTTCGGGAAAGTCTCATATAAGATGAAATTTAAAAGATATTCTAACTCCATAAGTAATGACATTAACAAAAAATTGCAACTTTCTAATGATCTGGTGATAATATCAATTGACAGAGTTTCTGGAGAAAAACTATGCAAAATTCATCACCAACAAGGCAGAGCTAAGGACTCGAGGGAGCAGGGTTCTTCATGGTGTTGACGCCACAAAAATGTTAAAACATCCTGTTATTGGCAGCATGATATTTGATCGTATCATTTTCAATTTTCCACATGCTGGAAAATTTGGCCACACTGATACTGAACTTCGGTAAGTTATCACCGTCACTTTCCAGTTTTTGATTTTTACGATTTTAGAATCATATAATATGAGTAGTATTATGAACTTAAACTTGGTTATAATGATAGTTCTCATGCTAAAAACGATAATGAATGAGCCAAAGCTATATTTGTCGTTTCGACACCATCTCATATCCAATGTTGAAACTAAAACTTCTCTAGTGTTTGGCAGTTTACATCAGAAGCTAGTGAGGGGCTTCGTGAAGAACGCGAAGAAGATGATCGGAGAAGATGGTGAAATACACATCACCTCGAAATCAAATGGATTTTATCTTGAGTGGGATATACCAAAGATAGGAAGTGATCATGGGCTGAATTTGATCCAAGAAATGAAGTTTAGACGTAGCAAGTATCCTGGTTATAACACCAAGTATGGGTTTGGAGGAGACAAGGATTTCGATTGTGATCCTAGCAAAACCTACAAGTTTGCTTTTTCACCTAAATGAAGGTTAATTGATGTGGGTTCGGGCCTCGTAGCATGGTTTCAAATTATTAGCGTGGCTTGTTTGGTTGACTATACTATCATGAGTTCTTGGCTATTTTGAATTGTATTTTAGCTGATCTAGGCTCAAAGTGTGTGCCAAGATGCTTGGTTGCATGCGGGTGAATACTTATATGTGGGACGCTAATGACAATTGGGCTTAATTGGACTCGTCGTCATTTATATAATTGTCAAACAGTCTTATATAAGAATTGGTGCATATGAACATGGATGGAAGGAACAACTAAGTTTCCTAGAATTGTTGCTTTTGGTTGTTTGGACTATAGGTTTTCTAGATAACAAAAAATTATTATCGTTTTGATGAAATGGTCTAATACTTGACTTCAATTCGAATTCTAATTGAGATTCTAATGATGTTAATAAAGCCATGTTCAAGCTCACCTTGAAACGATAATATTCCGTAAAAATAAGTTCAGTTCATCAACTTTGAAAAAACAAGTTCAGTTCAGTATAATCAATATTGAAAAAAAGAAAAAAAAACAACAAAAATAGGTAAGTTCAATTCAACAAAACTAAGTCAAGTTCAACAAAAATCTTCAATTTGGTAAACATAAGTTCACTCAGTAAAATTAAGTTTAAACTAATAAAATTAAGGTGAACTGAATAGACCTACTCATTCAATTTTACATTTTTTTGCTGAATTTAACTTGTTTATACTTATTTTTGAACTAAAAATTTATTTTTACTCAAGTAAACTCAAATTATATTGAGCTATAAAAAAATTTCACCAAACTTGACTTTTTAAAACCATATTCTATTGTGTATGCCTTTGTAGCTACTAATTTCTGGTGAATTGAACTTATTTTTGCTAATTGTTCCTATGTTTTTTTTACTGAATTGGACATATTTTTCTCAATTTAACTTATTTTTACTAACATATTTTCTCGTGAGGTAACTTACTTCATTAAACTTTGCCATGGGAAAAGCTAGATTGACTCTCCCTTAACCCTTATGTACAAGATACTACGAAGAAGATAAGCAATTGATTTTGTCAAATTGATTAGTTGCATGCAAAGCTTCACCAAAACCCCAGCATTACAGGATCAGAACTAGTGTCAATTCAGATAAAGTGAATCAACATAACTTGATCTTAAATATGGAATATGAAATGCCGCTCATTAAAGAGTGCCTTTTCATGTAACACATTAGATTCACCTCCTTTTCTTGTAATTCTATTACTCTTCAATTCCCTAGGAATATAACAGGGGAATCGTACTCTTAGCTCCTTTAATTCTTGTCTCTTCGTCAATTACCAATATCCAATTAACTTCAATTTGGAGGGCAATTACCAATCACCAATCTTTCTCGTCTATAAGTAGTGAGTCATCTATCTACCTACTGGGTAAACAAAGCTTTATCCGCTATCAAATACTTACCCTTAAATGCTAAGTAATACTCTCTTTCACCAAAAATTAAAGCAATTAGCATGTGCTTTGATATAATCCAGAAAATGGGTCAAATATTTTCCAACTTATGGAAGAATCTTCGTTCAAAGCCAAGAACTGAAACACCACTAGCTGATCATCAACCCAATCACTATACAATTTGTTTTGATGCAAGTGATGAAGAACTGAAAAGTCACTGCATCGACATAATTGATCATCATGTTGAGCCATTTTCGGGTTCGAGCCCTGTCGAAATCATCAAAGATCATGAAAACAACTTGAAACTATCAACTACTACTTCTCACATTGTGGTTGATTTGAACAATGGAAATGGAAAAGATGCTACGACGGCGAGAGAGGAAAGGGAAGAACCATACATAGATCATGGTGATGAGCAAGTATTACCAGAATTTGTCTTGGAAAAAAATGTTCTAAATACTACTATGGTTAAACAAGATGCTAGGACGACAAAGGAAAGCGAAGAACCAGCCATAGAACATGGTAATGAGCAAGTATTACCAGAATATGTCTTGGAAAAAAATGTTCTAAATATTACTACGGTTGAACAAGATGCTACGACAACGAATGAAAGCGAAGAACCAGCCATAGATCATGGTAATGAGCAAGTATTACCAGAATTTGTCTTGGAAAAAAATGTTACTACTGCTGTTGTTAATCGTGTTCCGAAACAATTAGTAAGGAAAATAGGGCATTACAGTAGTGATCAAAGGTTACTAATGGTGGGTGAGGGTGACTTCTCGTTCTCTGCTTGTTTGGCTGTTGCATTTGGTGCTTCTGCTCATAATATTACTGCCACTTCTCTCAACTCTAAAGGTACACTACTCTTATAAGTTCATGTGAGTTTGTAATTGATCTACTACATTAGTGAATGCCCCGACCCCAAACGTAAATTCCTGGATCCGCCTCTGATAAGCGCATTATCCTTAGCTTATTAATTCTTCCATTTTGTATCGTCCCTGTGTCACAATTTATTTGCTACACATTGACTTTGAACACTATTCACTTTGTCGGTTTGACTGCCTTTGAGTTTATGTACGTAAAAGAAAACATACTCGGGTGAGATCTTGTTTGATTTGTTTCAATGTGTACTTTCCAGATATATAATTTTTGTATTTTTTTCTTATACCAAATTTAAGAATATCAAGTTTTTGAAAATTTAAATGTCCCAAATAAATTGGGACGGAGAAAAATATCACTACATATAAAGTTTCACAACTTTCAACACTTATTATCAAACATTCATATCTCTTTTTATTTTCAAGTAAAGGTTATAGAAATTAGAACTCAATTAAGTATATATTATAGATGGCTAAAGCTAAAGAAAAATGCGTGAATAGTGTACATTGAGAAATGCCTCTAGTTATACAGAGGAAGTATAATTTATACTCACTCCGGTCCAACGAGCTCTAATTTTTTCCGTCCTCCGTCTTAGAATAAGTAATAATCATGACAAAATTTTACATCTTACTCATAGTGTATTAGTGTTGATCATGTTGGCAGACTACTTAACTGCAAATTACGCAAACTTCATCCGCAACAAGGCAGCGTTAGAGACTCGAGGTAGCAGGGTCCTTCATGGCATTGACGCCACGAAAATGGCGAAACATCCTGTCATTGGCAGCACGGTATTCGATTGTATCATCTTCAATTTTCCACATACTGGAGAATTTGGTAGAACTAATTATGAACTGTGGTGAGCATTATCTTTTCACTTTAAGAAAAACTCGAATTCATATACTTCATATATCTCATTTAGGGGGTTAAAAACTACAATTTCCTCTGAATTTTTGACAGTTTACATCAGAAGTTGGTGAGGGATTTTTTGAAGAATGCAAAGAAGATGATCGGAGAAGATGGCGAAATACACATTACCTCGAAATCGAATGGTTTTTTTCGTAACTGGGATATAGCAAAGCTAGGAAGTGATCAAGGGTTGAATATCGTTAATGAAGTGACGTTTAATCGTAGCCAGTATCCTGGTTATAATACTAAGTTTGGGTTCAGAGGAGACAAGAACTTCCATTGTTATCCTAGCAAAACCTACAAGTTTGCTCTTTCTGCTGAAATGAAGGAAAATTACTCTCTGGTTCCATATTGACTGCACTCGGTATAGGAGTAAAATGAAAAACCGAGTGCGTGGTTAGATTGGTTTTGGTTGCTGGATTTTGAGGATACAAGTTTATAAGTAGACAGCCAAAGGGCGGATGATGAGAATCAATACTAGGATCTCCTTGAATTGGGAGTAAAGTTCTTATTAACTGAGTTATTCCTCATTCTCAAGGGTTAAGAGGGTATTTATATGGACGAAAAAATATATATATATATGTACATTTCATGTTCGAAAGTTGGGTTTTCGTTACCTCTTAATAAAATTTATCAAATGATTTAAATCACATCACGAAATGCCATATCCCCTCTCTATCACTTCCAGTTCGCCTCATGCTTGAATTAGAAGAGTATTTTTTTTTTAATTTCTAAATAAGGGTCAATAAAATTTGAACAAGTTTCGATTAAGTTTAATCAGATGTCATAAATTCTAACGAGGTCTAATAATCAAGTTTCTCCTAGGTGCAATCAGTTCCAATAAGTTTTCATTAGATCTAATATTATGTTATCAAGGCTAACTAAATTTATATAAAAAATGATAGGTAGCATAGTTAGCCTCCCTACAAAAAAAGGGTAACTAAATTTATATGTATGTGATGTATGCGTATTTAATTTTTTATTAGTGAGTATTAAATTTTGTAATTAAGTAGAAGAGTAGAAAATCTCAATAAAAACAAGAAATAAGAAATAAGAAAATGAAGTAGAATTGAAGTTGGAAAACGAATAGAGTAGAATTGATTTACCTTAATGTAGAAAATGAATTGCTGGAGAAGGAGATAAAGTGGTGCATGTCGTACTGCTTTTGGCTGCTCTTAAGAGCGTTCAAATTGTTGGGCACAAAGAGAAAATGAAGAAAGATGGGTAGTGTTTCTTATCACTTTATTTCCTCCTCTATTGTTGCATACCTTTCGTGTTTCATCTTACTCATTATACATCTACATACTAATTTAAACCTATTTTATACAACTTCGTAATATTTTATTGTGTTTTATTTGCAATATTTTGAATATGGTTCTTTACATTTGGAAATTTGGTAGATTTAAAATGTATTGCAAAAATCATGAATTATACAAAAAACGGTTTTTCTAGAAATGAAGAGATGCGTAAGATGCGTCGAGCTTTTAGATCCTTTAAAATACATCTAAAATGCGTAACAGGAACTCATTTGCAAATCGATTAGTAAAATTTGCAAGAAAATGAGTAGTGTTTTGAATATATTAGTTTTACCATTGTAGGCACGAAATAATTACTATGTGCCACGTCATCAAATTTCATTACTCCAATAAAGTCAAATGTTAACTTTATAAACGTAAATGGTAAGCGATATTAATTAATTCGGGCTTATAATTAAGTTTGGGCCGTTTTAATGATTATTCATTTACTAATTGGATTGAGGCCTAATAATAAAATAGGTTATCTGAATAAATGATGGCCATGAGGCCCATTGGTGGAAGGTGGCTACTCATTAAACCTAAACTCTACAAAGCTCTATAAATAGAGCTCTCCGGTTCATTTGAAGGAGGTTCAGAAAAAACCAAAAGAGAGAAACCAGAAGGGAGAAGCCAGAGAGAGAGAACCAGAAGGTCAGAAATAACCAGAAGGTGGAGAAAACACATAGGTATTCCAGAGTACAACAAAAAGTCTCTGAAACTTAGCAACCTACATACATCAAATTCTTTTAACCTAGAAGAAGAACAACAAGCATAAAAAATAAAAGTGTCGTTCAATTCTAAAGAAAAAGACTCGAAGAGATCAAGCCCATTGGCCCTCATTCAAGAAACCAAAAGAAGACTTGAAGAGATCAAGCCCGAAAGCCCTCATTCAAGGAAATCAAATTCGTGTTGCGAAGGTGTAAATCCAAGCTCGTGATACAACAAGTCAAATCATTGTGGAGATCGTATTAGATGATTAAATTAGAGATTGTACCCTAAAATTCAAATCAATAAAATTCATATTTTGTTACATTTATCTTGACTATGTTTGCAGGCTTAGTTAAAATTTGTGTTTACAACCATTACACTACACTTCATCCATTATTTAATTAACATAGACAAGCAAAGTATAAATGACAATGATAATAACTTAGTATTTTAAAAAAGCTAATAATAAATCATTAAATTGAATGAAAGTGCTATGTACCTCTACTTGCAAAGTATAATTTAGCAATGACAACACAATTTTCTGACATCTTCAAATATTAAAATTTGTAAAGATTAAAGAATAGTTAGATACCTTATTCCAAACTACAAAAGATAAAACACATTATTTGTAAACTATATGAAACAAAACTAAAAAGAGAAGACTTAGTCTTCTTGAACAAAAAACAGGGGAAGCAAGAGACAGAGGAGAGGAGAAGGAAGAGAAAAGGAAGGAGAAAGAGAAGAGGAAAGGCCACTGGCCGGCTAATCTGGCGTCATGGCTCACGACGCTCAAGTCAGTGAGGTTGCGGCAGTGCTGTGGTAGATCAAGCTATACTTTTTCTTGGGTCATGGCTCTTTCTCTTCCCATTAATCTTGACATTAACACTTCCGCCTCTCTCTGCTTCATCTTTCTATCTCTTTAATTGAAAATTGCATGTTATGATGATACCTTCAATCTGCAATTCTCAACTATTTTGCCTTTTCTCTGTAGAAAAAAATATATCTTTGGTTTTCCTGTATTTAGTCACATTTAACTCAGATTTATAAAGAATAGTATTAAAACCAATAAACATTCCATGAAGGAGACTCTGCAACTGAAATTGATGCTTGAAATAGAAAATACGTCTGTAATGCAAATGCATACCTCCAATAGAGAAAGCAAAAGAAGTAGCTTCTGTGGCACAACCATTATAGAAGCTCTGTTACTGAAATTGATGCTTGATTGTCGGACGATTGGGTTCTTATACTATTATCTCACATACTGAAATTTGTTGTTCTTCACATTATAAATTTTATTACTGTATTGCACTTCAAACCTACATAATTAAGTTACATCTTATCAGTAAAACTATATAAGAATCAAAAGCCATAGAATAAGATACAATATCGATAGGAGTTGAAAAATTAAACGTGAATCTACATATACAAAGAAAGAAGAAAATAACTCACCATGAGGAAAGAAGGAGAAAATAACTCACCATGAGATAAATTAAAGGGAAAATAACTACAGTAGACTGGAAATTGAGTGGTTAACTATTTAATCTTTTTTAATTAGTGAGATAAATTATAGGAAGATATGGAGCAGTTATCAACGTAACTTGTTATTTGTTAGAGAGAATTGCAGAATTTTAGTAGAGCAATTACTAATTAAGGAACAAAACATAATTTTTCAAATTAATTTTTTTAGCTATTGAACGTGGGTTATTTATTTAAATTTTTTATTTGCTTTTTTAGTCATTTTTATTAGTAGCAGTTAGGATTTTTTTTTCTTTTTTCCTTTTTCTATTTTTGGTGTCCCCCACCCGTTGGCTTATATAATAGAGATAAGGTTTGGCCATCTAGGTTTGAATAAGTTCTAACAAATTCATATAAGAAAATATAAGTTGAAAAGAACAAGCCCTAAAGATTGCTAAATTTTTGTTATACAATTTATATATCTAATTAACAATAATTATATATATATAATAAATTATCTGTAAGAACTACATTAATTAAATAATTGATTGAAAACAAGTATTTTGACAGTATTGTATATTAGTAAATTCAAGTTTGTCTAAAGCTGCAGCCTTCAAATTGGATCAAACTACTCCCCTTATTGGCAAAGCTTTTGTAAAGATTTCGTTTCCATAACAAAATCTTAGACTATATTCTTGAACGTATCGTGCATGCAATTGGAAGGGTAGAAAAATCCTAATCCTCTTGCAACAGTGATGGCCCCTCTTTCATCCTTAGTGGTGATGGTGGCAGAGGCGGTGATTGCAAAGGTGGTGGCAATGAGCGAGGAGTGATATTGGAGGTGGAGTGTATAAAGGGTATAGTGGTCAACATGCATAAAAAACCGAGTTGTGGCCTAGTAAATTCGAGTTATTTTTATCAAGATCCTAAATTTATTCTGGTCAATAAAATCTTAATCTAAATGTGCTAGTCAATAATGTAATTAAGATTAGGGTGACTGAACAACAAATTGGATTGAAAGCAAATCGGGTCAAAACAAGTCAGGTTCAAAATGTGTTGAGTTTATATGAAGTCCGGACAGAAATCACAGAATATATTGATTGAAATTGGTCGGGTTAGATACGAGTCTTATCAAGTAAAATAAGTTTCAAGTTGTTACAAGTCGAGTGTTTGTGTTTGGTTTAGGTCTCTATTTATCGGCTCACCGATCTCGATGTTAGTTCAATCTCGAATGGGTGCACTTAATACAAGTTAATACTAGAAAAAAAAAGATATCAGTTATACTTTACTTGAGATGATCCAGGCTCTCACACATTTCGACTTGAGTCGCATTTTTATACCGTTTGCGTTTAAATCTAACTCTCATATCAACTTGAGTATCAAGATAATTTTTGGTCAGTTAAGTAGAGATCAGGTCGGATCAGATCATGACTTGATATTTGGTCATGGCTGATCTTGATAGCTCTACGTAGACCCAAAATCTATTAGTCAAGATGTGAGATAATGAGAAGAAACTCTAATCCTAGGAGTTTCATATTCTTCCCCTTAGGGGCTGTTTGTTTAGGTGGATTAAAGGGTGGAATTGTGAATTTATATCCCCGTAGGTAGTATTTCCATGTTTGTTTGGGGGATAGCTAAAAACCATTGGGATTGAGAGTGTGATTAATCCCCTTATGCCACCAAAATAATACCTAAGGGGGGCAGATATTAGGGAGGGAGATTAAATTTTATAAGAAAATAACTCTTGTATCTTAAGGAAAAGAAAGGGATAGAGAGTTAGTAAAGGTATTTACGTAAAATTATCATGTAATTCCACCTTATCCCCAACTCATACCAAACAAGAGATAAAGACTATTTTATCCTTATTCCACCTACCAGTTCCCAATCTAACTCTCATCCTCTAATCCCCAAACTCTTATTTCCACACACTAAATGTTAAGAGATAGAGAGCGTTTTAGGAGTAAACGGCTTAGCCTTCAATAAAATGAGAATGGGGAATATATACAACCCTAATTCTAATAATTAACCCCTAAAAGATATTAACAAAATATATCTAATATACATACACAAAAGCCTACAAACAAGGCAAGATAAACTTTGCCTAATATGGCACATTACACGCCTAATACTCCCCCTCAAGTTGGAGCATGTAAGTCACGAATGCCCAACTTGCGTAGTAAGAAGCTGAACTGTCGTCTGCCAAGCGCCTTGGTGAGAATATCAGCTAATTGATGACCAGTAGGCACATAAGCTGTAGAAAGACGACCAGCTAACAACTCATCTCGAACAAAATGACAATCTGTTTCAATTTGTTTCAATGTGCTTCATAACAACTCACCAGTCCCTTCACTAGGATGTAAGTAGTACTCAGAAAAAGGTTCGTAACGAGGGGGTTTTGGGTCACCCATGAGAGCCACAACAAACACGAATCACCCAAAAAAAAATTAAAAAAATCGTGTAAGAGGAATAAAAGAAAGCAACGGAATTTGTGAAACAATCGAATTCGGGAAGAACGTCGAGATAGGATCGAAAAAAAAAAATCTAAAATGTTTAGAAGGCTCTTGATACCATGTTAAGAGCTAGAGAGCGTTTTAGGAGTAAACGGCTTAGCCTTCAATAAAATGAGAATGGGGAATATATACAACCCTAATTCTAATAATTAACCCCTAAAAGAAATTAACAAAATATATCTAATATACACAAAATCCTACAAACAAGGCAAAGAATATGGCACATTACACGCCTAATACTAAACGCCCCGTTAAAATCCGCTAAACTTTTTTGGAAAATTTGTGAGAAAGGACCTTTTAAAAGAGTTTTTTTTGTGAGAAATGATCTTTTAATTTTTTTTTGGCTTTTAACAACCTTAAACAAAAAAAAATTGCGAGAAGAGACCTTGAGCTTGTTTTCCGACGTTGACCACCGGAAACCGGCATTGACCACTTCTTTTTACTATTTGCAATCTAATTTTATTATAAACATACTCCTTTTACCCTTTCCCCTCCAACTATCCTCTATTCATCTTCTTCCTCACTCACTTTCTCTCAAAATTTCCTCCATTTTCAAAATCAACAAACCCAAAACTCAAACTACCCTTTCCCCTGCCGCCGTTTACATCGTTGTTGTTGCGGTCGTTGCTCCTATTTCTATATATAACTATTGTTGACCCGGATTTGAAGTTGAAGAGTGAGATTATGATTGAGATGATGAAGAAGATGAAGTTCGGGTTTTGTTGTTGGTGAGATTAAGGTAGTCATTGATGGATTTTCATGAAAATGTGCTTTATTTGTGCTTTATTGGTCATTGATAAGTTGTTGTTGTGGTGGTCTTGTGGAAGAGGTGAAAAAGAAGATTAGAAGAACATGGTGAGTTTGATGTTGTGGTTCTTTATGGAAGAAGTGAGGAAGAAGACCAGATTAGGATTGCAAATAGGAAGAAAACATTAGTCAACGCTGGTTTCCGGTGGTCAACGTTGGAAAACAAGCTCAAGGTCTCTTCTCGCAATTTTTTTTGTTTAAGGTTGTTTAAAGCAAAAAAAAATTTAAAGGTCCTTTCTCACAAAAAGAACTCATTTAAAAGGTGCTTTGACAAATTTTCCAACTTTTTTGTAACTTTTCAAGTAGTAAATTCTTTCTTTTCTATTAAGGCCTAAACCCTACTATCCAGTATCCAGGACCTAGAGTGAAAATTGGCGGGGAAACCCTTCAACTGCTGTTCGTCTCTTAGAAATATTGAACCATTGAGTAATGTTACTAATCCTTTCTTTTACTTGATTTCCCATCTTTCGATGCTTTTCGTTCTTCAATTCCCATTTGTTCATTTTTTATGATTGCGTTACATAAGCATACAATTCTTAAATTTGTATTGATTGTTACCTGAAATAATCTCTTATTTTTATCAGAATATTATAGTTGAACTGTATTCGCGTCTTTTGTTTAGTGTGTATAACCTCTCTGAAAGTAGTATCGATGAATATGATTATTGAATCGTTGATTGTTGTTTGTGGAATCTTAACCATGTTGAAAAAAAAGACATTTTTCGATGTTCGGTAAAAATAAATAAGAGGGTTTTGATTGGAAAAGGAGAGAAAGGGGAAGAAAAGAATACTGCTTTCCTTTCCTTTTCTCCCAAAATCGAAGGAATTTGGACGGAAAGAAAGCTAATAGTTTTTTGTCCTTTTGTCGTTGTTTTCTCTTCTTTTCCTTTCTCTACCTTAGTTTTCCTTTCCTTTACTAAAAAGATACCAAAAAAAGCTTTTAATGTCGTTTGATAGTCGGTACTAAATGACGGTAATGGTAACGAGTTTTAGCTAAAACTTTGCAAGAAAATTCTCATGACATTCCCATCGTAATGAAGCTCCATTTCTAATCAATTCTCAAGTGGTAGTGAATTGACGTATAGCTTTCCTTCCAGTATGAAACGAAAAATTTATTCTCATTTACTACCGGCTAACATCATTTTGGGAATAAGGCGTAGTTGTTATTGTTGTTACTACCGGCTAACAATCGGGGTATTAGTATCATCCTAGAGAAGAATAGGGAGAGGAGGGAGGTGTTTGGAAACATGATGAGATGTTGTAATATAAGATAGCAAAATGAAAGAAATTGAACTTGAGAGAATCCTCACACAAACTGCTATGAGAATTCAAAGCGAGTCAATTATGGTGATGAAGAGATTGACAGAATTAGTAGTTTACCTGATGAAATGCTTGGGCATATACTTTCTTTTCTTCCAACCAAGAATGCAGTTGGAAGTAGTATTTTATCACGCCGATGGAAGTATCTTTTTACTCTAATAACCAACTTCGATTTTGATGAGGACTTCATGTTTCGTCCTACAAGTTATACGAGGGACGGTTCCTTGGTTCGTGCATACGTAGATTTCCTTAAGTCTGGTTCGAAAAATCTTAGGTGGTCTAGCAAATTCAAGGATTTTGTTGATAAAGTTTTGATGCTGAGCAAGCCCACACACCTCACCAAATTCCGCCTTAAATCTAACACGCTCTCTGGCTGTTTAGAATTTAGATGTTACTACATGGATTAACTTTGCATTACTTCATGGAGTTAAAGAGCTTGATATCTTCACACGCGAGTTCGAGCCTAGTGTGCTGCCAATGTCACTTTCTTTTGTGAAACACTGGTAGTACTTAAGCTGCGTGGACAATTCGAAATGAAACTTCCTGCATCTTTCCTGTTGCCACATCTGAAACTCGTACAGCTTCATTCTGTTATATTTCCTGAAAATTGCTCTCCTAACGACCTCATTTCTGGCTGTCCTGTGCTCGAGTTCTTGGTCCTTGAAGGTGACTGCAAAGATTTTGATAAAATTGATATTTCTTCTCAGAATCTGAGAAATTTAACTATGGATTTCTGCAGCATATTTGACTCGTACCAGCACAGAACTGAAGTAGTGCTTGATCTTCCTAACTTGCTTACTTTTAATTATGTGGACTACTTGGCAACAAATTACTGTTTCAAGAATATGAACTCTCTTAAGGAAGCTCGTATCGACATTTTATTGGACATAGAAAACTCGGATTGGGGAACTTTCTCTGGTTCAGTTTCAGAACTCCTAAGTGGAGTCTCTAGTGCTAGTCACCTGTACTTGGCTGGTAAATGTATGGAGGTAGTAGTGCTTTTAACTCCTTATTTTTTTTTTCGTTTTGTATTGAATGTCGAATTCTTATTCTAGCTTGTTTGCTGGGTGAAGGCTCTAGATTCCGGCCAATTTAAGCTGCCAACCGTCAATGACTTGTCTTGCTTAAAACTTGGATGGAGCCAATGTGTAGACTGGAGGCCGGTCTTACCTGAACTACTGCACAGTTCACCAAATCTTGAGAGTCTAGTCTTTGCTGAGGTTGGTAGATCATTTTTGGAATTATAACTATCAATTAGCATCTGCTTCATTTTATTGAATTCCTTCTTGTCATCATATACAGGGAATTATGCATCGCGAAAGTGATGATGTTTATGAGGACAAAAGCTTTTGGAGCAGACTGCGTAAATCACCTTCGTGCCTTGCCTCTCACGTCAAGACCATTACCATAGAGTCATTTCATGGGTTTGACGAAGAGCTGAAGATAACAAAGTATCTACTCCGCTATGGGAAGGTGTTAACGAAGCTGATTTTATACTGGGAAATTGGATCAAAGAAAGAGTATCAAGAGCTAATGAAGCTGTTAAAGATAGGAAGACTAGCCACCGAAGAGTGTGCAGTTGTGTTGGATCACAAGGAGACACTCAAGAAGGGGGGGTTTGAATTGAGTGTGGTATTTTCTGAATTTTATCGAACTTTCTTTATAGATCTCAGAGACCTTCTCTGAGCTTTTGAGTTGCGTATATGAATATTGTTAATTAAATAGAAAGGCAGTAATAAAGAGACGAGACAAGCAATTTTACCGTGGTTCAATCTCACCTCTGAGATCTACGTCCACCCTACCTTTTCTTTTGTTAATTGAATCACAAAATACCAAACTCTTGATACAACTTGATTCCCTCACTACTAACCCTAGTAGTGCCCCCCAACACTTAACTCTAAGTGTTGCCTAATTAAGTCTAATTCCCTTAGAAACTCAACTTAACACTCTCTATAAAAGATGAAATTACAGAAAGGTTTGAATCCTCTTTTTTGTGTGCTTCTTAGTTAAGCAGTTTAGAGGTATTTATCGAGCTTAAATATGTGTTTTTCTGTCACAGATCTCAGTGCTGATCTCAGAGATGTCAAAGATATGTTTCCGAAAAATGCTCTCTGGAAAATCCGTATCTTTTATATTTTCTGATCTTTTTATTCTTTGTCAAGGCTCACGTTTTCAAAATCAGTTTTTAAGCTTTACAAAGATAGAATTGTCCACTTGATAGTTTCCTAAACTTAAGCAAGCAATTATCTTTTAAAGAAGATTTTATCTTCTTTAAGATATTTGTTTCCTAATAGTATTAGGGCTGATTTTTATAGACAGATTCTTTTCTTTAAAATCAGAGATTTCTAAAAACCTTTTATTCCAAAACTTATCTTTTCCGAAAAAATATATTCCAGATTTTTTAAAACAATTTTTTTCAAAAAACGATTTTCCCCTTTTTTTTTTTTTTCTGTTTTCGCAAATCGTTTTATTTAGGTGTTATATTATAGATTGCATTTATTTTACTATCTCAAGTAAAATATCTACAATCTCTAATATTACACCTTAGCACTTTGATCTGTTATTTACAAACACACATTTTTACAAATGTCCTTAGTCTAAAGCTTTTGACAAGAGTTTCTTCGAGACTTCGTCTAGGCATCTGCAACAAAACTTCACCAAACATGTTAGATCAACTAATTGTGTTTGTCATCATCAAAATACACATGGACAATGTGTCCCAACAAATTCCCCCTTTTTGATGATGACAAACACATAATAGTTCCCCCTCAACATAAGCAAATATTACATTGGCAAACATGATACGATTTCATGAGAATGAACATCTAGCATTAACATAGTGCTATATACCAAATCTTCCCCCTTTTTGGCATTATCAAAAAGGAGGCATAAAAAACCATAGTATCATAGTTCGAAGTCAATTGTCCATGCAAAATAGTAGCTCAAGCAAAAATCAATCTAGTGATGCTGGTGCTACGTCAAGATTCAATTCACAATCCAAAGTTTTGAAGCAAGAACTAATCCAACTCACAATCCGAAACTATGAAGCAAGAGTTAATCCAATTCACAATTCAAAGTTATGGATCATAAGGTAAAAGTGAAGAATTATGGTAGGATAAAGAAATAAGGTAAGCAAGCTTGAATTATTTGGAATGGGGATATGCTCAACAAGTGCTCAAACCTTATTCACCTTTTTGACATCATCACGCATAGATTTTGGAACTTTCTTCACTTCGGCACTGTATATGTTATTGTGCCGCTGGACAATCTCTTTCCTTCAAAGATAGCTTTGCTTCGTATATTCAATAATCCAAAGACATGGTAATCACAACTCTTTTCATCATCTCATAATTAAACTCTAATATGAATTGTCTCATCTCTTTTCTTTTTTTTTTTTTTTTTTTGATGTCATGGAAGGATTTATTTTTTTCATTTTTTTCCTTCCTATTTTCCATTTTTTTTTTAAAGGAGATGTAGACTATATAGAAATCATAGAGTCAATTAATGAGAACCAGCAAAGAATATTAACTTGTGAAACGTGATCTTATCTTCTTTCAAAAAATGTCCATGGCACTGTGCCTTGCATTGTGCCTTGTACTGTGCCTTGTACTGTGCCCCACTGATTTCTTTCTTTCACTTATAGAATTTCATTGCCGACCTCTTCAAGTTCCCCCTCAACTCATGACATCTTCTTTCACCATTTTTACAGAATGTCTTTGCCCCGAACATAATCATGAATCAAGGTTAAAAGCACTTGTTGTTTGGAGCAATAGGGGATGAAAAACGAGGATGTAATGGGGAAGTAAATGAAGAATAAGTAAAGAAGAAATAATAAGGCCAAATGTCAAACTCAAAATAAGCAAATCAAAATATCGGGCTAAAGATCAAGCTTGCCATAGCAAAGTGAATTAACATTTCATAGCTCAATAGTTCAGCAACTTAGGATCATTTAGCTTAATACTTTGGCAACTTAGAATCAAGACATCAGGACAGCATCATTAGACCTTGCGAGTCCTAAATCACAATTAAAAGACTCTTTCACAAATTTTCACATGGATAAATATTATAGACTCCGATTCAACACATCTATGAGAGAAGATAAGGCATATAACACAAATCAATTGCTAGAAATATATCTCAAAGCCAATAAATTCACCCTTTTTTTATTGTTGCCAAATGTAACACACCCTCCATGGTAAGGCTACAAGTGAGAGGAATTGAATTTTCACTAATCATAGGTCTTAAGCAGCTAATGTGGAGGATAATAGGCTGCTTTCTCTCACTTTCACCTGCAAAAAGATCACTTGTTAGTTTTAGGAACCCAAACTTGCTTGGGTCCCTTCTTCTTTCTTTGAGCATCTAAGAGATCCTTTCTAACCCATATTTGATTTACATACTTTGCATTCTTCTCAACATGTTTTTTCTTTGCATTACAGTCATTCATGAGATGTCCATTCTTTCCACAGAAGTAGCAAATCAAATATTCAGGAAGATCAACATATTTTCGCTTTCGAAAGTCTCTTTCACAATTTTTAGCTCTGAGACCTGTACTGAGCTTCTGGTCAGTATATCCTAAACCATGTCTGTTTCGATTCTTTGTTTGAGAGATCATATGGTCTAGGATATTACTACCAGGTGTGGCAATTTTTGACTTCTGCAGTTGCACCTTCAAAGACCCAATTGTTGCTTTCAAGTTTTCATTTTTGTCATTTAGGGTGTTTAAGTCATGTTTGGCTTTTTCAAAATCTTCACAAAGTTTTGTACCTTGTCCTTCATTTATAGGGTCGACCCTAGGGTTTTCCTTTTCATTTTTCAGTTCCAGTAGTTCAAGGCTCAAAACGTTTATTTGTTTTTCAAAGTCAAGATTCTTTGCCTCAAGCTCAGTATAGGGCACAGTGCCGTTTACAATTTCTTTAGCAAGAGCTTTTTCATATTTTAGCGCACTTATCTCAACGACTTGGTCATTTATCATTTTGTCCATTTCTTTATTTCTTTTGACCAAGTCCTTGTTATCATCCATCAATTCTTTATATTCAAATTCCAACCCAATTTTTTGCTTAGTGATGTTTTTCAAATCTTTTTTCATGTTTATAAATTCATCACGCATTTCTTGACAATCGTCAATTACATTACTAAGCAAAGCAATTAGTTTGTTTTTGGATAATAGAGGTATCTTAGATTTCAAAGAAGTGAGATTTACCTCTGCATTGTCCTCCTCATCTCGGGAGGTGGGTGTTTTCGCCATAAGACATAGATGCGAGTCATCTAGGCTCTGAGACCTTCTCTGAGATCCTTCAGTTGCATTTAGGCAAAGTTTTGCCTCTTGGCTCAGTGCCTCTGACTGTTCCTCATCAGACTCGGATTCTCCCCATACGGCTGCTACCATGGCCTTCTTGAACTCCCTTTTTGATTGTTCTCTTTTATCTTTGGGTTTCTCATTTTCCCACAAGGGACATTCCTTGATCCTGTGGCTATATTCTCCACACTTAAAACATCCAGAGTTAGTAGCACTTTTCTTATAGTTAGATGTAGTACTCTTACCTTTGAAATTCGCATTCTTGCTAGGATTACTATTTTTGTTCTTTTTAAGAAATTTTTTGAATCTCCTAGTAAGAAAAGTAACATCTTCATCACTATCACTATCATCACTTTCTAATTCAGTTTTTAATGCTAGACCTTTGCTCTTTGGTGTAGGATTTTTAGCATCTAGAACAAGTTCATGAGTCATTAAAGAACCAATTAATTGTTCTAGGGGAAGTTTCGACAAGTCCTTGGCTTCTTGTATAGCAGTTATTTTTGGTAGCCAACGATTTGTCAAACTTCTTAACACTTTCCTAACCAATTCTTCTGACGAATAAATTTTTCCAAGAGAACGCAATTCATTTGTGATGATAGTAAAGCGAGTAAACATTTCATTTATTGATTCATCTTTATCCATGGTAAACAATTCATATTGTTGAACTAACAAATCAATGCGAGATTGTTTTACCTCATTTGTGCCTTCGTGGGCTAACTCGAGAGTATCCCATATTTCCTTTGCCGTTGAGCAAGCAGAGATCCTTGAGTATTCATCAGGTCCAATTCCATATTGGAGAATATTCATAGCTTTAAAGTTCTTCTCGGCCTTTGCATAGTCGGTTGAATCGTAGTCGTCTTCGTCTTTGTCAACCAACTTTCCCTCATTATTTTTGACTTGGATGAGGATGGGTCCTTTTCTTATGATTTTCCAGCATTCATAATCCGACCCTTGGATGTAAATCCTCATCCTAGCCTTCCACCATCCATAATCTTCTCCATTGAAAACCGGGCACTTTGAGTGTCTTCTTTGAGAGTCATCTTGTGAATTCATGCTAGCTATTCTCTAGGGATTAACCTTACAAGAATATTAGGCTCTGATACCAATTGTTGGATCACAAGGAGACACTCAAGAAGGGGGGGTTTGAATTGAGTGTGGTATTTTCTGAATTTTATCGAACTTTCTTTATAGATCTCAGAGACCTTCTCTGAGCTTTTGAGTTGCGTATATGAATATTGTTAATTAAATAGAAAGGCAGTAATAAAGAGACGAGACAAGCAATTTTACCGTGGTTCAATCTCACCTCTGAGATCTACGTCCACCCTACCTTTTCTTTTGTTAATTGAATCACAAAATACCAAACTCTTGATACAACTTGATTCCCTCACTACTAACCCTAGTAGTGCCCCCCAACACTTAACTCTAAGTGTTGCCTAATTAAGTCTAATTCCCTTAGAAACTCAACTTAACACTCTCTATAAAAGATGAAATTACAGAAAGGTTTGAATCCTCTTTTTTGTGTGCTTCTTAGTTAAGCAGTTTAGAGGTATTTATCGAGCTTAAATATGTGTTTTTCTGTCACAGATCTCAGTGCTGATCTCAGAGATGTCAAAGATATGTTTCCGAAAAATGCTCTCTGGAAAATCCGTATCTTTTATATTTTCTGATCTTTTTATTCTTTGTCAAGGCTCACGTTTTCAAAATCAGTTTTTAAGCTTTACAAAGATAGAATTGTCCACTTGATAGTTTCCTAAACTTAAGCAAGCAATTATCTTTTAAAGAAGATTTTATCTTCTTTAAGATATTTGTTTCCTAATAGTATTAGGGCTGATTTTTATAGACAGATTCTTTTCTTTAAAATCAGAGATTTCTAAAAACCTTTTATTCCAAAACTTATCTTTTCCGAAAAAATATATTCCAGATTTTTTAAAACAATTTTTTTCAAAAAACGATTTTCCCCTTTTTTTTTTTTTTTGTTTTCGCAAATCGTTTTATTTAGGTGTTATATTATAGATTGCATTTATTTTACTATCTCAAGTAAAATATCTACAATCTCTAATATTACACCTTAGCACTTTGATCTGTTATTTACAAACACACATTTTTACAAATGTCCTTAGTCTAAAGCTTTTGACAAGAGTTTCTTCGAGACTTCGTCTAGGCATCTGCAACAAAACTTCACCAAACATGTTAGATCAACTAATTGTGTTTGTCATCATCAAAATACACATGGACAATGTGTCCCAACAAGTTGAATTAAGGGTATAGTAATCGTTGTGGACTTGGGCAGCTAAGTATTTATTTTCATTATCTAGACTCAATTTGCAAAAATCCATTTTGACTCCCTTTGTGTTTTTTTCTATTGTGGCACCGAGGACGGTGCCTTCATTGCGTTGCCGGTTTGGGGGGGGTGTTTTTACGTTATCTATGCTTGCGGGATGTGGTTTATATGAGGTATTGATGCACTTTTTGGGGCGATCTAGAAGAAGATGCATACTAGGTTGGATTTCGAGTGTAATGATGGAGTCATGGAGGGATTGTTCTTGAATGTTGATTGATGCTTGGATGAGGATGATTATTGATTGACGACTTTCTCCCATGATGACTTGTTAATTGTTATACATGCTTTTTGGCTTACTTTAACCATTAGCTTTGCATTTAGTATAGTTGTTTCCCATATACTCCCTCATTCCCATATTACTTGATATAGTTTGATCGGCACAGAGTTTTAGGAGTGTTATTTGACTTGTTTATTTTATTGTAAGTACTTAGTTTTTGATATTATTTAAGTCTATAAAGTACATTATGGGACAAATATGGGTCATGAGTGTATTGCAAAAGTAAAATAAAAAGCTAAAGAGCGAGAATGCAATAGGACAAATGTTGACTCATCCCATAATAGAAAAATATATTTATTGTGTAGGACCATGCTATTTTTAAAAGTGTATCAAGTAATTTAAGCCAGACTAATATGGGAAATTTATCAAGTAATATAGGACGGAGGGAGTATTAAAGTTGCATATTACTAGTACTATCTCCGTCCCATATTAGTTGCAACAGTTTGATGGACACACTTGCCAATATAAATCTTTGACCATTAATATATCTAACTATCAATTGCTAAAAATTATGAAAAATTAAATGTCAAATTGATAAATTGGGACAAATCTAAGAACATCTTATTTAATAACAATTGGTTTTATATGTTAGTTAAAAATCCTAGTCAAAGTAAGACATAAGTGTAAAAGTCAAACTATTGTAACTAATATGGGACAGAAGGAGTAATTTTTATTAAGTTGCATTTAGATTTTTTTCCTTTTAGAAGTCATATAGGTAATAAAAAGAAAAAAAAATCAAAAACAATAAAAAGATATTGCATCACTAGGTTAAAGAACGACTCCATATGATGACTTTTAAAGGTTTAAAGGTTGGCCGCCTTGGCTTTTTTATAAGGGTGAAGTAGCTATAATGTCTTATTTGCTCGTGAGCAGTACTAGGGGTGTTTTAAGTTTGGTAGTACTAGACCCTTCAGTTGTCAGAGTTTTGCCTTTAACGTAAAGAATACGTCTCTATATCCCAATAAAAATTCTGATTCCGTGTTTCCAGTTTTTTTGAAAGATATTATTCTTGAGTTTGCAAAACTAAATCCCACCATTTTTTAACTAATATTTCTTTAAAAAAAATTAGATTTCCAACTATAATCTCTCATCTCCATCTTTGGACAATTAGATTTCCAATTTCCAACTAAAAGAAAACAAAATCCACATGGTAGTGCTAGTGGCTCAAGTGGTGATGGAGGAGGATTACTAGGTGAATGCTTAAGTGAGAGATGGAGTTAGAGAGATGGAGTTAAGTAAGAGTAATTTGAACAATTTATTATAAACTACGAGCTGAAAGATGGTAAATACGCACTATATCTAATAGCATATGTAAACATCTCTTTAGCAAATAACGTGAGACGGAGGGAGTAAGTTGTAAGACTATAAACCTTAGGAGAGAATTAGCGGGAAACATGCTACCACATTAAAAAGGGGGAATGGGAAAGTGTGTAAGAGTGTGAAGTGTCAAATCACAAATTTTTTCATCTACTTCACCAAAAAAAAAAATGTATACTCTTGCATCTTCACCTGTTGTTCATCCTTGAGTAGAATTGGCGATCAAGTAATGTTACTAATCCTTTCTTTAATTGTTATCTGATTATCCATTCATCAATGCTTTTCACTCTTCAATTATAATATGATCACTTTACATGATTGTGTTGTTTTGAACTTGAGACTTGAGAGAATCTCTTTATTTATCTGAATATTGTATTAAGGCTTAGCATAAACTTTCTTCATTTCTAAACAGATTATATGCCTAATAAATTTGTCTTAAAGGTTTTTTTTAGATAGAACCAAATAAAATAGGACTTTGTAAGGAAAGGCCCAACAAAAAATTTGTTTGAAAACATATAAAGTAGGTTAGATTGTTGTTGAACCCCATTGTTGAGTATATATGAGTGTCTCGAAGAGAGACAAATCAACTGATAGGAATATATTTAATTATGTAAATAGTTTTTTAAGTACTTCCTTCGTTTTTTTATACTTGCATCATTGAATTTGGGTACAAGAATTAAGGAGATGAGAGAGATAGAGGGAGTGGAAAATGGGACCCATGTGATTGAAGAGAAGTAGAGAGAGAGTATTGCCATAAAAGAAAATAATGCAAGTAATTTGCAACTTCCAAAAATGGGAAATGATGTAAGTAAAAAAAATGGAGGAAGTAATTCCCTAGTTAAATTAAATATGGTAGTTGTATATCTTAGGTTAGTTCCTTATCTTAGCCTAATTGTTCGAGAGTCTTAATTCTTATCGCCATATGATTTTGGGATGGAACCTAAGTAGAGTAGTATACATAACTCTTCTCCCGAATATTAAAAATTTAGTAGTTTCTGGCTATCTAATCGATTTTATTAGTGTTCATTCTCATTTTCCCACCTGAAAGTTGGTATCCTTTCACTCTTTTGTCATTTTCTTCCTATTTCTCCCTAAATCACGCTTTGACATTGGTACAAAATGGTTGGAAAAAAGTCAATGCCGGAAAATTGACCACATAGGCGTAAATCATTGAATGATCCGACCCTTTTTATTTGGTCCTCCCAGGCAAACAAACTTTTTATAAGGTCTTTCTCTGTAAAAAGGCCTGTATTATTTGACCATCATCATACTCTTGCTGGTATTGTGCACCCCCAAACATAGTACATTACAACATAAAATGTGTATTGAATGAGAATGAAAATTTGTGAAGATTATCACTTGTTTAGATATGTTTCCATTTTCAATTATCATGGTATGATGGTAATAAGTGAGGGGAATTACTCCAAATTACACATGATTTTATTACCTTTACTACCGTTTAGTTCCGTTCCCCAAACAGACCTATATATATATTGTTCGTCTTTGCCGGAGTTTATATAAAGTTTTCCTTTGTTCTCTGGACGATGATAAACTAAGTGTGTATTCTTTCTTGCATATGAATGGTGTGTATAGAACTAAAGATCAACTAGGGTATAAATAAGGTTCTATGCAATTACGGATATGAAAACTATTCTGTGCAAATGGAAAAGCATTTGGTTCAGCTGGATAGGTACATAATGTTTCTATCGAGTTAGTGAAAAGTTTAATTTTTATGCATATATGTTTTGCAGAGAAAAATCAACTTCATTATGTTCTTGTACAACAGAAAGCTTTGATTTGCTAATTGGAAAGTGATCTTGTTACAATGTAGACAATTTCTTTTCGTAGTTCGAGGAGTTTTGTGGTGTTTGTAAGACCTCTTACTGCAAAGCCATCTGTTTCTTGAGCTTGACATACACTGCTAAACGGAGACCACGAAAGTTAAGTGTCTAAATTCTGAGACTTATTTGGGATGAATGCCGTTCATTGACTATCAATCAGCTGAGTTCATCATCAATATCTATCGAGAATATCTATCTTTCCTTGCCTTCCAAATAATACAATGCAAAGAATTATAATCATAACAATGCGTTTTGTTGATGTTGTTGTTCTTTCCGTTCTTTTGTTGATTGATGCAGGCCATAAGTTTAAGCACGAACTGCTATGAGAGTTCAGAGCGAGTCAATTATGGTGATGAAGAGATTGACAGACTTAGTAGTTTAGCTGATAAAATACTTGGGCATATACTTTCTTTTCTTCCAACAAAGAATGCAGTTGGAACTAGTATTTTGTCATGCCGATGGAAGTATCTTTTCACTCTAATAACCAACTTCGATTTTGACGAGACTCTGATGTTTCATCCTAAAAGTTCTATTCCGCCTCAAATCTCATTCCAACACTGACTGCTCAAATTTTAATACATGGATTGAATTTGCTTTACTTCGTGGAGTTACAGAGCTTGACATCCTCACACGTGATCATGAGTTAAGTCTGCTGCCACTACCACTTTACGCTTGTGAAACACTAGTGGTACTTAAGTTGTGTGGAAAATTCGAAATGGAGTTTCCTGCGTCTTTCCTGTTGCCACGCCTTAAATTCCTAGAACTTCGTTCCGTTTAATTTCCTGAAGAATGCTCTCTCAACGACTTCATTTCTAGCTGTCCAATGCTCGAGGATTGAGTCCTTGGAGGTCCATGGCAAGATGTGGAATTTATTGATAGTCCATGGCAAGATGTGGAATCTATTGATATTTCTTCTCCTACTCTGAAAAGATTGACTATGGATTTCAGCGATGTTTTGATGTTCTGCCAGCACAGAACTGATGTAGAACTCGACCTTCCCAATCTGCTTACTTTTAACTATGTGGATTACTTGGCAACAAATTACCACATGAAGAATATGAACTCTCTAAAGGAAGCTCGTATCGACATTTTATCGGACACAAAAATCTTTGATAGTGATTTCTTCTATGATTCAGTTTCAGGACTCATGAGCGGAGTCGCTAGTGCCAAGCATCTGTACTTCTCCGGTAAATGCATGGAGGTACGTCTTAACTCCTTGTGCCTTTATACTTTCGCCCCTACATTGTATAGTATACCCCTTAGTTATTGACAATTCGATTTGGTACTACCTCTCGAATTTATATGTTAATGATGCATACCTTGTAGAATTTCCCATGTTTAATCTATGGTTTATGTCTAATAGACTAATATTTTATCTTATTTGTTGGGTAAAGGCTCTAAATTGGTGCAAATTTAAGGTGCCAACCTTCAATAGCTTGTCTTGCTTGGAACTTGGATGTAGCAGATATGTTAACTGGAGGCAAGCCTTGCCTGCATTTTTGCACAGCTCGCCGAATCTTGAGCATCTCATCTTCGCTGAGGTTGGTGGATTTCTTCTACAAGTTGCAACCAGTAATACTAAGCATCACTTAGAATCTGCCTCATATTTCTTAACTTCATCTTGTGTTGTCATTTGCAGGGAATCATACATAGCATAATTGACGATGATGACTATGAGCACAATAGCTTTTGGGGCAGACTGCGAAAATCACCATCTTGTCTTTCCTCTCATGTCAAGAGTATTACCATAGAATCATTTCATATGTATGACGAAGAGCTGAAGATAACAAAGTATCTACTCAGGCATCGGAAGGTGTTAACAAAGCTCGTTTTAAACCCGAGGGTCAGAATAGCTAATGGGTATCAAGCTGTTGAAGATAGGAAGAGTAGCAACCCACGAATGTTTGATTGTACTTAAAATTGAGTAATCCTTGCTGCCTCGACTCCCTGCTCGGTTTCATTGCGCGTGTTTTAGTCACAAGAAATTAGCAACTTAACCTGGCAACCAAACAATTATATGTGGATTAATCTTTTGAGTTTCTGCATCCAAGTGCAGGTGAAGCTTAATTTTTTTTAGTTTTCTGCTAACTATCATGGTTTGTATCTTTGTGCATTTGAACCTATGCTTGTAAGTTGTAATATGGAAAGAATTGCCCAAGAAATTGCTGATTCCCTGTTCTACCAAAATGTAGCAGCAATTATTTTGGCTATTATATCGACATTTGAACTTATGGTTGTATTTTGGCAACTCTGTCTAGTAGAGTATCCATCTAGTAGTTATTCACAAATATTCATAACTCAAAAGTCCTAGCAATCCGATAATAAAAAAATGTAATATTGACCAATCTAACGTCTCAGAATTTGATGTTTGGTTTAACCAATTTTTGTGCAATTCTTATGATGATTATCTTTATTATCTATGTAAAACTAAAATCTATGCTTGACTCTATCTTTTACTCCCTCTTTATTTAAAAAATGCTAGAATTTTATGCACACGATGCGTGCGATGGCATTTGTTTTTTTTTCCCGTAATTTCAAGTTGTAATATGCACACCATTGTGATGTATGTGGTGACAATTTTAAATGTGTTTATGTGTTTAGTTTCGTGACTAATGAAGAGAATAAGAATGACCAGTTGCATTTTCTTGGTTGGATAAACAGACTTAGGGCCTGTTCATTTCAAGTTAATTTCAGTTCAGTTCAGTTCCAATTAGTTCAATTCACTTCAGTTCAGTTATTTTCAGTAAATCTAAACATGTCCTTATATAGGAGAAGTTGAGAAGTTATTTTTAGTAAATCTAAACATGTCAAATTTCATTAACAAAACCGTTAAGTGGGTCCCGCATATACATTTTGTTAAAAAATGAAACTTGAAATAGTTGCAATTATTTCCAAATAGTTGTAATTCGTTCTAAATTTTTTCTAAATTTGTTGAGGATTTGCCCTTAAATTGATGAAATTGACTTTAATTTCAGCGTAAACTAATAATAAAATGCATATGTGGGGCCAACTTCACGGTTTTGTTAACGGAATCTAACAAAAATCATTAAATGGTGGGAGTTTCTAATTAAATTGAGAATGATAGGTGGAAATTTAAAAGAGAAATTCATTAAGGTGAGAGTTTCTAAAACGTGAAAAATCTAGGTGGTTTTGAACAAAAAATCCTAATTTTATTTGTATACGATGTGTTTTTGGCTACTGTAACATGATAAAATGTGAAGATACACAACATATTTTGTTTTCAAGCTAAATTTATTTTGGCTCATTTTTCTTTGAAAACATCCCTTACTCCCCACCATCAACTACAACTTTTGTTATATAGTTATCAGTAAGTATTTTTGCTCATTGTCCAAATGAGAAAAAATTCAAAAGTACTTGAAAATACTTTATCATATTTCTCACTCATGCTAAAATACTTTATCATGATCAATTTGATCAAATGTGTCTTCACGCATGAACAATCAATTACTCATGTATTTCAAAATAAAAAATTTCAAAAGTATATAAAAGTATAACAAAGTGGGTGTCTATATATAGATCTCCAGAAAATATAATCGTTGATATTTTTTTAATAGTTTTTACTTTGTAGGTTTTTAGATATTTTAGTTAGAAGTTTTGAGCATCTTTTATTAAAAATTTGATGGCTAAATTTATAAAACTTAATTACTTAATAAACTCATAGATTTATTTTATTTATTTTTCCTTTTTTTCTTTTTGGTGTCCATCCCTACCTCTTCACTATGTACTCCCTCCGTCTCCCAAAGGATTTCTCATTTGCTTTTTGCACGGTCTCCAATGCACATCTTTGACCGTTTATATCTCCTATTATTTATTAATAAAAATGATAAAATGTTGATGTTTTGAATGTACCTATTAATACAAATCTAACAAGATCACCTATGACAATTATTTATATTATATATTAGTTATAATTTATGGTTAAAATTTACAAAGTTTGACTTCAAAAAAAGCAAATGGTAAATCATTTGGGGGACGGAGGGAGTAATAGAGATCTATGACTATAAGTAACACGATCTAAAGTGATTTGTTTGCGGGCAAACTAAAGAGCACGAGAAACGAGAAGCCGTGCGAGAAAAGGTTCAAAGTGAAGTGTCGCTGACTTCTTCTTCATCTTAACTGTTGTTCATCTCAGAGAAAACAAATTGATTGTGCAATTCAAGTAATATTACTAATCCATTCTTTTATTTTTTACTTGATTACCCATGAACCGTTGTTTTTCAACCTCCAATTCCCATTTGATCATTATTTATGATACCTTATATTATGCATGAAAATCCTAATTACCCTGACATGAGAATCTCTTATTTATCCATTTCTTAAAATTGACCTTTATTTGCGTCATGCTGAGTGCTGTGCTGCGTTAGTATACCCATCAGTGGCGCATTCAGGATTTTAGTATCGGGGTATTAATTATAGGATTGCAAGATAAAAAATTGCACGCAAAATTAGAAAAGTTATAAAAAAAGTTGATTTGGAAGTGTCGACCGACACTCCTTGTCTCAATGTAGGTCTTTCGCTCATACCAATTGTATCTTGTGGAGGGCATTGCTCTCAAGCGTTAACCTTTTTCGAGATTGTATTAATAATTGCTGATTGTGGTTTATGAAATCCCAGTAATTCTGAAAGAACAAAAAAAGGGGATTGTGTAATTGCAATGGTTGAGGTAATAATACCAAGGGCATGCTTTTGTATCGAGGGTAATACATTAAGGGGTAAAAAAGTCAAAGTAACGAGAATTAGGTGAACTAAGGTGGTGACGAGGGATAATGGGGTGCTTTGTGATAAAATGAGAGAGATTGGACAATAGAGGGTAATAGACTAATAGTTACATGTGTGGGTAATTATTAGCCTCGCAATGAGGGTAATAGTTTCTCTTTATCTTCCATTTACTTCCTACTGGTACCACCTTATCCTATCCACTACAATTCCATCCCCTTCGTCATCACCTCCGAATGTCACAGTTTCCTAAGTTTGACTTTTACTATCCTTAATGCATTAACCTCATTCCAAGCATGCCCTACGTGCTGATACATACTTTTGAGAGCACAGGCAGACAGTTGACGAAATTGGACCCATGATGTGTACCTTAAAAATATGTAATATTCTTGATTCATTATTGAATGTCGAACTAGCAACCTCGGCGTCCATGTTCAAATTTATGCGTCGCCTGAATTTCGCAGGCTTAGAATCACCCCTTTTTGAGAGTGGACTTTGGTCCTCTTTTAGGGCCTTTCTTAGATAGTTTGGAAGGTATGATATCAGTTGGTATTTATGCAATTAGGGAGTATAAGCACATCATGCTTAAACTTTTTTGGAGAACTGAACTGATGTTATTACTAGTCAGTATTTGAATATACAGGCCAATTTTGTTCAACACACATAAATTGTAAGCATTCCTTGTTGTTGTGCTTAGAATGAGTTTTTAGTATGCTTAAATTCGATTTGTTGTTGTCTTGTTGACGCGCTATGGTGAAGGTTTTTCTTATGTCCCAAAGGATTTTACCATTATATGCAATTGTTATGTCTATATGCTTATTAAACATGAACGAAAAGCATGATCAGCATGATCGATGTTTAGGGTGCATAAAATAATTTGTGGTTTGCAAGGGCGTGTGGAGCATGTTATGATAAATTAGCGGTTATAATGGGATGGGGGTGATAATGGACTTCTAAGACCAGTTAATGAGATGGGGTATACCTTATTATATATTGATAGTATTTAGAGAGCATCATTGATATTTTGCATATTATTAGAAATCACATTTCACACACCCCCACCCTAGTGTTTGAGAAAATTGAGCATGTTATCAAGGATTGATTTATACAGATTAACAAAGAAGATCCACTTCTAGCAAGTTGTGTTTGAATGTATTGCGTTCCCGATGAAGAAGAAATGAACCTCCTTGAAGCATGGTATATTATTATGTATATTGCACTTCTTTGCTAGGAGTTTCATTTAAACATTTTGCTCCGTTCAATCAAAGATGAAACCTAATTCTGCTTCTTATGTTGGGTGGAAGGTGAAAACTACCTAAGTTTTAGTTGAGGTAGTGTATGAAATGTGTAAAAAAGTCAATATGGAACATGTAAAGACGACATTCTACACAGTAGCACGCATATAAAAGATGATTCTTATGGAAAAGCATTTCGTTTGATTTCAGTTATAGTATATCTATGCTGAGAGAAAAAATTGGGTTGATTATGCTTTCCTGCAGTTTTCTTAGAGGAAAATGCAGTTTCATTAGGAGAACATTGTGTGTTTTTAAGACCTTTTGCTGCAAAGCCATAATTTGAGGACTTTCAGCAAGCAACAATGTCGGGTACCTTAGCTTCAAAATGCCCCCATAGAGTTTCCTCCAACTATATTAGGAACCACTATTAGTCTTCCCACTCCAAACTCCAAAGCAAAACCTCCCTAGTTCCCCCAGCTCATTAGTTGTTGAAAATAGTAAATAGTATCGTCTTTCTAAAGTGTCTGAGCTTCTTGTTGGAACTTAGGCATTTTCAACGTAATTGTCTTGGTTGTGGAAAAGTCACTCCCTTCCAAAGTTAAAGTTCTTTCTGTGGCTGTAGTGGTGGGTTAGAATCCCTCATGAAAAGTGTTAGCAGCTAGAATTCTCACCAGTAAGGCAGCTACCTATGTGCCATTTGTGATGGAGACTCGGAGAAAAACCTTCTGGCAATTGGAGGGTGCCCCACTCGATTGTCAACGGGTAACCTTAATGAGTCGATCCATAAAAAAAACCTTCTTGTTGATTGGTAGAGAGACACCTTAGCCTTGTTGATTGGTAGAGAGACACCTTAGCCTTGTTGATTAGTATATGAAATGTGTGTGTAGATCAAATTTGGGGCAAATATGAAACATGACATCTTACGCAATACTACTCACGTGAAAGAAAGTTTTGTGCAACTGGTAAAGCATTTGTTTTGATTAGATAATTTGATTGTGGCTTTGTACACAGTGGAGGACCTACATTGAGGCAAGGGATGACACTCAAATTAAGATTTATTTAAAAAAATTCCTCATCAGGCAACTTAAAAATAATGTGATGATGTAGTTCTTGATTTTGCAACCCCAAGTAAGCGTCCTCCTAAATTGACACCCCGATACTAGAATCGTGTATACACATGTGTTTGGTAAAGAGAAAATTAGCTTCATTGTGTATTGTAAAATAGAAGCCTTCATATTTTAACTAGGAATGGGATCTCATTACATGTGCTTGCAAGACCTTGTGCCACAAAGTCTTCTGTTTTTTAAGCTTCTCATTTCATGTCGGATCAAATAGTAAAGATAATATTGTATACTACTAAATAAAGATTTGTGAAAGTTACATATCAAAATCTGCTTTATGTTATTTTTGTGTTCACTCTTATTGACCGATGCAGGGCATTAATTGAAGCATGAACTGCTCTAAAAAATTTATGGCAGTTAAATATAGTGAAGGGATTGACAGAATCAGTGCTTTACCAGATGAAATACTTGTGCATATACTTTCTTTTCTTCCAACAAAGCATGCAGTCGGGAGTAGTACTCTAGCACGCAGATGGCATTATCTTTTCACTCTAATAAGCAACTTCGATTTTGATGAGACTCTCATGTTCCATCCTAAATGTGGTAGATCAGAGCGTTCGGTGAGAAGCGCTTACTTAGGACACCTTGGCCTAGGTTTGAAGAATGTGAAGTGGTCTAACACTTTCAATGAATTTGTGGATAGAGTTTTGCTGCTCAGCCAACCCACACGCATCACCAAATTCCGCCTTAAATCTCATTTTGCCTATGGCTGCCCAAATGTTAATACATGGATTAAGTATGCATTATTTCATGGAGTTACAGAGCTCGATATTAACACATATAGGTTTGATTCTATTGTGTTGCCACTATCACTTTTTGTTTGTGAAACACTAGTGGTGCTAAAGTTGCATGGAAATTTCGAAGTGAAACTTACTGAATCCTTCCGATTGCCACGTCTGAAGTACCTAAAACTCCATTCTATTGGATTTCCAGACGAATGCTCTCGTCACAACCTCATCTCTGGCTGCCCTATGCTCGAGGACTTGGTCCTTGGAGGTGAACGTAAAGACGTTGTAAATATTTATATATCTTCTCTGAGTCTGAGAAGTTTGACTATGGATTTCAGTGATGAGAGTACATTGCACTTGTATAGATCTGAGGTAGTGCTTGATGTTCCTAACTTGCTATATTTTAATTATGTGGATTACTTGGCAACAAATTACTGCATAAACGATATGAACTCTCTTAAGGAAGCTCGTATCGAATTTTTATTGGACGGCGACTGGACTTGGTGGCCTTCCTCTGATTCAGTTTTAAAACTCATGAATGGAGTCTGTAGTGCAAATCATCTGTACTTCTCCGGTGCATGCCTGGAGGTAAGTTTTATTGCTTATGCGCGCGCTACATTTCTTTTGTTTGATTTGTGGTGATAGCCGAATTCTTATCTCATCTTCTTTGTATGTTGAAGGTTCTGACCGGGCATCATAAGCTGCCAACCTTCAGTAACTTGTCTTGTTTAGAACTTGGATCCTGCCCATATGTTTACTGGAGGGGTGTTTTGCCTTCCTTTCTGCACAACTCCCCCATTCTAGAGAATCTCGTCTTTACTGAGGTTGGCACGTTTCTTCTGCAAATTTCAGTTAACGGGGTGTTGCAAATGGCTTTTGGGTGGCTTTTTCATTGGCTTTGCCTTTTATTTATGGTCAAACAGCCAAAAAAAGTGTTTGGTAACCGGCGTTTTATTTCTAGTCAAACAGCCATAGAAAGTGTTTTTAACAGCTGACTTTTGACTTACTTTTGGTTTCATTTTGTACTAAACAGCAGCAATAACAGCCACTTTTACCAAACATTTTTTTTAATAACCAATAAGTATACAGTCAGTCAAACAAGCCACTAAAAAACCAGCCAGCATATAAAGCACCAGCCACCGGCCATTGCCAAACACCCCCCAAGGCCCCAACATTTATAATTATCAATTTAGCATATATGATTCATTTCTCTCTATCTTGACATCATTTACAGGGAATCATGTATGCGGACAATGAGGACAATGAGGACAATGAGGACAAAAGTATTTGGAGCAGTCAGCAAAAATCACCTTCTTGTCTTTCTTCTCATCTCAAGACTATTAACATAGGGATATTTCAAGGCCTTGATGAAGAGATAAGTATAATCAAGTATATACTGATGCATGGTAAGGTGTTAACGAAGCTGATTGTGTACTGTAACATGAGCTCACAGAGAGAGCATCGAGGACTAGAGAAATTGCTTACGGTTGAAAGATTAGCCTCCGGGGAATGTTCAATTGACGTAAGGGGATACCAATGAATTTGGATTGTCTTTTTGTTGCCAGTATTAACTTGGTAACCAAACTCGCAATTTTCTTAATAGCATCGTGTTTTAATGTTGTTCTTTGACATCGAGGGTTACCTATAACTGGTTGAACCCTAGTAGGGGACGAGTGCAGATGCACGATGCACCTTAGTTTGTCTTAGTTTTATGCCAAATATTACTCCGATGATTTTGGGCCTGTTCAGTTCAGCTTATTTTCAGTTCAGCTCAGCTCTAATAAGTTCAAAACTAATAAGTTCAGTTCAGTTCAGCTCTAATAAGTTCAGTTCAGTTCAGCTCCAATAAGTTCAGTTCAGTTTAGTTCAGCTCTAATAAGTTCAGTTCAGCTCAGCTCCATTCATTATTTAACCATTTTGTTTAATATTATTATTGTTGGTCTAATTTATTTTAGTTATTATTATTGTTATTATATAATAATAATACTTATTATTTATATATATTTATTTTTTATTATATCTTTGTTACTTATTATTATTACTATTATTATGGCTGAGCAAAGTTTGGGTTGGTGCACGGTTTAACCAAATTTCATGTCAATACGAGTATTCTAATTTGCAATTGTTGCTTTATTTTACTGAATAAAATTCACTATTACATCATACAAATAAGCTACAAAAAGCTAGAAGATATGAAAAATTACAAAGTTACTGCAGTACTATTTAAAATACAACATTGTCGTTACGTTGTATATTAAATATACTTTGGCGGTTTAGTGTATTTCTATCATAGACCAACCCACCACAAATCGTGGTTTGGTTAGAAGCACACATCAACCCATGTTTTAAGCTAATTATTATTATAATGGTAATACTATTAATTTACTTCTTAGACATTATATTATATCATCATCATCAAGTATTAATATATTAATACTAATAATTGTAATTACTCATTATTAATTATTATTATTATTATCAGTCTTTATTATTATTAAAATTAATTTATTATTATTATTTATTTATTTATAACTATCATAATAACATCAAAATAATATTATCATTATTCATTTGATATTATTCTCAATTATTAATTTAATTATTATTACTTAGAATTATTATTACTTATTATTTAATATTCATAATAATTATTATTTACTTATTATTCATATACTTATTATACTTCCTCCGTTTTTTATTAGTTGTGACACTTTTAATTTCACGGACTCGTAGACAATTTTTGGAGAGGAAAGAGATAGAGAGAAAGAAAGAAGAGGACTCATGTGATAGGAGAGAGATAGAGAGAAAGATTTGCCCAAAAAAGAAAGTATCACAATTAATTCCAAACTTCTTTATATAGAAAGTGTCACATTTAATAAAAAACGAAGGAAGTAATTTAATTCAATTCAGTTCAGTTCAGTTCAGCTCCAATAAGTTCAGTTCAGTTCAGCTCCAATAAGTTCAGTTCAGTTCAGCTCCAATAAGTTCAGTTCAGTTCAGCTCTAATAAGTTCAATTCAGTTCAGTTCAGCTCCAATAAGTTCAGTTCAGTTCAGCTCCAATAAGTTCAGTTCAGTTCAGCTCTAATAAGTTCAATTCAGTTCAGTTCAGCTCCAATAAGTTCAGTTCAGTTCAGCTAGAATTAGCCGAAGAGAACAGACCCTTTATATATACGGATTTTGAACTTATGGTTGATGCACCGATAAATGGTTGCTTGTATGAGGATTGGATATGCATAGGTTACACCTCTATTGAAACCTTCATTACTTCGATTCATCAACCAATGAAATTGGCCTTTTGAAATTCCTAGTGAACGGGTCATGCCTTGTTCGTTGTTTGTCAAAGGAGACAAAGAATGTAAGGTATAACTGTGTAAGTGTTGTTAGCTCTACAAAATCGTAAAAGTGCTTATAAAAATGGTGGTTATCATAAGGATGAGCCCAAACCCGAAATTTTCACCCATGAAAAAATTATTACCTACATAATTGATACAGCGAGTCTCGAATGTTATATGGGTCTATAATGGTTTCCAAGTTTATTGCTAATTTTCATTTTATTTTGATCTATCTCCTTTTTTTTCTCTAGCTTTTGTGGATGATTCAAGACAAGAATAATAGCTTAATTAAATACCACCATTGTCATGAATTTCAATATGAGAATTTTTGCACACAACATCTATATATATATTAAAAAGCGTAAACAAGAATTGCAATCCGCCACGTGTCACTACCCCTTTTTGAATGAAACTCTATCCATTTCATTCTCATATAATAAAAAATATGTCAATGTAAAGATTCGAATCCATGACCTTGCATATGCAATAAGGAGTTCCAACCACCACTCCAATATGTTATTAGTGTTTCTTCTATTAAAATCAATAATGATGTATGAACAGAAACCAAGAGTTATGTTGTAAATTTTTAGAATGCATATTGTAAATGAGATTTTTTTTTGGATGATTTTTCACAACAATTATACATTAATTATTTTAACTATTATTAAATTTAATGCACAAAAATCCCGAGCATCGCCGGGGCCTAAATACTAGTTCTATATTAAAACTTTGGTTACTTAGTGATATTATTGAGGATTTGACCATATGAAACATCACCATGTAAGAGTCTCACATTAATAAAACAGGAGATGGTGTTTATCTAATAAGGTTATAAGAAACTATTTTTATTGTCATATGGTTTTAAGGTGGAATCTCATTTGGTGTGGCGAACTGGACTCTCTCTCCTCTTTGTGGATGCAGTCCAGATTCATACTTGACATGATATCAGAGCCAAACCGAATTGGAGAGAGGCGTTCACCTAATAAGATTAAGGGGCTATTGTCATATGATTTTAAGGTGGAAACTAGATAGTCAAGAGTTTGATTGTTTGAAATTTGAATTTATGGTAAAAAAAACAAAAAAGTCATTTTATTCATACTAAGTATCTCTATTCTATAAGAGAAGAGGAGGGGACACCAAAAATCAATAATTTTTAAATAAAATATCAAGTTGAGTGAGCATAACCTTCCTCTCTATACTAACATAAAATATTGGTCCATCATAATCTTCTTCTTTTCCTTCCCAGAACAATTTATATGCTTTTGCACGCATTGCACTATTGCATGCATTTAATGCTAATTTAAAACATTGTAATTATTGGGTTACCTTGAAAACATGCTATGATTATTAATATCGATAAAAGAAACAAAAATAGTGTACAGAAGCAATGGTTAGATTTTCATTTTCCGTAATTCATGGCGTGGGTTCAAACTTCAAAACTTCTCATGGACGATGTTTATAGTTTGTAATTTATGGGAATAACATAGATAAAAAGAAGAATGGAAAATAACATGTGGCGGACTACAATCCGGGTTCATAGCTTCATGCTTTTTTAATAGATAAATATATACATATATGTAGATTAATTACGTCATCTTTGGGATCTAATCTATTTTATACCTATTGTATGTAACCACTTAGTATATAGCCAATATAGTTAGATAATGTGTAGACCAAAATAGCCTTTAGACTATATAAAACTAGTTTTACATGTACGTGATGCATCTTGAAACATTTTAATATGATGTAGTTAATTATCTAATTAGTGAAATGGTTAGGATACTTTTTAGTGTTTCTCTCCTCTTTCCTTATCGAATAGAGATTGAAAGCGTTAAGGGCCACAATTCATTAATGTTTTATGTTTTAATTTTTATTTTTAAAAATAATCAAAAATCAAAATATGGGAACCAGAAAAGGTGGTTTCCAAGTTTTTGTTGTCAGTCTTCAAAATAAACATAATTATTGTAAGCCTAATTTTCCCTTTTTTTAACAATTGATATCTTATGATTCCAAAATCATAAAAACCAAAAACAGAAAATCGACATTAATACCGCGGAAATAACGTTGATGGCGGTTTTTCTAAGAGTTGGTCTAAAGACCGCTTAATTTTAATTTAGAAATAGGCACCAGCCCTAGGTCAATATAAAGAAGAGAACGGACCACATTTTGAATACAGTGATCAGTTTAATTCATTTCGTGACTAGCTAATACGTTCATTAATTAAAAAATTTAATCCATTTAGTGACAGTCCAATTCATTCAGTAAATCTATTATTTAAAATTATCCGACGAAATTTAAAGATTTAGGGTCTGTTTGGTAGGGCGTAAAAGGTTTTCTTTGAAAACTGTTTTCCCATTTTACGTTGTTTGGTTTAGAGTAAAATATTAAAATGTAAAACTTGGGGAGGAAAACCATTTTTCACCTTATTGAAAACATTTTCCTTCAAAATTGGGAGGAAAACATTTTCCATCACAAGTGGAAGGAAAACATTTTCCCTCACAATTGAAGTAATTGATTTTCAGTTCAACCAAACAATGAAAAATGGTTAAATTGGAAAATCATATTACATGCAACCAAACAACGGAAAACCTTCATAAAAATAAATTTTTCAATGTAAAAGGTTTTCCATGGAAAATCATTTTCATCCGAAAATGTTTTACACCCTACCAAACGGAGCCTTAAAGTAAAACAAAAGGAGAAGAAGAAAGTAAGGTATTGTTTGGTTGCACTTAATTTTCATAGGCATTCAAAATTCCCATGAATTTGCTTTTATATGTCTTGTTTGGTTCACTTGAAAAAGTAGAAGTGGGGGAATTGGAAATTCATGGGAATTTCAACTTCCCACAAAAGATGGGAATTTATTCACCCACCCTCCCCTTTGTCATTCACAATTCATGTAATTTGTAAATTCTCACATGACAACCAAATAAGATTTTTCAATTCCTAGGAATTTTATAAGGGAATTAAGTTCCTATGAAATCCTAATTCCTATGGCAAATAAATTCCCAAAGCAACCAAACAACACCTCATTAGGTTAAAATAACATTGAATGAACTTGTTGGAATAATATTTTTGGCGTTAGTGAAGTGTCATCTGCTAATCACACAGACACAGTTATCCAAAGAAACCAATTTCTGGGATTAAGTAATGTTTCCAATCCTTTCTCTAATTTTACTTAATTGTTCATGAATGCGCTGTTTATCATTCTTCAATTTTCATTTTCTTCATTTTTCTATGATTAATAAGGTTACATATTCATGCAATCCCTAATTAAACTTGTTGAATACTTTGTCCAGATCTTAGAAATTGACATGTATTTGTAATTTGCGCCTTGCTGGTTGCTGCCTTGGTAAAACCTATTCTCTTTGAAGATTGTATTGGTGATAAATTAGTTGCTAATTTTGGTTCATAATAGCTTATTGTGTTTTTTCTTGACCTCAATTATGCTCTCTTATTTTATAAGTTTTTGGTACTTATATGAATTTATCTAAAAAAATTTGGAATTTATCTGAATTTATAAGAGCTTATTTTTGCTGATACTTATCTTAGGGCTAATTCTCCCCACTTTATTTCCGGTTCGGTTCAGTTATTTTAGTTTAGCTCCGGACAATATGTTTAGTATCACATTTCACTATTTTGTTCAGTTCAACTATTATTAGTTATTTTCAGTTCAGCTCACCCAGAGAACCGGCCTTTAGTATAATCAAATAACAAAGAAACGAGTGCCTCAATATGAGGTTTGTTAATATAATTAGAGTTTCATGCATTCCAACATGCTACTTTAGCTCTTAATATATTTGATAATCTATAAGTTTATTAAATTATAAAGAGTTGATCATTTTAAAAGTATATACTGGGACGAATCTATTAAGTTCTTACGTGATTATGAGCCTATATGATTATGTTTGTCCTTATGTGTAACCCATAATACAAGTCAAATAGAAATTGAATTAATATGAAACAGAGAAAGTACTCTTCTATAAACTTGTGTTAGTTTATAGATTAGTCATAAATTGGGCCTGGGTAACCCAATAAGGAGGAGGAGGAGAGTTTGGTCCACTTACAAGCCCAAGGAGGTTACATCCTAAAACCATATGGTGATAGGAGAACTCCTAAGCTTATTAAGTGGATTTATCTCTCCTTTTTCTCTAATGTGGGACACTCACATGTGCACAACAATGGGGTTTAATACTCTCCCTCACATGTGAGTGTCTTTAGAATTTAGAGCTAACTGGAAAGGCAATTAGAAACAATCCTCTTAGGGGTTGGACATCCTGTCGAGGCAAACCCTTTTCAATCTCTTAATACCCATTTTAGAAAAGACCCACAACCTGGGCTGTGATACCATGTTAGTTTTTAGATTAGTCATAAATTAGGCCTTGGTAACCCAACAAGGAGGAGTAGAGTTTGCTCCACTTACAAGTCCAAGGAGGTTCCATCCTAAAACCATATGGTGAGAGGAGCCAAGAGGAGTAACTCCTAAGCTTATTAAGTAGATTTATCTCTCCTTTTTCTCCAATGGGGGACACTCACATGTGTACAACAATGGGGTTTAACAACTTGAACTGTCAGTTTACTCAATTCTCACTAACATGCAATCTGATATCTTAATGGTCAAAATGGTGCACTAGATACAAGAAAAGTCAAATGGGACAATTATGCGAGGACAACAAGAGTACATGTCATAGAGAATTTTTAACTATTCATGTGCTTCAATCAAGTTTTTTACAAGTATATTTAAGATCTATCTGTTGTTGACATGTTTTAACTAAAATTCTTCATGGTTAAAAGTATTTCAAGTGTTATATGCAAAAAGCTACACCTACATGCTCCAAGAATGTGATCCAGAGCATGATTCACATGATGTTTCTAAGTCTGAGACTATAAAATAATTAGTGGTATCGGGGGGGGGGGTGTGATATGAACTTCTAGGTTCACTATATGTGATGGATATGCTTGCTTCATAGTAATTAGTATATGGAGAGCATATAGAGAAGATTGAAGATGTTTTCATATAGTGATTTCTGGTCAAGCTCCTAGCAATTTTAGTTTTTTTTGTAAGATAAGACCTAAAACACCTCTTTTATAGGAAAAGACGTGATAATGTTTTTTGCCTAAAACGACCTAATGACATCTCCGTTTTATGTTATTCCAGCCAAATGGTCAACTTTCTAGCATTGACCTCTTATTTTTCATTAACTTCACTCCACTCTACTGTACTCCTCCTGCATCTTCTTCAATAATTCTTTTGTGTCCTCCCTCTCTCTGTGTGTGTGTTTTCTTTTTGTACCAGAAGAACTTTGTTTGCTTGTGAGACGTTTTTCTACAAAGCCATCCTTTCTATAGGGTCCATGCCATCTAGGTGAAGGTCCTTCGAAAATTTGAGAAAGCTTTATTAGAAGCTGTATGGGGTCTACCTAGCAGACCTCCAGCTGGAAGCAGCCTGCCACTCCACGTCAGAGCGCCTAGAGCAGAGCAGACCTCCTCAGGCAGACCGCTCCGGACATAGCCTTTAGGCTGGAGTTTAATGAAGGCCTCGTTCCACCTTGGTCCACTTTCAAAGAGGCCCACTCACTTTACTAGGTCAGTTACAAGTCCATGTCTCATATAAATACCCATGCCCATGCATGGGTAAGGTACGTATAATCAAACACTCACAAAATACTTGCACTTGATACTCGTTTTCTCTCGACTAGAGATCTTGTGCTCAATTTGGACTGACTTAGGCATCGGAGAGGCGATCCTCGGAACCACCCCCGAGGTTTCTCCTTGTTTTGCAGGTAACCACCACCACGAAGGACGTTTGGGAGCCACGATTCCACCAAGTACCCACCACCACATTCACTGTTGCTGTCTTGGACAGAAACAATTTGGCGCTAGAAGGAGGGGAAGAGTAGAAAAGCCCAATCTACAACTTCGCAATGGTGGTTCCAACCTCAGAAACGCTCGGTTCCGACAGTTCAGGAGGAGAAAGCAACTCTCCACTGAGAGAAACAAGCACGAGATCAACAAGAAGGGGTAGTGCTGCTACCACCAGATCAGGCAGGAGGGAAAACACCATCACCCCTCACCGTGAAACCAGGCAGACCCCACAGCCAAGCAGCTTAGTGGTCATGCCCACACCGGAGCAACTTCAAGCAGCTTTTCAAGTACTGCAGTCTGCTCAACAGTTTATGCAAACTGTTGGAAGCCAACCTGCTCGAAAGAGAAAAAGAACCGGAACACACGATTCAGTTCGAAGGCACCTGCGGCTGTCATCTGAAGAGGAGGCAGCCACGGCAGACCCCTTATGTGGGTACAATATGACGAACATTACACCCACCCCGACGTCGGAGTATGGCCTATCTAGCCGCTCTGGACCCGGGTACATCAGGAGGGGCTGGCAGGAAGCAGAGTGGGATACTGAAATAATGCAGCAAGATCATCCCAGTATGTTCAAAGAACAGACACCCACAGGGTACACGGCAGGCTCAAGTCGGAGATCTGTCCACAGAGGAAGTCCAAGGGGCGTGGCCCAGAACGTCCAGCCGCGACCCAGAACCAGGCACAACTCAGGAGCTGAAGAGGCCCTGTCTGCGCCTGGTGGCGGAACGATCAGAAGGCATGTCAGCCTGAGGTTAGGAACAATACCAGAGGAGGGCTCTGGCGATAATGGAACCCCCACAGACCTCAGAGGACTCATAGCCCATAGAGTCAACTCCAGACCCATTGTGGTCTCACCTGCAGAGGAGATTAGATCTCCTTCCAAGTCTCCCTTCACACCTGAAATCATTGCGGCCAGGGTGTCAAAAGCGAAGCTCCCGTCCAATCTCAAGTTCGAAGGGGAGGGAGACCCAAAGGAGCATGTGGCAGCCTTTGAGACCCACATGGAACTAGGAAATTACAATGAGGCCACATGGTGCAGACACTTCCCTGCCACTCTGACAGGGATAGCACAAACCTGGTTCAGGACTATTCCCCAAGGAACGATTGCTAACTTTGATGAACTGAAGAAGAGGTTCAAAGAGCATTTCGTTAGCGGAAGCAGGAGGAACAAATCCACACACGAGCTGCTATTGCTGAAGCAGACTCAGAATGAAAGCTTGCGGGATTTCATAGGGAGGTTCAACAAGGAGCTGGTGCATATCCCAGAGCTGGAGCAGAAGCTCGCTCTGCACGCTCTGAGGAACGCCCTACCCCACACCAGTAAATTCAGAGACGATCTCAAATGGGTCACCATGAAAGAACTCAGCGAGGCCCTGGCCCTGGCAGAAAAATACATAGCCGTCGAAGATTTCAACAAAGCATCGACGCACGGAGCAGAAACAGGCAGACCTGCTATACAGGGTACCAGGCGGAATGAGCACCAGTTCATGGGAGGCAGACTGAATTTTGGAGGCCCCAGGCCCCATCAGAACAGAGGGAGAGAAAAGCAAAAAGAAGCAGAGAGAGAAGCAGACCGGCTGAAGGCCCAAGAGAAATATAACAACTATAGCAACCTCAGCGCGCCAAGGGCTGAGATCTTTCTGACCCACAGAGATGATAGCAGGTGGCACAGACCACCACCCACCAAGAAGAGAAGCCTAGGCTCAAACATGGCAGAGTTCTGCGCTTTCCATGAGACGCCAGGCCACAATACGGAAGACTGCATAAGCCTGAAAAATGATCTGGAAAGCCTGATCAGACGAGGCTACTTCAAAGAGTACCTCGCCTGGAATCAGGGGATCAAGGAGAAGGAACAACAGAGCGAGGGGCAGACACTGCAGGACAAGCGAGCAGAGATCAAGGAAGGGAAAAAGAAGACGGTATACGTCATATTTGGCAGCTCTAGCTCGATAGGGGGAGAGGGCTCACCTAAGGCAACTCACCCACCCCAACCTCTACTCCATCAACCAGGCAGAGCTGAGCCCAGATCTACCAAACATGACCTTCACAGCAGAAGACTGCAAAGGCATCAGCTTCCCGCACTCTGACCCTCTTGTGGTCACTCTGGAGATTAGCAGGATAGATGTACGAAGAATACTGGTCGATGGCGGGAGCGCCGTGAATATCCTTTATAAGGATACCTTCGATAAAATGGAGCTAGATCGTTCAATGCTGAAGCTAGGAGGAACTCCAATCGTCGGATTCACGGGGAATTCCATCATCCCAGAGGGGAAGATACATCTGACAGTGACCACAGAGGGGCAGAACGGAGTGAAGAGAACAGTAGTACAAGAGTTTCTGGTGGTAGACCTCCCGTCACCATACAACGCTCTGATGGGAAGGAAGTTCATCGAGGCAGTACAGGGAATCCCGTCAACCCATCATCAGACCATGCTTTTCCTAAGCAGTACTGGAGAAGTGGGCAGACTGAAGGGAGATCAGAGAGCAGCTAGGTCATGCAATCTGACCGCCCTAAAGAAGGATAAAAGACCTCCCCCTCCTGACCACTCTGGGTCCAGGAGAAAGAGGAGAAAGGAAAAGAAAGAAGGAAAGAGGAAAGAGGCCGAAGAAGCCAAGAAGGACCAGGCTGAAGAAGCCGGGAAAGAAAGTAATGGAGGAAAGGCCAAAGAGGCCAAGCAAAGAGAGGAAGAGTGTGCTGCTATCAGTGAGGCCGATGCTCGGCCAGAAGCAGAGCAGGAGGCAAATAAGCCTGAACCGGGGGAAGAGACCGAAGAGGTACTCTTGGGACCGGAAGAAGGCAGGGCAGTCAGGATAGGCAAAGACCTGGATCCTGAAACCAGAGTCAACCTAATCAGTCTGCTGAAAGAGAACGCAGATGTGTTCGCTTTCTCGGCAGCCGAGATGCCTGGGGTGGACCCAGCCGCCATCAACCACAAGTTAAACACCGCCGCAGGATACAGACCTGTGAAGCAGAAGAGGAGGAACTACTCTGCGGAGAAAAATAAAGCCATCGAGGAAGAAGTTCAGAAGCTGCTTGAGGCAGGGTTCATAGAGCCCTGCAAATATCCAGAATGGTTGGCCAATGTGGTAATGGTTAAAAAGACGAACGGGAGCTGGAGGATGTGCGTTGACTTCACAGACCTCAACAAAGCCTGCCCCAAAGACTGCTATCCCTTGCCAAGAATCGACCAGCTAGTAGACTCTACCAGTGGGCACGCTCTGCTCAGCTTCATGGACGCGTTCAGCGGATACCATCAGATCTTCATGGACCCCGCAGACAAGGAGAAGACGGCATTCATCACCCCTATCGGGGTATTCTGCTATGTCATGATGCCCTTCGGGCTGAAGAACGCAGGCGCCACCTATCAAAGGCTGATGGATCAGGTCTTTGCCGGTCAAAGGGGAAGGAATTTGGAGGTGTACGTTGATGACGTCATCACCAAGAGTAAAACTGAGATTGACCACATAGCAGACCTAAAGGAAACCTTCGCCAACCTCCGCAAACACAGCATGAAGTTGAATCCTAAGAAATGCGTGTTTGGAGTACGGTCAGGGAAATTCCTGGGCTATCTGGTCAGCGAAAGGGGGATCGACGCGAATCCTGACAAAGTAAAAGCAGCTATGGATCTGCCAGAGCCTAAAAGCATCAGAGACATCCAGAGGCTGACAGGCAGAATGACAGCCCTGTCCAGATTCATAGCTCAGTGTGCAGAGAAAGCTCTCCCATTCTTCAAAATATTGAAAGGGAACAAAGAGTTCAGGTGGGAAGCAGAAGGAGGCATTCCAGAAGTTGAAGTCACACCTCTCTGGCCTGCCAACACTGGCCAGACCCAAGACAGGGGAAGCTCTCTCCCTATACATTGCCGTTACAACTGCAACTGTGAGTGCAGTCCTGCTGAAGGAAGAGAACAAGAAGCAGCAGCCGGTATATTTTGTAAGCCACACCCTCACGGGTGCAGAAACACGCTACCCATTGATAGAAAGGGCAGCCTACGCAGTAGTGCTGGCCACCAGAAAGCTGAGGCCATATTTTGACGCACATCCCGTCACTGTGCTGACAAATATACCTCTGGAAAAGGCAATGGAGAAGGTAGACAAGTCAGGGAGAATCATGAACTGGGCCCTGGAGCTGACAGGGTTCGGTATCAAATTCGCCCCGCGAACCGCCATAAAAGCACAAGCTCTAGCTGACTTCCTAGCAGAGTGTGCCTATCAGGAATCAGTAGGAGAGCCCAGAGCCTGGGAAGTCTTTACAGACGGGTCTGCAACCATCAACGGCTCTGGGGCAGGCGTGGTCATCAGAACCCCAGAGGGGAAAATCATTGAATATGCCCTGAAGTTCATGTTTTCGGCAACCAATAATGAATCAGAGTACGAAGCGGCCATCGCTGGATTGCAGCTCTGCCAGACCCTGGAAGCCAAGCACGTCCACCTCAAAATTGACTCTCAGTTGGTAACCAACCAAGTCAAGGGGGAATATGAGGCCAAGGAGCCGACGATGCAGAGCTACCTAGCCAGAATGAGGTCTCTGATTTCAAATTTTGAAACTTTTAGAATTGAACAAGTGCCTAGAGCACAGAACGCACAAGCAGATGCCCTGTCCAAATTGGGAAGCAGCAGTCTGCAAGAGCTGAATAGGTCTGTTCTGGTGGAAGTCAGACCCACCAGTGCAATCTGCGAGGATGCAGAGCGAGTTTTGGAACTGGAAGATATGCCAAAGTGGATCAAGGAGATCGCTGAGTATAAACAGACTGGCAAATTACCAGAAGGAAAAATGAAAGCAAGAAAACTCAAGCTGACAGCATGCAGATACTGCCTGATCGGGGACGAGCTATACAGGAAGTCTTTCTCTCTGCCCCTACTCAAATGCGTAGGGCAGAGAGATGCAGACTACATATTGAGGGAGATTCATGAGGGACTCTGCGGACACCATATCGGACCAAGAGCTCTGGCCCATAAAGCTCTCAGAGCCGGTTATTATTGGCCCACAATGAAAGCTGACTCTGAAGCTTTGGTGAAAAAATGCGACAGCTGCCAGAGGTTTGCACCGAACATCAAGCTACCCGCAAACGACCTCATGCCAATCTATAACCCTATCCCATTAGCCCAATGGGGGCTAGACATCCTGGGACCCTTCACAACGGCCCAATATCAGAAGAGATGGTTAATTGTGGGGGTAGACTACTTCACTAAGTGGATAGAGGCAGAAGCCCTATCCACCATCACAGAAGCAGCCGTCAGAAAATTTTTGTGGCAGAACATCATCACCAGATACGGAATTCCGAAGGTTTTCGTCTTCGACCACGGGAGACAGTTTGACAACATACCCCTATCAGGGTGGTTGGAGCAGTTTGGGATCAAATATGCCCTATCTTCAGTCTGCAACCCTCAGTGCAACGGTCAGGCCGAAGCCGCTAACAAGCAGATCCTGATAGGCCTACAGAAGAAGCTGGAGGAGCAAAAAAGCAAGTGGCTAGAGGAGCTGCCTAACACTCTGTGGTCGATAAGAACCACAATCAAAGAATCGACTGGGCAGACCCCCTTCCACCTGGTATATGGTTCTGAAGCTGTCATGCCTGTTGAGATCGGGTCTGAGAGTCTGAGGATCAGCCTATTTGAGCCAGGTCTGAATGACGAAGCCCTGAGGACAAATCTAGATCTGCTGGATGAATACAGAAATGAAGCTAGATTCAGAATGGAAGCTTACAAAGCCAGAGTCAGCAGATACTATAACCGGAAAGTGAGGGCCAGGCCTCTGGAGGTAGGGGATCTGGTACTCAGAAATGCAGCAGCTGTGCAAAAAGACAAAACACACGGAAAGCTGTCGGCTAAGTGGGAGGGACCCTACCAGGTTAGTGAAGAGCTACACCCCGGAACCTACAGACTGAGAAGAATGGATGGAAGTGAACTAAAAAGCAACTGGAACGCCCGAATATTGAAAAAATACTTCGTATAACCCAGATTGTATCAAAACGCCCATGAATGAAAGGCCTTTGAGCCACCCTTTGTCCACCATTCTCCATTTTCGCATTAAACCCCCGTTCCCTTATCAATTCTTTATGAAAAACAAAACGACAAAATCAGATAGACCCTTAGCAGACTGAGAAAAAATACCACAGTCTGGCAAAAGAAAACAGGGTCTGGGTCAGACTGAAGGCTGAAGAGGCTCTTCAGACACAAAAGTAAACTGTATAATGAAGAAAGGGAGTCGGCCAAAAGGTTAACTCTGTCCAAGAGCCCCTGAGGCCCGCAGAGTGATCGGATGCCGACTCGACTTACCGATGTCATAGACCTCTACCTCTAAACCTGCAGGGCCGAAGGCCCAAAAAGCAGCAAGGATAAGTCATAGACACCTAAGGTTAATGGGGACGCGAGAGTTCCTAAGAACCAAAGCGTACCCCGACACGAAAAAGATGGCAGAAGGAGCTAAAGGGCGAACCCCAAAACTCCCAGAATCATCATGACTTAGGGCGTCAAAATACCTCCTCTGCTCTGCTGTTGTTGAATCTTTGTCATACATAAGGCAGAGCAGAAGAGTAAAGGGCCCCTAAAGTCCCAGCTCTGAGCAAATCTCACCGGCCACCAAGCCAAGTAAACAAAAACGCCTGAATGCATTTGCTTGATGGCACGGCAGACTCATCATCAGAGCAGAACACAGGTACTCAGCAGAAATAACAAAACATGGTATGCATCGAATAGAAAGCACAAAAGTCAACAGAGGAACGCAACTCGCATTGCAGGAAGCATAATTGCTGACTAATTGAATATTACATAAGAAGATCTGGCTATAAACCAAATCAGAGTGCTACATAGCACTACAACAACGGCGGCTACCTAATCAAAAGAAGGGAGCAAATACAGATGGAAAGGAAATGTTTGACTATTTAGTTAAAAATATTACAAGATAAGTCAATTAGGATATCATCGGAGGGCAAAAACGGAGGACTGCAATCAGTTCAGCACAGGCTCCCAGCTCACCTACCTCAGCAGCTCAGACAGGAGTCACAAGAAGACTGAGGCGAAGCATGAGATAGCCGCCCGAGTTCCTATTGCTTAGGAACGGAGCTGCCATCCTTTGCAGAGCTCCCATCAACTTGCTGCTCTGAAGATTCTCCCTCTGAAGGCAGAGAATAGAGCAACTCCAGATCTCTGAGCTCCTGAGTCACCGGAGGTCGCATATGCACTTGACTGGCATAGGCGTCCTCAAAGGCATCCCAGTTAAAAGAGGGCTGCAAATGCCAGAGAACCCTGCGGACCGCAACTTTGCAGTCCTCCCAGTACTTGTTCCCGAACGCCTCCTCCATCTGCGCAACCCGGGCAGCCTCCTCCGCCAGCAGCTGAGTCTCTTTCTGCTTTAGGGCCACCTCAGCCTCCCTAGCCTGCTGAGCCTCCCTCTCAGAAAGCAACTTGGAGAACTCTGCCCCTAGCTCCTCCTCCTTCTGTCTTAGAGCTGCCTCAGCCTCCTTGGCTTGCAGAGCCAATTTAGCAGAGCAGGCTTCATGATCAGCCCGTATAGCAGAGAGCTGACCCCTGAGCTGCTCCTGCTCCTTCAACGCCGCCTGCAGCCGAGCCTCGGAGGTCTTCAGCTTAGTCTCCACCGTCGAAGCACGAGACAACGCCTCACTAAGCTGAGAAGAGAGGCGTGAATGCTCAGCCGCGATAGCCTCTGCTTGCGCCGCCTGACCCTCCATGCGTTGGTTGACGGTCCGCAAGGTGTCGCGCTCCACAATCAGAGCATCCCTCTCCTCCTCAGTTTCACGGCAGGTGGACACAATCAGAGAGTTCTGGGATTTCAGCTTGGCATACTCTGCTCTCTGCTGCGCTACCTGAGCCTTAAGCTGCTGCAGTTCAGGGAGATCTGCCTCATGTCTACCCAGCCCCACAGCATGGCAGAACTCTCCAATGAAGGCGCCGGCCCGTGCAGCCTGTAATCAAGGAAAAAGCAGATCAGAAAGAAATCTTAATGTCATAAACAGATGACTATAAGAAGAACCGATAACTCACCAGGGGGACATCTTGAACAGCATAGTCCGGTGAGAAGCGACTTGCCAGAAGCTTCAACCACTCACTGGGATCAGGGAAGGCCACGGACATCTGCTCCCGCCCCTGAGCCTCGTGCTGGTCGTCCGCCGATTCCCTCTGCAGAGAACCTGAGCCAAAAGAAAGTCCAGTCAGTTCCACAGAAGGGAAAAGGCCGGAGCTAAGACCAGGTAAAGGATACACACCTTTGGTGGCGACGTCGTCCTCGACAACAACGATCCGAGGGGAGTCAGCAGGGAGACGAGTCTTCTTCTGAGGAGGAGCTCCTTCCTCACTCTGCCTCTCTGCTGACCTCTTCTGGGAACGAGAAGAGACCTCAGGCTCAGCCGTAGTCTGATGAGCACCCTCTGCAAGGGGCTTAAGCTGGCCCGCAATAGGAGCAGAGGTCTGAAGAGCCGCAGCAGACTGCACCTTCCTAGCCCTCAATTGCTGCTGAAGAAAATAAAAGGAAGAAAATGTCGTCAACAAAGTAAGGCACAGAACGAATTGACTCTACAAGAGGAAAGAGAGGAAAAGGAAACACTAACCACACGCGCCAGATCCTCAGGAGTAGGGGCAAGGACCTGCTTAAAGCCTCTGGGAGGAGGAGGGGCAGCCTTCCTACTAGGAGGAGTAGCCTTCTGAGCAGGGGGAGACAAGACAGTCTCCACCACTGAGACGGAAGCCAAGCTCTGCTGCTCCACCCTCTCATGCTGGAGAGGCTCCACCGTCTCCTGGTTAGTCGGAACGGGCGTAGGGACGGTTTTCCCAGCAGAGCCTATCATATTGATATAAAAACAGGGGAAATCAAGAAGGTGCAGGTAAAAAGAAACCGATAACAAAGAGCAGTTTGGGTCTGAAGAAGACAGCTACCTGACTGGTCCTCACTCTGATCCTCAGCAGACTGAGTCGAGACAGTCTTAGCAGCCTCCGCCCCCGTCCTGTCAAACTCTGTCATGGCTCGATGGGACTCCTGACCAGCTTCATCAGGCTGAGCAGAACCACCCACTGGAGTAGGTTCTTTCTCCGTCCTGTCAAACTCTGTCGCCGCTTGGTCAGGCCCTCCCATGAGCACATCCTCCACCACAGGCGGTTCTGAAAGTAAAAAATAAAAATGAGAAGCTGGTCAGAATGCACACAAGCAGAAAGAATACCTTGGGGTTCATCATAAGTAATACCTGGTTGCGCAGGAGGAAGCTGTTGCAGGGGCTCAACAATCAGAACAGTCCCTTGCAGAGTGCTGGCCCCCTCTGCAGATCCACCAACATCATCATCGCCCGGCAGATGTACAGCACGCCGGGAACGATGGGTCTGCAGAGGAACAGCCGCCGCCTCCTCCTCGTCATCAGATTGAATCTCTGTGACAGTGGCAGAGGGGCCCCCTTGCGGCCGGGACGCCCCAGTAAACCTATCCACAAGTTCCGGGCGCTTGGTCCGGAGGGAAGGATGGTCCAAGGGGGTAGCGTTAATCTCCCTGATGAAGTCAGGGACGGTGTAGGTCCCTGGGTCAGGTACCGGACGGTACCTGCGACATACTGAAGACTGACTCAAACCCAGCTCCCAAGGAATGGCAGACCCCAGAGTCTCTGCAACATTAGAATACTCATTAGCTACAGCAAGTCAGAATGCAGAAGGAAAATAATGGAAAGGGGCAGAACACGCCCGCCAGCTCAAAACCCACCCTTAATCACTTGGCGAACAAACTGTCTGCACGGAGCTGCAGCACAGTACAAACAATGAATCACAGCAGAATGGAAAATGAGAAGCAGAGTTAAGAGTTTGCAGAGCGCTTACCCGTAGTATAATCAGGGGACAGATGGCCTATCCTCAGGAAGGCATTTTGACACATCACATAGTGATGCGGTAACCAGTACTTGGGAAGAAACTGCTTCCCTGCAGTAACCTTGGATCTGGACTTGAAGTAGTAGTAAGCTACCCTCTCGTCCCAGTTCAGCACATTCGGGTCCAACTGCCTCTGGAAGTTAGGCTCCACAGGGCGCAGAGGGGCCCTAAATTGATAAGGGTGCCCTTCCTCCGTCGGTACCCTAACAAAGACAAAACTATCCCGCCAATCTTTCAGACTGAGATCGACGGGATAGACCGTCAGATGATTGGCCCGCACCGAGCCGGTGAAAAAGCTATACTCCCCCCTGCCTCTTAAAGTAAAACAGGCATTGAAAGAGTTTCATGGTGAGGGGGAAGCCCAGAGCTTCACAAACCCAAATAAACCCCAGAATCTTCTTCAGAGACTGGGGATTGACTTGGCAGAGAGCCATACGATACCGGCAGAGAACCCACTCCAAGAACCAGTGGATGGGGAATCTAAGCCCGAACTCCAACTGCTTCATATAAACAGCAGTGTACCCCTCTGGTACATCTGCCAGGCTCTGACCCTCTTGGGGAAGCACTACCCAAGACCCGCGAAGCGGCTTGATCTCGGCAGCAATCTCCAGGTAGTATGCAGCATGCGCCCGTTTGAACGCTTCTGCAGATCTCTTCGCCAAATAAGGCTTACCCTTGCTGTCGTAAAGGGCAAGACTCCGCATCTCATGGTCGCTGTACTTCCATTTGACTGCGGGCAGAGTGGGCTTAAACTTGTAGTTGGGAGGAAATCTGTTGGTTTCAGGACCCAACACCTCCTTACAAAGACTGTCCCAGGGGTCAAAGATCTCCCATTCCTCCGGAACCACCTCGTCCTTACACCGAGGCAAATCCAACTTTAAAAACGGGGACTGAGTGTCCACCGGATAAGGCTCATCCGGCTCGGACGAAGAGGTAGATACCACATCCTTCCCACGGGAAGCAGCAGAGTGAGAAGTAGACATCCTACACAACACAAGAAGCAGACGACAGCACATCAGACTTGCAGTCACCACACAAGACAGTCTGGCACCTCAGACCTACAGACTGAGCTACCAGACTGGGGGGCAAGGATGTGTATGGTATGTAAAGATCAGAAATAGCCAAGAAATAGGATATTTTCTTGCAAATAACGCAGTACAAACAATGAAGACACATCGCAGGCTTACAACCCAGCAAGTAAAGAGGATAACAGGGTAAACAAAGCAAACCCTAAAAATCTTAAATGTCAACAGTAGAGCAGAACTCAGCTGAAGAAGCAGAGCAGAGCCTACCAGCCAGAGCAGAGTCCTGCTGAAGAAGCAGGACAGAGCCTAGCATTCAGAGCGGCAGAACGGAAACGAGACAACACCAAACAGATCTATGAAGCAAAGAAGTAAACAATCGCATCTGAAGACCAAAGGAAAGAAACCCTAACCCCAAAAACACAGGCAAATAAATGCGTACAGAAGGAAAAAGGGGGAGAAATCCATAAACACAGAAAAGATCACATCAAAACCATCCAAGAGGGAAAAACCAAAAGTAGATCTGGGAAAAGGAGTTTACCTAGATGGAGAGCAGAAGACGCCAAGGAAGAGAAGACGAAAGCCACGAACGCAACAGTATCAATTAATCTCCAAACGCAGACAGATATCTCCCAGGATAATCAAGAGAAATCACTCGAAAATGGCTAGGGCGAAAAGAAATTGTCGAAGAACAACAAGAAAGTTTGAAAAGCAAAGAGTTCGAAGGAAAGGAAACTGAAAAGTTCCACAAAAGGTCGATTCAGCCTTTAAATAAGCATAATTCGTCCACTCAGCACCAACTTATCATCATTACATTCCTTGGGAACCCAAAGAGTCACATCAATTCAATTCAATTCAAAATGAATTAATGACCCTTACTCAACACCCCAACCAAATGGGCGGGAAAAATGGAAGCATTCTGGAGTTTGTGAAGAGCAACTCACAGACAGCCACGTATCATTCCGCGAAGAGCAGAACGCCAGAACAAAAACAAATGCACCCAGCATATTGCAATCTGCAAATACTGGGTCCGGGGGGCAAATTGTATGGGGTCTACCTAGCAGACCTCCAGCTGGAAGCAGCCTGCCACTCCACGTCAGAGCGCCTAGAGCAGAGCAGACCTCCTCAGGCAGACCGCTCCGGACATAGCCTTTAGGCTGGAGTTTAATGAAGGCCTCGTTCCACCTTGGTCCACTTTCAAAGAGGCCCACTCACTTTACTAGGTCAGTTACAAGTCCATGTCTCATATAAATACCCATGCCCATGCATGGGTAAGGTACGTATAATCAAACACTCACAAAATACTTGCACTTGATACTCGTTTTCTCTCGACTAGAGATCTTGTGCTCAATTTGGACTGACTTAGGCATCGGAGAGGCGATCCTCTGAACCACCCCCGAGGTTTCTCCTTGTTTTGCAGGCAACCACCACCACGAAGGACGTTTGGGAGCCACGATTCCACCAAGTACCCACCACCACATTCACTGTTGCTGTCTTGGACAGAAACAGAAGCGAAAGATTGTCTTTGTGACAATTGGCTAAAACCTTCACAATATCTCCATATAGCTTCCTCCAACTATATTAGGAACCATTCTTAGGCTTCCCATCCCAAAGCAAAACTTACCAGTGTGGATGAAGTTGCTAAAATTATAAGGGTAATGCTAGGGCTGCATACAAGTATTAAATGCATTTCCTAACGTGGTATGATTTGGATTTTTATGACAAAAACACACGTAAATCGGTGTATTTAGTGTCTTGTTTTCTAAAACTTTCCTTTTTAAGCTTTCTATATGCAGTCTTTAGGCTGCATTTAGCTTTTTCCATATTATAATATGAGATGAAAACTAATTGTGTTTCACTTATAGTGAAAGACTATTCCATTTTGTAGATAATATATGTATCACTGTTAGGATCAATTACGGAAAAAATGTAAACAAAATCCTACGCAATACTACTTGTAGGAAAAATGACTTTGTGCAACTGAAAAAGCATTTGATTTGATTAAACTTCATAATTACGGCTTCATATATGCTCTGTAGAGGGAGAAGCAGGATCATTGTGTATAGTTCAGTGTGGAAGGCTTTTATACTTGAATAATGTCATGTGAACTCGTTACGTAGTAGATATACTATGATGTAGTTGAAAGAACTGTGTTTGTAGGACCTTCTGTGAAGCGATCTGTTTTTTAAGCTTGATATTCCAAAAATGGTTTAATATTTAAGATAGTAGCATATACTGCTACATAAAGATCATGAAGTTCAATGCTAAAGTCTACATTTGGATGGATTTAGATTTAGCCAATCGTATTAGTTTCTGTTGATTGTTTCCCTGTTATCAAAGTAACATTCTGTAATGTGTTGTCACAATGTGTATTCCTAATGTGTTTTTTTTTCTTTTCACTCTCTTATCCTTTTGATACAGGACATGAATTTAAGCCCAGACTGCGATGAGAAACGAAAGGAAGTCAAATATGGTGAAGGAATTGATAGAATCAGTGCATTGCCAGATTTAATACTTCTGCATATACTTTCTTTTCTTCCAACAAAGCATGTAGTCAGGACTAGTATTCTATCACGCAGATGGCAGTGCCTTTTTACCCTAATGACCAACTTTGATTTTGAGGAGCCTATCACATTTAGTTCAAGAAGCTCTAAGGTAAGCCGTGCACTGGAATTGCTTGGTTTGGAGCATCTAAAGTGGTCTAGAAGTTTTAAGGATTTTGTCGATAGAGTTTTGTTGCTCAGCAAGGCCACTAACATCAACAAATTCCGCCTTAAATCTGGTTTCGCCTCTGACTGTTCAAATCTTAATACATGGATTAAGTTTGCATTACATCGTGGAGTTACGGAGCTTGATATCTCGACATGTGAGATTGAGTTTAGTGTGCTGCCAGTATCACTTTTCTTTTGCAAAACACTGGTAGTACTAAAGTTGGAAGGTAAGATTTGAGATGCAGCTTCCTGCATCCTTCCTGTTGCCATGCCTGAAATTCCTACGACTTCACACTGTTGAATTTCCTGAAGAATGCTCTCTCAACGACCTCATTTCTGGGTGTCCTGTGCTCGAGGACTTGGTCCTTGGAGGTGAATGGGAAGATGTTGATATTTGTTCTCCAAATCTAAGAAGTTTGACTATAGATTTCTGCGATGGGATATCATACTATCACAGATCTAATGTAGAGCTTGATCTTCCTAATTTGCTGTATTTTAACTATATGGATTTCTTGGCAGTTCAATACTGCTTAAAGAATATGAACTCGCTCGAGGAAGCCCATATTGACATTTTATTGGACAGGAAAGACGCTAGTTGGGAGACATCCAGAGATTCAGTTTTAGAACTAGTTAATGGCGTCTCTAGTACCAAGCATCTGTGCCTCTCTGGTACATGCCTGGAGGTAGCTCTTTTAACTCCTTATGCCTACATTGTTTTGTTTGATTTCTGGTTTAGTTGGGAATTCTGATTTCATCTTCTTTGCTGGATGGAGATTCTGAGTGGCCGATTTAAGCTGCCAACCTTCAATAACTTGTCTCGCTTAGAACTTGGATGGGACAGATATCTTGACTGGGAGATAGCCTTGCCTGAGCTTCTGCACAGCTCACCCATTCTTGAAAATCTCGTATTTCCTGAGGTTGGTTCATTTCTTCATCAAATTGCAGCTAACAACATGAACTATCATTTAAAATACGTTTAATATATCGTAACTCCATGTTATCGTCATCTACAGGGAATCGTGCTTCGTGAATGTGAATATTCTAACAAACACTTTTGGGGCCGACTGCAAAATACACCTTCATGTCTTTCCTCTCATCTCAAGACTCTTCACTTAGGATCATTTCAAGGCTTTGGTGAAGACATGAGGATAATTAGGTATCTACTCAAGCATGCGAAGGTGCTAACGAAGCTGATTGTGTACTGTAACCTCCGCTCAAAGAGAAAGTTTCGAGGACTAATAAAGTTATGTAAGATTGGAAGATTAGCCTCCTCCGAGTGTTCAGTTGAATGCAGGCGCTACTTGTTTGTGTAGCCACTAGCCAGCAACTTAACCTGGTATCGAAACACTCAGTTGTCTATGGTTTTATCTTTTGAGGTTCTGCATCTAAGTGCAGCAAAGCCTTTTAGTCTTTCTCAGTTTCTATGCTAATCATTATGGTTGTAAGTAACATGGAAAAGATAGCCTACGATATTCCAATCTCCAATCATACTGCTTGTTCTATGATTTGATGCCGATAGGCTACACCTCTATTGAAACTTTCACGGCCGGTTCGACAAATGCTACTAAATAGCCGTAACGGTTATGAATTCGTGTGTAGTAATTTGAAAGGCAAATCCACTACTCTAAATTTGTGATTTTCTTTCCAAATTTACATTTCTATGAAGAAAACAAATCACAAACTTGGGGTACGCAAACATTACCTTCGTATCTAAAAATTATAATTCTAATACAAAATTATATATAAATATATTGCAATGAACTTGACAGTATCGATTTTATGTTTATGTTGCATTGACTTTGTGCATATTGATCTCAACATTTGGATCTTGACCAAATTTGTCTTGATAAAATTGGAAAAATCAGATTTGATCTTCTCGACCTTTGTTGTTTCTCTTTTAAATCATATGGTTCATAAATTGGAGGAAAAATTGATAAGAATAATCCGACCTTTGGCCGGTCTTCCATGAATGGTACCACCTTCATTTAATCCAGCAATAATCCCACCTTTGACATCCATATTCTCTCAGTGGTACCGGATGATGGCAACCTGTTTGACCATGCTAAATGACCGTTGACTTTTTTTATAAAAAAAAACTTAAAAAAATTAAGGAAATCCCTTCCTCCTCCCCAGCTAACCCCCCACCCCCTCCCTCCCCACCACTGCCAGCCAAGTTTCCCCTCCCCCACCACTGCCACCGGCCCTTTCCCTTCCCCCAGCGAGCTCTTCCGCTACCACCCTCCCCCTCCCCGTCACCATCTCCCCCACCCCCAAAACAGCCCCCTTCCCTTCCCCTGCGACCTCCCCCCTCCCCTGTCACCATCTCCCGCAATTCAAAAACAGCCGGCAGTGTTGAGGTGAGTGGGGTTGGGCTGTCGCCGGCGGTGAGTGAGTGACGAGTAAGTGTTGAGCTCCGTTCATTCTTGTCGGTGAGGGAGTGAGTGAGTGACAGAGTGAGCGTTGAGCTCCGTTCATTCTTGCCGGTGAGGGAGTGAGTGAGTGTGATCTTGCGGGTGGCGTTCCAGAGGTCGCCGGTACGTGGCGCAGTGTTTCCGGCGGGAGGGTGGCAGGGAAAGGGGAGGGGGAGGGGTGGGGGTAGGGGTGGCAGCCGCGGGGAAGGGGAGGGGAGGTGGGGTGGGGGTTGGCTGGGAGGGTTTTTTACTTTTTTTTAAAAAAGTTTTTTTAATCACTTTGATTTAGAAGTTTAATTAAAATTTTAAGTTTAAAATACACTTAATTAGCTATTAATCACAAATTAAGAGAGTTTACCTGCAATTATAGGTCACCAACAGGTGAGGGACCACTGAGAGAATATGGGTGTCAAAGGTGGGATTATTGCTAGATTAAATGAAGGTGGTACCATTCATGGAAGACCGGCCAAAGGTCGGATTATTCTTATCAATTTTTCCTAAATTGGAGGCATTAATATGTTAGAAAATAGTTAATTAAGTGGTAAAATTTCTATTGAACATTTGTATTTCCAAGCAAATTGTCTTAGCTCATTTAGTTTACGGTAAAAATTTGTCCAGTACATGACAATTGTAATTATATGTTGGTAAATGTTCATTTTGTGTATAACATATGTACAATAATTAGTCTGGTCTATATTACTTTAGAGGATAAGGATGTAAACCACGAAATTGTTAGTTAGCATATTGATTGCCATATAAGTTAACATCTAGAAATTTATAGTTTCGCAAGTTGGTGAACAATTTTGTAATCTACAATTATACATTATGAATATTCATATTCACATTCAATATAAATATGATACTCTTTCCGTTTCAATTTGATGTTCCTATTTGGAATACGAGGGAAAACCAATGCAAATTGAGGTGAATGAGAATCTTTTTTAATTTTATATTGTATAATGTGTACTTTAGTACCTTTTTGCTTTTAAAAAAAGTAAGAGAGAGAAAGAAAAGTGAGTTATTGGAAAACAAAAGATTATTTGTAAGACAAAAAGTAAAAAAGTGTAGTAAATAATTGGTTGTTAAAGGATAAGATCGAAAAATAAATATTTTTAAAATGAAAAAGATTCAAAGTGGAAAGAACTTTTTGAAACGGATAGAGTATATAAGTCACAAAGGTCTATAAAGATCGATATATTTGAGATTGTACATGTTATAAAAATTAGGATATTACTCCTATTTGATATTAGTTGTATAAGACGAGAGATCAATATTGTTGCACAACATTTGCAAGGTGAAAGTGAATTAAGTATTAGTGGATTATTATAGAATATGCTCCTTATATATTCCCCGGCAGGCCAAATGAAAAGTGTATATGGATTGGTGCAATTTAGAGTATCCTCCAATGACTTTAACTTTAACCCCATTTGACTTTTGACTTGCTTTTATCGAAAGTCCTTTTTCCCGTGATGCGTTTTTTTTTTTTTTATGCTTTTTAATTATGATGGCTAACCTTATATTTATGTTTGAGTGGGAAGGGAATATGGCGAATATCATTTCCGCATAGAAATGATTGGTCTCTTAGTAATTATTATAATCTTCGGGTGTAGCATAAGTATGATGAATTACTGGTTATATTTGGCTTATTTATTGGGTTAATTTTGTTTATTTAGAGCCTTTTAAATAACCACTGAGTAAAAGCAAAGTCTTGACTCTTCATCCTTCAAGTCTCAAGTATATTATGCTTATGGTATACTCCAAATATATTTAATATTTGTAATTGAATTATGGAATGTATCAATTGCCTTGGAGGGTGGTGTAGATTCAAAATAAGGAATCACATTAAAATCCTGTAGGTATATTTGATGTTTTGATAGTTACTCACTTGCTTTACATGTTCGTGGTATCTAGATTGTTTAAGGGTGGGTTTATTGGGATAGAAAATATGAAACTCCTTTAAGGCATGTTATTTCAGGGTGGGTTTATTGGGATTGAAAATATCCTTTATGTAGTAGACTTAAGGCCCTATCAGATTAAATAAATTCATATAAGTACTTATACATTCAAATAAGTACTAATAAGGTTTGACCACATCACACATAAGGTTTGAACTAATAAATTTTAAGTACCAATAAGTTTAGTTTAGTGCTAACAAGTTGAAAAGAACGGACTACAACCGATAATAGATAAGATAGGAATACGGGTAGTTGGATGTGTCGGTTGCTGTCAGTCAACCAAAAGATTGTGAAAAGGGAGGAAGGTAGGAGAGTGGAGTGAAAAGTGAGGATCAAAGCAGGGTACGAAGAAGTTCGTTGTTGTATTTAGGGTGAAAAACAATATAATTGGCAAGGAATCACAACATATTTGATAAAATCGGTACAACTCCCCGATCTCTTGTAAACCTAAACCAACTAGAATTCCTAACAAACATAGTGTTTTAAACCCAATAGATTATTTAATACATAATCTCTATTATATAAGTGAAGAGGTGGGGTGGACACCAAAAAGAAATAAAGGAAAAATAAATAAAATAAATCAATGAGTTTATTAAGTAATTAAGTTTTATTTCCAAATTTAGTCATCAAATTTTTAATAAAAGATGTTCAAAACTTCTAACTAAAATATCTACAAATCTACAAAGTAAAAACAATTAAAAAAATATCAACGATTATATTTTCTTGAGATCTATAAACAGACACCCACTTTGCTATATTTTTATATACTTTTGAATTTTTTTATTTTGAAATACATGAGTAATTGATTGTTCATGAGTGAAGGCACATGAATCAAATTGATCATGATAAAGTATTTTAGCATGAGTGAGAAACATGATAAAGTATTTTCAAGTACTTTTGAATTTTTTCTCATTTGGACAATAAGCAAAAAATACCTTACCTGGTACGATATAACAAAAATTGTAGTTGATGGTGGGGAGTAAGGGATGTTTTCAAAGAAATATAAGCCAAAATGAATTTAGCTTGAAAACAAAATATGTTGTGTGCCTTCACATTTTATCATGTTACAAACTTACAGTAGCCAAAACACATATCGTATGCAAATAAAGTTAGGATCTTTTGTTCAAAACCACCTAAATTTTTTACGTTCTTAGAAACTCCTACCTTAATGAATTTAGCTCTAAATTTCCACCTATGATTCCCAATTTTATTAGAAACTCCCACCACTTAATGATTTTTGTTAAAATTCGTTAACAAAATCGTTAAGTGGGCCCTACATATGCATTTTATTATTAGTTTACGCTGAAATTGAAGTCAATTTCATCAATTTAAGGGCAAATCCTCAACAAATTTAGAGCAAAATTGGAATGAATTACAACTATTTGGAAAAAATTTGCAACTATTTCAAGTTCCATTTTGTTAACAAAATGTATATGTGGGACCTACTTAACGATTTTGTTAATGAAATTTGGCAAAAAAACATTAAGTGGTGGGAGTTTTTAATAAAATTGTAAATGGTAAGTGAAATTTTTTTAAAAAAAATCATTAAGGTGGGAGTTTCTAAAAACATAAAAAGTTTAGGTGGTAAGATGCGACTATCCATAAAAATATATACTGTAAATTATGAAATTTCATAATAAAATTGTTGTCGCACGCATCGCGTGCATTCGCGTGCATAAAAATCTAGTAGATATGTAATGCATCTAACTTGCTATGTAAAATAACATTTTCATTAACATATCACTATATTAGCAATATATTTTATTTTTTTCTAATATCTTTGACAAAAACAAAAACGAAATGTGGTCTTGGTTCACATAACTAAACTTATACAGGATAATTATATTAAAAAAAAAGCCTCTTATGATGATGCAAGGACGCATGTGTATAGAACAAAAAAAACAAATATAGGGCTAGTAAATTGTTTAATTAACATGGCTAGGATAAGTAATAGTAAAAGCAGAAAAAAAAAAAAAAGAACAATTCAGGCCCAAAAACGTATGATATGGCCTTCCAGTGCTTATATTCTTATAATACTGTTCACATTTTGGTTTATGTAAGATAGCATGCCAGATTAAATAATTACTTAAGAATCGTAACAATTTAGACGTCGATTATAAGCTCTGCTCTGCATATTTGTCCAACTAAATCACATTATTGGTCCTAATTGTGGTACAGTACAGGTACTCCGTACATAATGCTTTGTTTTAATTTTAATGAGAATGATCCTGACTGTCTCCTTGTCGTTAGAATCGCGATCATGCTGTAGAATCGTACGATTTTATGATTTAATATGGCCTTATAATTCCATTTACGACGATTTTATAACTTTCTTTCAACTAGCGAAATGATAAGTTTATGAGAAAAGAGGAAATAATATGATTTGATTAATGTGTGTTCAATATAGTATATGAGTAAATAGAAACTCCTATTCGAAAACAATCTCTACAAGATATCCTATTTGGCTATTTATAATACTTATCTAACACTTATTGGAAATAAAGCATAAAATAATTGTTGTGCGGAAGCGTGGGCGTAAGGATTACCAGAATCGTTGCAGACAAAAGAATAAGACCCTCTCTCACAAAATGGAATTGTAATGCAAAGTATGACAAGAATAAAAGGAGAATATGAACAAGTGTTTAATGAGGAAATTTAAATTTCCTCCCCTCAAATAATATTATATTATTGTATTCAACCTCACAACAATAATACAATCCTCAATATGTGTTCATCTCACATCTCTAATGTTTAGCATAAAAGACTCCCTATTTATAGCTAAACATAAACCCTAAACCTTTTAGGAATAGTACTTGCTCTCCAAGTCTAAATCCCAAAAGATTGCCTACCAAAATCTATCTTATTCCCTAATTATATCAACCTCTAGTAATAAATAGAAAAAGATAGAAATAGGAAACAAAAAGATAACAAATAAAATAAGTAAAGAAATAAAGAAAACAAGATAGATACGAAAAACAGCAACAAATGGACCGCGACCAGTGGTGGGCGGACCGCGACCTGCGGTGAAAACCGCGACCAGTGGCGGGCTCTCGGCAAAATTCCGCGAACCGCCTTCTTCTCCGCGAGTCGTGCTCCATCTTCACGTTGCTTTCTTCTTCTTCCTTGTTTGCTTCCACTTGCTACGTGTTGACATATTGTGATTGTCTCCTGACAATAATATTTTCCTAATATAATATTATATCCTAACTACCAATAGTTTAATATATCCTAAAGATATTTACCGTATCTTTAATATCCTAATATATCTCTAACAACCTCCCGCAATCGCAACGACAGTAAATAATATTTGCAGATCAATCGGATGAACTGGATTATGCGTATTCGTTGAATCGTACGATTTTACTATTCGTGAACAAATCTCATTTGATTCTATGATTCTACGAGCCGAGTCTGAGAAGCCCTACCTATACTTCAATTCTTGCAAATTTGATCTAGTATTCTACCGGATGAGTTACTAGACCGAATAAAAACAAATCTCATTTTAAAGAGTATGTAATTGGGATCTTGTACAAACTCATGAATTACCACTACCTTCTTTCGTGGAGGTGGAAAAATCCGTACAAACTCACTACTTTTACTGACTTTGATGATTCTGTTTCACCGAACAAGAATACCCATTTTGAAGAGTATGTAACTGGGATCCTGACATAGTGCAAGACATCAAAAAATTACTAAATTGATGAAATTAGTATATTGACTAGGTCAAAATACTAACCTCTATATTTGACTATCGAGCCAATCATTAGTAAAATAATTTCATTTTAGATAAATTCAATTTCGAAACGATTCAGTCAAACAAAACAGGGCCTAAATTCTAATGTCTACATGCTTTGCACCGGACGGGATAATTTTTTTTTTTTGGTAAAAAGATGTGGCCCGGACCCCGCTCGAGTCCTGTTAGGCCAGCTACTTGAGAGTAGGGGGAATGGTAAGGGAATCCCCACCCCTAAATACCCCTAGTGGGACTAGACCAAGCTTGACGGGGTACATAATGTTGTTGTTTCATGCTCTTTAAGGTCAAACACACTATTGATACGGGCCATCAAGGGTGACTTGAGTTTTGCCCCATTTCTATATTCTTATTCAATTAGAGCCCACTATTTCATTTATTTTCCTTAACTTTACTCCCAAAGAAAATAGAAATTCCTAATACCAATTGGAAAAGAATAAATAAAGTCCTAACACCAATTGAATTACCTCTAGATTTCATTATTATAAATAGATGAAAAACCCCATATGCAAGTTGACAAACTTTGGCAACCTCTCCTTGGACCATCAAAACCCTTAACTCCAACTCCCAACATCATCTGCCCCTTTGACACCTAAGTCTTCACCATTGTTAGGTACGTTGGTCTATGCACTTAGATCTCAAACTCTCTTTAACAATTTTGAAAATTCTCACATCTTTTTCATTGTACTAATTTATTTTTATATACTCTCGAAAGTACTTTATTAATCGCATTTATTTCCTTCGTTATTTTTAAACTTTGAAGGTAAAAAATTCAATTTTTTTTTAAGAAAGTGCGAAAAAGACTTTATTTGTTATAATTTTAATAAAAAATACTTTATATAATCAAACAAAAAGTGTGTATTTGGATAACAGTAACATATGTATTTTCTCACAAAATAAGTAAATAAAGTATTTTTTACAAAAAAAACATAACAAATAAAGTCTTTTTTTTTTCTTTAGCAAATCTCCCTTTTTTACCATAAAATCTTTAATAATTTTCTTGGGTTATTCTAGGTATGATATATAATTAAAGTTTCGATTTTCATTCCACTATCAAAATTTTCTATGCTTTTCGAGTATTTTATTTTTACTACTATTATCAAAATATATCACCTACCAAAAGAAGGATCTATTTGAGCACCTACCATATGCCATCATAAAAGGGTTTTAAGTTAAAAAAAAAACTATTCTTCTCCTTTGTTTCTTGTTCAGCCACCAAACTCTCTTTTCTGAATTTATTCATTGTGTATTGTATTATTAATCAATTAAAGTTTTGATCTTTGAAGGTTTGAAGGTATGATGATCACTAATTTGAAGCAACCCACAATTTCTTTCACAAATCCAGATGTTTTGAGGCAAAAATCTCAAATACCCACATCAAAATTTGCTACCTTTCCTTCAATAATCAGTCGAAAATCCAATCTTTTGATCCAAAAACAACCCCTTCATATATCAAATATTAAAGGTTTGAGTTTTACAAATAATGGGTTGTTAAGAGAAAGGAAATCTGTGATCAAGTGTGAAGCTTATGAGGCAGATCGTTCAGAACCCATTAAACATGAAGAAGAAGTAGTAGTTCCAGGTGAAGCTGCTAGAAAGGTTAAAATTGGAATTTACTTTGCAACATGGTGGGCTTTGAATGTGGTTTTTAATATTTATAATAAGAAGGTTTTGAATGCATTTCCTTATCCTTGGTTAACATCAACTTTGTCACTTGCTATGGGATCTTTGATCATGTTGGTTTCTTGGGCTACTAAGATTGCTGAGGCTCCTAATACTGATGTTGATTTTTGGAAGGCCCTTTTCCCTGTAAGTTTGTTGATTTTCAACTTTTTGTAATTTGTTGTAGAATTTGTTAATTTTGTTAATTTTGTGGTTGTGATTTTGGTGTATAAGGAGTTGCGAAGGCAGGATGAGAATTGATCCCAATAAGTTGCTTTTGCATGAGTAGTTTTAAATTCTGTTATATTTGTGGTTATGTTTTTGGGGTATAAAGAGTTGCGAAAGCGGGATGAGAATTGATCCTAAAAAGTTGTTTTTGCATGAGTAGTTGTTAATGTTGTTGAATTTGTGGTTATGTTTTTGGGGTATAAAGAGTTGCGAAGGCGGGATGAGAATTGATCCTAGTTGCATGAGTAGTTGTTTATTTTGTTGAATTTGTGGTTATGTTTTTGGTGTACAAAAAGCTGCAAAGGCGGGATGAGAATCGGTACTAAAAAGTTATTTTGAATGAGTAGTTGTTGATTTTTAGTATTTTGTTTGCAAATTTCATGTTTTCTGTTTTGAATTTTACTTGCTTTTTTATAAGAAATTTTACTTCTAACTAAACTAAGTTGTTATTATAGGAAGAACTTTATGCCAATTAAAAAGTGTTTGTTTGTACTTTAATTATTCCTTTAGTGAAATCCTATGACGGTTCAGGTTAGCCGACCCCGAAATTTATGACAACTAAAGTTCATGTTATCCTAATAGTGTGTTGGTAGCAGCTATAACTGAATTACTGGTGTTTGCCTGGGTAGAGAAGCAGTTTTCTTGCTTTTATTAGATGAGGAATATCATGTTTACTAAATGTGTATGAATTGGTTGCTTTGTTGTAAAAGGTTTATAAAGTTTAGTTGTATCAATTGTGGTAGTTAGGAGTTGCTATCATTATTTGTTGAATGTTTTGTCTGATAACCATTGAATTGACCTATTGTAATTTGAAAATCTGATGGCTTTAGGAATAAAAGTTTGCTTGATTTGTCTTCATATTGGCTGTAGAACCACCTAGTTTGTTTCTTAGATACGAGTAGCTATCTGTCTTAGTATTTCTGTTTGGTTATATCTTTTCGGATATAGTTTGGTCTCCATATTGATTGATTTTGTTGGCTTGTCAATGTATACATTATGGTAGGTTGCTGTGGCACATACAATTGGGCATGTAGCTGCCACTGTCAGCATGTCAAAGGTTGCAGTTTCGTTTACACACATCATTAAGAGTGCCGAACCTGCTTTCAGTGTGCTAGTCTCGAGTCTCTTGTTGGGCGAGTCATTTCCAGCAGGAGTGTACTTGTCACTGCTTCCCATCATTGGAGGTTGCGCGCTTGCAGCTGTCACTGAGCTTAACTTCAACATGATTGGTAAGGGGGAAAAAACTATATTATGCCCATGAGCTATTTTAGACTAAGGCACTTGTGTTGGACTTGTTTATGTGTCCAAGTATTGACTTGGCTATTTTATGAATATAATACATGAGTTTAGTGGAAAACAAAGTGTCAAAGTGTCCAAGATCTGACACGGGTACTTGAATTGAAGAGTCCGAGTAACATAGCCCATGAGGATCAATGTTTCGTTAACTCTAAACTCTCTTGTTTGTCAACTTTAATCTTTGAATTAGTTGATAAATCTGATCTAATATGATGCTTGAGTCTCATGTAAGAGTTAAAAGGTAATTTAAGTTGTTTAGAGCTACATGTTCTTTTGACTTTTTGATGGCTTTGGCTTCAATTATAACTTTAGGGTTGTCGAACTCTAGCTCCATCTCTTGCTCTTCGTTGCAAATCGCGATCCAAAGCAATTAGTTTATTCTGAGCTATGAGCTGTTCATTTTACTTATAGCTTTTCATTTATCCTCTTACTTTGCAATAGCATTGATTATATTATATCTGTAAACTGTGTTTCGTTTTCTCTTCGTTACTAGTTCCGAAGCGAGGTAATTGCATATTCCAAACCTTGAAACACATTTACTATGTGGTGCACTCTGCAAACACGTCTTCTTTTGGTTGTTAGACCCCAAATCATTTTGCCAAAAAGGCCTTGTTGTTGTGCTGCTGGTTGTTAGAAGCTTCGCATTTTAATATTCGTTAATGTTGTTTTCTAAATTCTAAAAGTTGGTATTTGTTTGTCCCATTCAGGTTTTATGGGTGCGATGATATCCAATTTGGCTTTCGTCTTCCGCAATATATTTTCAAAGAAAGGCATGAAAGGGAAGTCTGTCAGTGGGATGAACTACTATGCTTGTCTATCAATACTATCTCTTGTACTCCTCACCCCATTTGCAATCGCTGTGGAGGGCCCCCAGATGTGGGCAGCTGGATGGCAGAAGGCTGTTACTGAAATCGGCCCCAATGTTTTTTGGTAAGTTAATTTACCGCTGACCAGTTGTGTGTTTCCTAGCTGTCCCTGCTTGGTTCAATGTTCCATCTGGATTCTCTGTTTTTGTCCTGTTTCCCTTCTTGTACTTGAAAAGCTATATTTGTAGTCCATATCAATTTAGTTTCTTGCTCTTCAGAAAGATTGATGCTAGTACCTGCTGATTACGATATGGAAATGGAAGTTAGCTACAGTATAATTTGTCTTTATACTAACTTCCAGACCACTTGTTAGAGTGAATTTTTGCTAGTTTATGGAGTTTTATTAGTGATTTCCTCGGTTAACACCATAGTTTGCACTAGCTTTGTCTTCTATAGACTTCTTGTCATGGTGAATTGTCCTAAAGGTGGATTGAGCTATATTGGAATCACTTCCCTTATAATCAAATGAGGTGTAAATTTCACATGCTGATGTTTTGGTTGACGGTTTATTGACATGCAAAATTTCGTTGCAATTATAAGACTTCATCATAATGCTTAAAGGGGCCAAATGATAGTTTTTAGGCTTATAGTGAAGTAATCGTCTGAATTGAAATCTTAACCTGGGAAATATTCTGTAGCTTAAATGACAAATCAACCTAAATTTTCTGATGCTCTATGCACATACAGTATTAACACAACCTATAACAATAACTAATCAATTTTACTCAATGAATGATGTGTACTTGTATACTGATATTTTGTTTCTTAAACAATTAAAATGTCTTCTAAGCACCTTTTTACTGATGAATTGTTTCTGTCAAATTTACACTATAGGTGGGTTGTTGCTCAAAGTGTGTTCTATCACCTCTATAACCAAGTTTCATACATGTCATTGGATGAAATTTCTCCATTGACATTTAGCATAGGGAACACTATGAAGCGTATATCTGTTATTGTCTCCTCCATCATTATTTTCCGAACACCTGTCCAGCCTGTAAATGCACTTGGAGCTGCCATTGCTGTCCTCGGGACCTTCTTGTATTCTCAGGTAAGTATCTGTGATGTTGTTGTGACTTGTGAATGCCCTTTTGTTTATAGTTATATGATTATGATGTTCTGCAACTTTCCTGATTTCGTACTTTCTAAATCTTTATGCTGGTTACCAATCTTACCATGATGCTTGTGGAAATCAAATTACTTCAATTTTAAACAATAATCAAATAACTCCCTTCCTATACAATAGTTGCATATTTTCCTTAGAGGTCTTCATTTTTCCTCTATCCGAATAGATATGCCCCTATGAGCGTACTAATGAGAGACCTCCCGAAAACAATAAGTGGCTACTTAAATAAATGATATGAAATGGCGATTGTAATGGCCTGAGCATGCAAAAGATAGGTAATAAATGGCTAGTCAATATATATTCCTCAATAGTAGAAAATTGTGTTAGGAAGCAGGTTAATAACACCATGCATTACTTTAACATGCTGCTGCCTACTACTTTGACTGGATGAATTATTGTACTAACTCTTGAAAACGGTTTGTTCTTCTGAATTTTTTGACACAATGGCTTTGAGTAAGGCAACTCAATTGATAATCTTGGCTCCATCCTTTCTTGTAATACGATGAATTCACCCACTTTAAAACCTCTATAAAGCCGGATTGTACTGATTTTTAAATTAATAACAGAGAGAAACAGAAGATATATTGCAAGAGCATGATATTCAGATAAATATTTTTGTTGAAATGGAAGCTTCCAGGGAGGAGGTGATAGTGATTGGAATTTATGAAGATTAGAACTGCCCATAGCTAGAGAGTAAGAAAGTCCAAATATAAGGAGGTTTTCATTGGTAGTAGTATTATAGGTGTTGGGTATGAAAATTTCATTGGCCAACTTATATGAAATTCTAAAGGGGATAGCTCAAAGGTGATTAAGTATTATTTGAGGACAAAGGGACTCGTTTTCTTGGGTTTTTCAGTTTTCTTCATTTCGGCTAATGAGAAGGTCTTGAATCATATCATTCAAGTGAAAACGTGAGTAGATTTCTTCCCATAAGATAGGTGAACTCTTATGATATATACACCATCTTAAGTTTGTTTCTATGATGAGTAGCCTATGTTTAGCTTATCTGAGTCTTTTGTGAACCTATGTCTAAGCCGTACCTTGACACAGATAGCAGTGATGAATGGGATAATTTTTCTATTCTTTGAAAATTGCCCAGAAAAGGATTAAAAAGGTGATGTAGCAGATCACTTTTGAGCTTAAAAATTACTCCTAAATCCAGTATAACCATTGTAATCTCTGTGAGATGGGAAAGTATGGAAGTATCAATATTTATGTTGATATCACACTAATATTGGTGAGAGATGTTTGCGGATAATTAAAAGGTGTAGGAGAAAAGGTCCCTTTCCCAACTACCTAACCTTAGGCAAACCATTTGTACGAGTTCAACGCTCAGAAGTCGACAACATCTACGACACTAGGATGCTTCTGTGCTCTGAATCTAGGAGCAAGAGCAGGTTGATTGAATTCTCTTGATTTCGTGGATAGATTGATTCTAAGCCCGAGTTCTCTTGGTGATAGCTGGAGTTGAGTTTTATGTTCTAAATTTGAATTCTCTTGATTTTGTTTATAAATTGATTCATAATAGCTAGAGGGTATGGGTGTTTTTGTGCTTAGCTTAGCCCTCCTTTTTGGACATAGGTGGCCCCGTGGTGTCTTTATAATCTCTCCTTTCAAAAGTAAAAAAAGAAACCGTTGGTGATGCTAGCATGCTTGGGCCGCGGGGGGAGGCATAAAAACCAGTGCTCAGTTGTTGGAAAGTAATGAGTGGAAAAGTACCATAGCAAATAGCAAGCAGCAAATTTTTGTTGTTAGATTTACCTGAATCACATAGGCAGGAACTGCTTGCACATAATGGTTGTAGCCACCTCTCGAGAAGCAAAAATGGACTCCAAAGATTTATATTGCATACGAACTGTGAGCTTGAAAACTTCGACTCACCAACGAATTAACTTCTTGCATATGAGCATGGCATCTTAAGAAACGTTAGATTGGACTAATTCCTTCATGACATTAAGATGACTTCTCCATTCATAATGCTGAAACTGCTCGTCTGCTATTATCCTACTCTTGACTTGCTCCTATGCTTGAATAAAACAGCTTGAAAAACATGAACTTTTGAATGAATCCTTGACGTTTGAATTCTAACCATTGACGCTTGTTGTTTCATGCAGGCTAACCGATGAGGACCCCGAGATTATCCAAGCGGGATGTAAAGCGTATGGAATGAGTTTACAAGGGCAATGTGTTGGTGGTGGTGCGGACGTCAAATCTTTTCCTTCCTTGCTAAGTAGTTATGGCCACTGGATTTTGATAAGGTTGGACTGGATTATATTGTAGATAGAAAAAATAGTAAGTAATTTCCTAGGATTTTTATAATAAGCAATACATGAAGAAGAAGACAATTACGTCCTTAGCTTGGGGACGAGGCTGATAAAATTTATCTGCTTTCACGTGGCCCATCAAGGATCTAATAAAACAAGTGTGTAAACCTCTATTTTGTCTTTTGGGGCAAAATTTGCCAGTTAATACGTTTACTTTGTCATTTTTGCACAATTTTGTTTCAGAAAATTTTGCTGTGCTATCACTGCTATGTGTATTTTCAAGTTTCAAGAAGATGTTTGAGTTGCAGGACTATTGTTTGACCTGAAATGAATGATTTAGCTAGGTAGATGTTGTTCCTGTTTCAAGATGTTGCCTTCTTTTACCTTATTAATAGAAAAGAGGCGTTCTACTGCATTGCGTACAAGATCCTTGACGGTGGGGTGAAGGGATAAGGGAAATTGCCACTTACAAGCATCGTAGGCTCGTAGCTGATAGGAATAAAACATGTGAACGAGGGTCACGATTTAAAACTCTTTACCAAATTGATTAGGTAGCTATGTAAATGGACGAGGATAAGACGTGGATACCAAAATGGTTTGGCCTGATCTTTGAATAGGAAAAAGAGTGGATCTGTAGGGTCCCAAATGAATTGGCTTATTCGAAAAAAGCCCGGTTCTAGTTTTCTTTTAAGTTGGCCTTACTCGGGCGATTAGTTACACTCTTCTGCGACCTCCCTTCCTTCCAATCATGTACAAGTATAAAAGCATTTATTGATATACGCGAGTAACAACTTCCCATAGCATATTTCTACTTAACAGGTATAGAATAAATTTGTTCTTTGTTTCTATAAATCTATTTGTTTGTCGATTTGGTGGATTTTGGGTAAGGGTAGAGGAGTAGGGAAGAGTGAATATAGGATAGGATAGGAACCTCAGAATTCTAAAAGGTGTTAGTGTCGTTGCTGGCTATAGGCCATCAAACGGTAAGGTATGTTGCGCAAAAAGTTGATATATCATAATTTTCTTGTTGACGTTTTTCTCATTGCACCTTTTTTTCATCAAAGTATCATGCTCTTTTATTTCGAGTTTTTTTATACTAACTATATGGTTTAATTTGCGCTATTAGCATGCAAATCCTATACCTATATAAAAAAGGAGGAATTGGTCAAGTAGAAGTCAACTTTGTTGTAATTTTAATTATTCCAATTTTACCCTTATAGTTTTGTAGTAATTTTGACAATTTCCATTTTACCCCTAATTTAACAATTAATATATATCTTCATAATTAACATATATCTCCATATCCATAGAAAAGAAGATTAGGTTACCTCTTCTAATAACATTTTGTAGTGATTTTACTCTTTCTATTTTACCCCCTTTATAACAACCATTCTATGACAATTTAAAATAGAAGTTAAGGAAAAATTGTCAAGATTAAGTTACCTCTTCTAACAATATTAATCGGAAATGTTGGTGTTTTTCGTATTAGTAATTTTTATAACGGGAATTATATGAGGTAACTCGTATTTTAGACATATTTCTAATTAACCCCATGTTTGCATGTTTACCGCAAGTAACCCTCAACTATGTAAAAGTTTTAAAACCTTAATGATTTTGGATATAGATTTTTGTACCCGCATTTTCATTTTAAAGTTCCATATACATAAAAAGGTTTTTCTCCGTTGTCGGACTATAAAAAGGACAATAAATTGAGACCAACTACAAATGCTCGCCTTTAAACTTGGATAGTATACTGCTAACAAACTTTTAGTTGCACTTCAATTTTTTCTATCTTTTATGAAAATATTTTTGGGAGGGTTGATCAAATGTATGAGTGAATATCCGAATCTTTTAGCAACCACCAATTCTGAATAAAGGGGAGAAACTCTTTTACCACCTAATATAGAGTTAAGGGAGTTGAATTCCAAGGACAATGGGGGTGAAAAGTTCGTTTTTCTCTATAGTTTACTCTTATCATGGGAGCAACAAACGGCTTTTGTTTTTGCACAGCCGGTCAGCCGCTTAATGGGGAGTCATGTATCGATCCATCCGTTCATCCTTACAAACCGGCTGCAAGCAACATGTAATCTCACAAGTTTTAAGTGAGGCGGATATAAATCGTCGAATTTCAAGACGTTAAAAGTTATCTCATGAATGGTAAAGTAATCAACCCTTAGAAAAGTTACCTCGATCTTATGATAAACTATTGTAAATCCACCTCATACAACATTTTGTGTTCTAATCTACACAACAGTTCCTGTGTGTCGAAATCTGAACGTTTTCTAAGCATAAGACATGGTTGGCAGATTACAACTTTATTTTTTTACTTAAATACACCCCATCCTACATCACATCTTCAAATACTTGATTGCTGTTTGTACATCCTTGTCTCCTCTCCCACTGCAATTGAGAACCAGCTTAGTGCCGTTTGGAAGAGTCGGACACAGCTTCTCCAAGTAGGCTAGCGCATGAGACGTCTCGAGAGCGGGAATAATGCCTTCGAGTCGAGATAATCTCTTGAATGCTGAATATACATAATCCCCAATATTAACACAATAAAGAATTAAGAATAGACAATAATGTGTGAAACACCTTTTTACTTTTTCTTTTTTGGAAGAATGTGAAACACCTTCTAGTGAAAGATCAATCATAGTTAAAGAAAGAAGGAGTTAGAACAGTTTTTTTTGGACAGGTCATTTAAGTTTAATGTGAAACCTTGTAATCCCTGGCTCTTAACTAGGTGCAATTCAATAAAAGTGAAATACTTGTATCCTAAAGGAACACAGAAACCAGATATGAGCAGTTTGATGAGTTACATTTACTGCTACATGCATGGACCTTGCTTGAACTGTTTGTCAAATTTACAACAATAATGATGTGACCAAAAGATTGGGAGCGGATGCAAAAAGATTTAGGCTTTGTTTGGTTGGAAGGAAAACCGAAACCATGGAAACTTATTTCCCACAGCCACAGGGGAAAAAGACAATTTCCTCCAACCAAACACAGTTCCATAGAAATGAACAAAGGAAGGGGTCATCTTTGAACTCCCAGACAGGAAAACTGAATGGCGTTGGTTCCTACACCCGGCATTCAATTAAGGCTCATTTTGGTATGTGGCATGGACGAGATGTAATAAAGAGAAAAGCAGAAAAAGGCATTCTGATGGTCCATTGTAAGTGCATTACACTTCCTGATGGAAAGTAACAGGGGTAGTCTTTCTCGGCAATTTCTCGCTCACAGTGGGTAGCGAAAAAGGAGATTGCAGCCTCTTCACATTCCCCACTCCTATTCATTCCAATTCTTTTACAATTTATAACAAGGATCTGGTATTGATCTCACCCATGTAAGGTCTGAAAGGGTCCTGATGTACATAGTTAAACTCCCTAACTAGTCGAAGTCTATCAAAGAGTTGTTTCCTATCACTAAATGGACCATAGGAATCCTTACCAAAGATGAGCAGAGTGTCAGAGGTAAAAGTAATCTTTCATCTAAATAAATCATCAAAACAAATTCATAACCTACAACCACATTCATTTTCATTGTTCAAAGTTTCAACTTTCAACACAAACTCCATTTCTCAAACTGGGTCAACCACGTCATTAATGTCACTTGGGGGCAGAATATTAGGAAGACAAACTGGCATTAACAAGGACTAAGCTTTTTACCCCTTCCCCCACCCTCCACCACCTTTCTTTTGGGGAGATGAAGAATGGTTGACTGGAATACAAGAGAGCTATATAGAGACTATATAAATAAGGGGCAAACTGGGACACACACAATCGAAGAAGCATACAAGTAACATCAAACGTAGATAATCATCTTTGCCAATTTGCTAGAAATTACCTTCCAACGCCTCTTCGTCAGTGACACTGTAGTACTCAGCACGTCCCACATCTTTCAGATAGCTATGCTCAGGTCCAACTCCCGGATAGTCCAAACTGAATGTTAGGGGAAAATATTAAAGATAATACGACAAAGCACATGATGAAATTAATTCCGATCCTTATAAATCAACATATACCATACCCTGCACTAATTGAATGAGGCTCTATTATCTGCCCATCATCATCCTGCAATAGATAGCTCATTGCTCCATGCAACACTCCAACCTCCCCTTTAGTCAAAGTAGCTGCATGCTTGCCACTATCTAAGCCGAACCCGGCAGCCTCAACACCAACCAACCTAACATCTTTGTCCTCAACAAACTCATGGAAAAGTCCCATGGCATTTGAACCTCCTCCAACACAAGCAACCAGCACATCCGGCTTGCCACCCCATTTCTCCAATGCCTGTTTCCTAGTTTCCTTACCAATGACCGCATGAAAATCTCGAACCATCATGGGGTATGGATGTGGGCCAGCAGCAGACCCCAAAATATAATGAGTCGTCTCCACGTTTGTTACCCAATCCCTTATAGCTTCAGATGTAGCATCCTTCAGAGTAGCTGTGCCAGAATGGACAGGTCTAACCTACACGCCAAGAAAAATCAGAGAAACTTTAAGTTTTGCATCCAAAGTTTATAATCGAGAAGTATGACGGTATCTTTGTGTACAAACACAATCATATTACTACACCCAACCCAACCGGGAGCAATTGCACGTAGATTTGATATTAATCAGCATACTAGCATAGCATAGTAGCAACTCGTTGCAGCCTAACTCATGTCATATAATAATCTTAAAATGCAAGGAAAGGGCAAGAAAAAGACAATTCAAACCAAAATTGTGCATAACAAACCTCTGCACCAAGAAGGCGCATTCTGAAAACATTCAAAGCTTGCCTTTCCATGTCTTGTGCGCCCATGTAAATAATACATTGCAACCCAAACCTAGCACACACGGTAGCAGTTGCAACACCATGTTGACCAGCTCCAGTTTCAGCAATAATACGTTTCTTTCCTAATCTCTTGGCAAGCAAAGCTTGACCAAGGGCATTATTGATTTTGTGAGCACCAGTGTGGTTCAAATCTTCTCTTTTTAAATAAATGTCAGGCCCTTGACCATGAGCAAGCTTGTAATGCTCGGTGAGGCGTTCAGCAAAGTATAGAGGACTTTCTCTCCCCACGTAATCCTTCAGTATCCCATCTAGCTCTTTCTGCAACAGAAAACATTTGTTAATCATAAGCTGCCAAGAATTACACATATTAGGATCATACCTGTCGGACCAACAATACAGATATGTTTTTTTATTTTCATTCAAAATCAATAAAGTGGCTATTATGTTAACCCCCTGACAACCATAATTGACAAAAGATCCTCAAACATTGAGAAAAAGTTAAAAGTGAATGGAGTACAATTAGCCAACAGTTTCTCTTCTCAAAAACAACTTCCTCAAATCCATAGTATACACATTTGGTTCAATTTTAAGAAAAGATTTATTGTTGTAATGAGCTTCTTCTTTTTTTTTGGTATATCCTCTTTGAAATTCTATGAAATAGAAACTTGCTAAAAACCAGAAAACACAGGTATGCTTTCACCAACCACCATAGAAGACATATAACGGCTTTTCTGTCATATGATTCCTTGCAAAGTTTTAGCACATTAGACACAAAGACAAACCTATTTCATCTCATCCTAAGCATTATTCTCATTAACTTCGAAAACAATTCTCCCTCCGATCAATATCCATTAGAACTTAACTATGCTTTGTCCTAAAAAAAAGAATTACCTAAACAGTTTTTGAGATTTCAAGCCTTTTGACCTTGTGTTTTAAGGTGATTTTCACATTCAGATTAAGGACTACGTCACAGTAGTTTGACTTAAATGTTGGTGTGGTTTCAAGATCATGGAGATGGGTAATAAGGATTCCTCAAGGGTGAGGGACAAAAATAATAATGTTGGGAATAAAAACCTATGATCAGATTGCGAGATTGAGAGATTGATAAAGCAATTTCAAGGCTCTATGGGTGTGAAAAGGATAATATCGTCCCAAAATTGTCAAGTTTATGACATTAAGGAAGCTAGGGGTTCTCGTAGGAAGGGGTGCAAACAGTGGGATTATATTCCGTAAAACAAAGTGTTATATATCAAATCCTTTGATTTTCTAAGATCCAATGTTCGAGAGCAAATCAATCAAAACACCATAGCAAATTGAGCGATTTACAGTATATACGAAATCAATAAACTGAATAAGGAAAAAAACACTAGAAGAATCAATCTTGATCAAAAGAAGTTCCAATCAGTAAAAATTGGTTTGATCAGTAAGAGTAAAAGTTCAATCAACTGAAGTGAGCAGTGTTTCAGATAGTAAGTTAAGATAATTCAACTAAACTTGAATGTAATTGAAATAGTTTAATACATAAACCACGTGGAGAAATAAAAACTACTCAAAAATATATGCCTTGTCACATCCATGAAACAAAACCCACCACATAAAACCAACCCTGTCTTCAACCATAAGCAAGTACTACTATTAACCATTGCTTTCAAATCTGATTCCCCAAATCACTCCAAAATCAATGTCATCACATCGTCAATCATATTTCTGCTATTCTTTCCGGCTCCATTTGGTTGGACGAAAAACATTTTACCAGAAACTAGCTTTCCCATTTTCCTTTGTTTGATCTGTAAGGGTTATGAAAGAGTTATCCTAATGGTGGAATTTCCTCCCTAAACGCTTTTTCAATTCCGATTCCCCAAATTACTCCAAAATCAATGTCATCACATCATCAATCAAAAATCAACTTTTCTTTCACACTCCATCTGGTTGGACGGAAAACATTTCAACATAAAATTAGCTTTCCAATTTTCCTTTGTTTGATCTGTAAGGGTTATAAAAGAGCTATCCTAATGGTGGAATTTCCTCCCTAAACGAAATCGCTATTCTTTACCTTCCTCCTTCCTCCTTCCTCCTTCTTTTCTCCAATCGATCCTCTCATTTATTTTCCATTTCTCCTCTTTCCTCCAACTTCTCATATAAGGATCCAAACAAAGCATAACAAATCCACAATCAAAATTTTCCCTTGAAAATTAGTTTCCACGAAAAACCATTTTCATTTCCGTCCAACCAAACAGAGCCTTACGCCAATATAATTTTCTACAAATATTGAGCAAAAGAAACAACACTTGAACATTGTTAAACAGGCAAATTGAGATTAAAACAAATAATTAGGGCCTAGGGATTGCATTATATAACAAAAAATTCTGAATTTTTCAATCAACAAGAGAAAGATTAGCATAAATTCATCAACATAAACAAAACAATCGCATTCAATCAAACAAAAATTAATTGAACAAAACGAAGAACGAATTAAAACCTGAAAATCGTCATCTTTAGAGAGAGAACGAAAAGCGGATTCAAGTTCAGAGAGAGCAAACATTAGGGTTTCAGGAACATACTTTCCACCATATTTACCAAACCTTCCAAAAGAATCAGGACGTTGAAGAACACTCAAACCACCATTTTCCTCAATTGATGAAGCAACATTAGCATTGGAAGCCATATCAGGAGCCATAACACAAGAAATTGAATGACGACGAATTGGGGGAAATTTTAGGGATTTGGAAGAGAGATTGAATGTTGATGAATTGAGTTGGTAGGGTTTTGAGAGAGATGAAGAAGATGAGGTTTTGGGTGTAAGAGTTGTTGCTGCTGCTGCAAGGGCCATTACAAATTTAGGACAATGTTGCAAAAATGAGAGAGAAGAATGTGAGTGAATGAATGAATATTGTTGTGATGTATGTGAATATATACTATATAATATAGTCTCATTTTATATAATTTACATTTGTAGTAAGTTATTAGTGGTTGGTATTGAAGTTGCTCTATTAACCACGTGGGGGTTGAGGTGGATTTTACCTATCCAAGATTGTGGGTGAGGTATGACATGGAGTGATACGTGGTAAAGTATATTGCGAGTTTGGGGTTTTTTATAGGGTGATAGTGGTTGATGTGTGATGAAATATAGTGTGAGTTCATGCTTTGTTATAGGGTGAAATTGGTTGATACGTGGTGAAAGTATAGTGCGAGTTCACATATTTAATATTTCCTGCGTTTCTTTTTAATTGCAACAAACTCAAGTGGATGGACTCATAGGCAAAATTTTGGTGTGATTATGAAAAGGATGGAGAGAGAAAGTGGGGCATGTGATAAGGAGAGAGATAGAGATAAATGACTTGTAAAAAAAGAAATAAAACATTTGTTTCAATTAATTTGATATTTTCATTTTTGGTAAATGTTGCAATTAAAAAGAAACGGAGAAAGTAATAGTTTAGTGGTATTATATGTAAGTGATGCGTATGAAATGGCATTGTTCTTTTTTAGAAGGGGAAATGATGTCAAAAAGACCAAAAATAATAAACTATTCGATTTTGAGATAAGACAATTGACAAAGATTTTGGATAAATTAAATTGTAGATCCACGGTTAAATAATAGTATAATATTTTTTCCTTTTTTAATTAAATAAATTTTCAAATTTTCAACTATTTTGTACTAAAGGTTGCACTAAGCAACTATACTCTCATTTAAACGCAATTCACATTTTTAGCAAGTTATCTTCACCTAAAAAACATTTATAGTAAGTTATTAGTGGGTAATATTTGATTGCTTTGCGAAGTTGGTTTGGTTTGGTGAGTTAAGCAAACGCCAAGGAACTAATGGATGTAATCTTATTTTTATATGACATTTTTTTCAAAAAAATAAGGGATTACAAAATTTTGGTAAGAGATCAGGTCAAATTAGGATATAAATTTGTATAATATAAGAAAGTAATCATGGATAGTAATTTGTCATAATAATGCAGTTTTCAGTAAATTTTGTGGTAGACAGTCTATCCACATGCTTATGGATATGGATAGACTATGATAACACAAATAAAAATCTATTTTTAATAATAAGTTTTAAATTAAAATTTTATTAGTTAAGATTTCAACTTGAAAGGCTACAACTTTAAATTTTCAAAGTTTTGAACTTTTTACTTAAAACCTTGTAATTTTAACTAAAAGCTCCAAACGGTTTATCTATATGTTTATGAATAGACCGTCTAATATAAGTTTTTGTATTAATGAAATTATATGAAGTACGTATACTAATATAATAAAACATAAAGTTGATGTTTTTTAAACATAACTAGTATTAGGCCTTGACGATGCTCCGGGATTTTTTGTTCGTTGCATTTAATAATATTTAAGATAATTGATGTCATTTAGTGTGAAAATTTATCAATAAAAATAGTTATCTCATTTTCAATATACGTTTTTGAAATTTACAACTTCACTCTTGATTTACATTCACACTAAGGAGATGTTGGAGTGGTGGTTGGAACTCCTTATTGCATACTCAGACTATGTTCTTTCAACTTATTTAAGCACTCTAGTGCTTATTTCAGAAATGATCAGATCATATCGGAAAAATTCAGATCAGATCAGATTAGAAAAGTTCAGTTCATATTATAAAATAATAAGAGCAAAAAACAACTATAATAAGTTCAGATCAGAAAATTTCAGATCAAATCAGATAAGACCAGATCAGATAAGACCAGATCAGAAAAGTTCAGATCAGATCATAAAAATTCAGATGACATCAGGCGAAAAGAACGGACCCTCAGGTCAGGAATTCGAGTCTTCACATTGGCATTTTTTATTATATGAGAATGAAGTGGTCATTCAAAGAGGGATGGTGACATTGCACGTGGCGGATTGCAATCCTTACTTATGTTTTTTAATATGTATATATATATATATATATATATATATATTAGATTAAACTCATTGTGGTTAGATCATATCAATTAGGTAATAAATCTTCAAAATCGAAAACATCAACTTAATGAAAATTTATTTGGTCAAGATACGTACTTAATTAATATATGTACTTAATGAAAATTAATTTAAGGATTTTATGTTGAAATTTTGAGCAAACTAATAATGATTTTTAAGTAACATGTAACCGAAAATACGATGCGATCGTAGAATCATATTAAGATCCTACACGCGGTCTTTTTAGTAACATATAGTGGAAATATCTTACAAACTAATGCAACAAGAAGACTAAAGCTAGGAAGAAAGCTTGAGAGGTAAAAAACTAGTCAAAAAGAGCATTGAATAACTTTCTTTTGAAAGCGATTTGATTGCTCATGCTTTCCCGACAATTTGAGATTGAGGCCTCTGCCTATGTTGGTTATACGTTTTTTCTACTAGGGTCATGAGTGGTAAGACAATTAAACCCATTTTCACCTGAAAACTCCTTCTAAGCTCGTCCACAATAAGGTATCGAGATTCGAGATGGCTATCAAAATCAGGTATGAAAGCCAACTTCACCTAAATGAGTTTGCAGCGCCCCGATTATTTATGGGGGGATAAGTCAAGAAATGACCACTTACGCATTGATACATGAATATGATGGGATACGACAGACCGTAATGGTTTTTCGTTGTTATGCAGTTGGATGATACTGAGATTTGTTGTTTTCCAAGGCCAGAGATTTTGAGAATGTTAAACTCATTACCCAAGTGATGACTTGCTTATTCATCTCCTTTTATTACTTTATGCGAGCAGTTGCTACAACTCCTCGCATCTCGTACGACTAGCACGTTAGTGATTGATATTCCTATAACGACATACTCTAATCATATTTTCATAGTCTTAGACGTTGATACTCGTGCTTCACCGCAACTACCATGATCATAGTACAATAGCGTAGTCTTTAGAAGGCAGGGTGAAAAACTAATTGACATAACTGCTTTCCTTCGGATACAATCTGATGAGACCCAAGAGCCACGAACCATGATGATATTTTTAATTACTCGAGTAGCCACATAAAGGAAATTATGGTTAGATGGCAGCCCCTACCCTTGTGGGCTGCTCTGAATACTGATGGTGTCACGAAAGGCTGTTCGAAGGAAGTTGGGGGTAGAGGGATTATTAGAGACCATGATGGTACGTTTGTGGTGGCCTTCTCAGCTCACTCTGATCGTTGCACTGCCTTTCGAGCTGAAATTATGGCAACTAAATGTGGAACAGAACTTGCTCGAGCACATAGGATTGAGAGATTAATCATTCAAATGACAACAAAGTTTGCCTCCATTTACACTAAGAAGAAGAAGAGCCACAGGGTGGTGAGTGTCACCACATTATCAACCATTGTCGAAATCTGATCAAGGGAACCAAGGTGCTGATTGGCTAGCTAATCAAGGAGTTGTCTAGACTTCCAATCTCATGGTTTATCATCACCCTCCCCTTGATTTTGCTAGGACTGTAGCTGTAGACTTTGAAGATGAGGCTTGACTAGGCCTAGTAAATTCTTAGTTTTTATTTTCGTTTTGTTTTCGGGGTTTTATCTTTGCATGAAAGAAGAACATAGCGCAAAAACATTCCATCTAAATCCAGCAGCAACTCGAACCGTCTTAAAATGCACTAGTCAGAGACATCACACCCTAAAAAACGTTAATTAAGAATTTACACAGGATCACGTCTCACGAGACCCATTGAGCCCTCTCAAATAGTAAAATCGTAGAATCATAAAATCCGAATAGACAATTTTGATAACAATTGCCTATGAGAAACACCTAAAACATCCCCCACCCCCAAAGAGAAGCTTCTCAACAATACCGACGACCCACACACAACCGTCGGAACCCTCTGCCGCGCGCACCACCGTCTACGCCGCCGTCGCCACACCCAAATCCGTCACTTTCATTGCTTCAGCTCATCGAATTTCCTTCTCACTGGTAATCACCTAATTTCCTTCTCTAATCTAATTTGATAGTAGTAAATTTAGATGATTTCGCCGAATAGTAACTGTATCCGATTTGCAATTGTGATTGTGATATTGTTTCTGCAAAAAAGTTAAGTATGTCTTTTTTATGAATTTTGGAATTGAGGAAGATATAGTAACAGTATGATTATAGTATCAGTATATGTAAAATGTAATTCCACACTTCTGCATTTGGATTGCTTTATCTGGGGGTACATGTTTGCCCGTCCCGAAAACGGGTTCGAATTGTGTCGTTGGTTTGCTTTTGACCTATGTGAATTGTTTGTTGTGAGTTTCTCAGCTGTAGGCTAAATCTCAGTTTTTTTCCCACCATTTTTGAATTAGTCACATGATATTGAGCTGAAATTAGCTACCCCTAGGGTTTTTTCTAGAGCTTTCAAAAATTTACACGACACAACAACACGACACGAACCGGATACGAAATATGTGGGTTAGTGTTGAGCATTCTTGACACGTTTACTTAAACGGTCAACACGAGTTTAACCGTTTAATAAATAGGTCGAGTTAGTGTTGAGATTTTCAACACGAAACTGACACGGTCTTATCCGTTTAACTAAAATACATAGATATTTATAAAATTATATTAGGATTTGAAGGTAACAAATAGAAATTCTTTAATTTATTCTTTACATTTTAATATGAGAAAAGGTTAGTAGTTGGCCAAACATGATTTCATACATGACAAAATAAAATTAGGCACGAAAAATTGATTTATCATCGTTATTTTCTGAATAGTATGGCTTAAACGGGTGGTCTTCGACACGATTAGTTAAATAGGTCGGGTTAGTGTCAAGGGTTTTCGACACGTTTATTTTAACACGAACACGAAGTCGACACGACACAACCTATTTGACAGGTCTAGGCTTTTCCTACTTGTTCCACTACAATGTTCTGAAATTTATTATGTGGATCAGTGGATGTTTTTCGTACTGATTTATAAAAGAAATGCAATCATGTAAAATGTTAAAGGTTTTGTCTCGATGTATATGTTCCAAGTATCAACATTTTTTTAGTAATCTTTGTAGTAAATAACCAAAGATATTGATGGTGCAAGTTTTGTGCTGGCGAATGTGTTAAATCAAAGGGGAACAAGGAATATAAAATGCAGAGGGAGTATCTTTTGTACTTTGTTTCAACGTAATCAGAATCACTGATAGTATTGAGCTATGTTACTAGGACTCTTCATTTTACCTCAAGTACCCGTGTCGGATCCTTGACACTTTGACAAGGATATGGACACCTGAAAACTCATTTTGGGCTAAAATCATGGAAAATTTTTAGGTCTTGAGTGTTGTTGATAGGTTAACTAGAACAAGAAAATGCATCTTTTACTAGAAATGGATGTATGCAAACCTCATATATGAAGCTAAAAGTGGAAATATTAACCAATACTTTTACTCTTACATTTCACAATTCCATTCAGTTCAATTCAGTTATTTTCCGTTGTTTTCAACTCAAGAAAAGAGGCCCTAACTCCTTAAATTAATACCATTTTAGGAAAGATGTTTACTGCATATTGTTATCCCTTAGGGCATAGCATAACGGTTTTACTTATGATCTTTGTGATGAACTTTGTTAATTTCCCCACATGATGCTAAATAGTGTTAATGTGTTATGGTTGGTAGATGAGTCCTTCGTTGTCTCGGAAATCTCCAACAAGGCGCCATTCATCCAAACGTTCGGTCTCTCCAAAGCGGGATCATGACAAACCTCGCAGAAGAGGAAGATCCCCTGCTGCAAGCTCTCCTTGCAGTAGGAGCCCATCACGTAGAGAAAAATCCCCATCTTGTCACAAAAGCTCTCGTAGGGATAGGGGTGATTCTCCAGTGAAGGAGAGGCACTCAAACCGAATTAAGTCACCCGTACGGCAGAAATCAAGATCTCCTGATTCAAGGTCTCCATCACCTAGGACAAAACGGCTAAGGAGAGCTCAGGCTGTAAGTGATGCTGAGAAAGCTTCAGAAAGGGAACATGAGAAAAACTATGGAAAGGGAAGCGATAAGTCTAAGCATGAGAGAATCCATAAGGAAAGGGATTCTGAGAGGGAAGTTTCCAAGGATAGAAGAGAACATAAATCAGAAAGAGAAAGGGAAAGAGATAGAGAAAAGGGCAGAGATAAAGAAAAGGGCAGAGATAGAGACGGTGCAGATCCTGTGTCTTCTAGATCAAGACAACATCGAACTGAGTCACCATCAGATCATCATCGCCGCCACAGCCGGCACCATTCACGATCACCTCCACCGGCTTCTCGTTCCAGAGCCCGTGATGAGGTGTCTGGTGATATCCAAACCCTCACTTTGTTTTTGATTGGATGCTTAACTGAGTTGTTTTCTTGCTTTGTATTAATTGCAATCTGAATATATTAATAACAGGGACCTCGCACCCCTTTCATCTAAGATGTCTTTTTGGTCCTTTTATATTCTGATATGATAGGTAATCGATTTGTGAAAAAAAAATTGTGGTTAAGGGGATGGCAATCATGAGTTAGTCATGGGCTACCTGCTTAACCACAACTTTAAAATAACATCATCATGTGTGTCTGTGGCTTTATGCTCAACTGTTTGTACTGCGCAACTGTCTGAAGGCACACTCTTATCTGGTGATTGAGTTGTGCTCTAGAATAAGTGGTAAATAGCTTAGTGCTTGCAATATGAGAACTTGAGAAGAGAAAAATGGTTTATTCTATAATTTGGTTGATTTACAATTTGAACTTGGATCAATTTTTTTGTTTAAGAATTCATGAAAATTCTATTTTACAATTGAAAATTTGAAATAGATGTTTGATATTTTAAAGGCCTAAAGTTATGGTGTACACGTGTTGTTTCAAATTCCTAGGTCCTCTTCCTCGTTCCCACGCTACCACTTCTCAAAATTGTCACAAATGATCCTTCTTGTTTTTAAGTTGCATAGGGGACACACGATATAGCAGGAGGCCCTTGTGATAGGAGAGAGAGTGGGAGATAAAGAAAGGGTCTCATGTGATGAGGAATTGAGGAGAGAGGGGAGAAAATCCATGTATCAACTACCTTGAAAGATATTTTACAACTATTTAAAATATCTTACAACTTAGGGAAAACAAAGTAGAATTTATGACGTTTGTAAATGCTCTCTCTAAGCTTGCTCTCTAACTGTTTGTACTGCAAACTTTCATATTCTATAATCTGCCAACTATTACCCACCCAAACTTGCAAATTTTAACTCCTGAGACGCTGAACACAAAATTCGGCCCCTTGGGGGTGAGCTACTCCCGGAGCTCCAATTATAAACACATTAAGGGAGAGAACTTAGAGAGAGAAGACTTGGCAAGGATATTACACCGACCATTTCCCCATCTTTTGGATTATTAAAGATACATCAATATAATGATTCTTTTGGGGCATTAGCTCGCGTTGTTGTTTTAAGTTGTGGGTTGTCAACGTTCTTTCCCATTTGGTTTCTTCTTTGCTGATAAAGTTGCAGCGTTCTAGAATTATTTATGTATGGGAGTTTATTGATGCTTTGTTTAATATCTGAAATTCATTTTGTTTTCTATTGCAGGATGAAGCACTCAGAGGAGCCGAACTCCAGTAAGTACTTTATTTATATTCTTTTTAAGCCAAGTCTTCGTAGTATTTTCTACCTAGCTCCTTTTACCTTTGTTGGTAGCGATACATATAGTGCCTTGAATTTCACTTTGTTAGTTTCTCGGCAGTTCATTGTTCTTTTTTTGGTGCAACTGCTTCTTTTTGGTGGGCCTTGACAGTTTCCTGTTTCCTTTTTGTTTTGCTTGAGCAGAGGTGATGGTGGTGATTCACTAGCAATTATGGAAGCTACTGAGCAGGCATTGGAAACAAAGCAAAAGGTATAGTTAGCTAAGACCTTGATATTGAGTGAGGATCCTCTTTAGTGAAATACCCATGTCACACTAAGGGTTGGGGGTGATTTGGGGATTCCATCCCAAATTTATCCTCTCCACATAGTGCAAATAGTGTACTCGGCATCCAGTGCACTGGAGAGGATCCCGACTCCTTGATATGATATGTAATGGTCTACTCTCTTGATAGACTATCTTCAATGGTTTGGCTACCAACATGTTAAGAAATCAATCTGGGTACTTGATGCTATAAACCTAGTATATTATCTTATTAGCACTATGTATGTGAATGTGACTCTGAGTATTGTGATCTAGCTGTTTAATTCTTTATATGCAGCAAAAACCTTCATTTGAGCTATCAGGAAAGCTTGCTGAAGAAACCAATCGAGTAAGAGGTAATTGTCAATCCTTTGATTTAGTGTTTTCTGTGGAATTTTGATTACTCGTTACTTGCCGTGTCCTTTATTTGCACAGAACAGATAATCTGAACCTTATAAATAGTTTAATAACATTCATGCCATCGTTATATTGTTTTAGTACTGATAGACAAAAACTAGCAAAGAGATTTTGAAGGATTATAAGCAATAACAATTTAGAAGAATGACGACGTAATGATGATTTGGATCTTTATTGTAAAGCTATGATTAGAAAGTTATTCGTTTCCATCGTAGAGAGAATTGGATTTTGCTTTTCTTTTTTACATCCCAGAAGGGTGTTAAAAATTTAGTCAGGTGTAAGGTTTATCTTTACTTGAACTTGTTATCCTCAGCAAGGCACCTATAAGTAAACCCTAATTTTCTCATGTTACTTTGGCAGGGATTACTCTCCTTTTCACTGAACCTCCTGATGCTCGCAAACCTAATAGAAGATGGCGCCTATACGTTTTCAAGGGTGGTGAAGTTCTAAATGGTAGGTTGGATATAGCTCTTCATCTGACTCTTTCTTTGTTAGGGGGTATGTGCCTTTGCACAGTCCTATTTGCTTATTTCAATTCAAGCTATCTTGTATGATTTTCTTACTTTATTTCCTTTCTTAAATTTTTTATACTGGGATTTCATCGTAACATGAGTGAGACCAACAATTTCAAGAGTCTTAATATCCTCATATACTGGGATTGGTCTAGACTCTAGACTTGTACAGAACTACGAAACTTATAAAAAGCTTGAAAATAACACCTTTGGAACATACAAATCTTGATGAAGACACTCTCTGTGTATCCATTAGATCTTGGGGTACTAGTCAAGTGCTCTTCTTAGCTGTATACTATTCACATGACATTATAGAGATCGTGTGTTTTTTGGACTCTTCACTGCACCTCAATCTCTTGTCTTGGGCACTCAGCACTCTAAATGGGCAACATTTGACACATGATTTTGGACCAAAGAATATGCTGAAAGAAATTCACAAAATGGCCAAAACTGAAACTTAGACACATGAGTAACATATTCACTATCCATTTTGCTTACAACATACAGTTTAGTTGTCTTTGTCTTGGCTTGGTAACTGGCATACTCGCGGCTTTTTCGGAAGTCGCACCTTCCAATCTTAGACAAGTTACTAGTAAAGTGGCTGCAAGTGGAGTGGGGTTGCAGCATTAAGCTTTTATTGCTTAGCTGTTGGTAACTCTAGAACGTCTTCGTTACGGCATTCTGATGCCAAGTCCTGATCTTGATTTTAAACCTAGCTACTATTACTACATCTGCCTTCTAGTACATATACCTTTTAGGTCATTTTAGTGGATTGAAGTTTTTCTGGGAAGCTGTTCCTATATTTGATCAACCTTAGTTGAACACTTTTACGGATATGCTGCAGCATGTGTAGTGATCTTCAATTGTCTTGTTCTCCGTTAATTTTGAGTATGATGATATCTGTGGGATTATGGTCCAACATATAAAAGGATGACTATTGTATATCTTGAAACCAGCCAAGTTTTCAGTAATTGGGTTATACTTATACACATAGGATGTAAGCTTAAAACCCTTTGGTAATGGTATATGATAGTTGGAGATCGATGTGGTTTGAAGTTATATGCATTGTAAAGTGATGAATAATGGCTGGGTTTTGGAATGAGGAAGGTCTGGAGAGAACATGCGATGGAAGATGGCGTTCAGAAACTTGGATGGATGCCGAGCCAACTTACATGAGCGCACTAGGACGGTGAAGCCACCTGCACAGCTGCACACAAATGCATATGAGCTGCCCCAACCTTAAGGGGTTGCTGTGGACTATTAACCCTCTGATGCTCGACTCAGTAGAGAGTAGGAGAGATTTGACAGAATTTGTGCTCTGGTGATGTCACTAATGTTATTGGTACCTGAGGTTTCGTGAAACCTTAGGGTAGTTATCAACTAGCCTTTTAGATAGCAGCATGTGACACATAGGTTGGGTAATGAAATAATCGGTCAAGGTTTATTCCATTCATCTGCCTTCACAATTGGCATGATGGACTACCACTGAGGTGTGCCCCCTTATTGCTCTTTGGGTAGATCCAGCTGTGGGGCAGCCTTGTGACAGACTCACTGCTTGAGGACTGCTGATATGCATCTGATGTGGATGATGTCTGTGTTTTTCGAAGCTGGCAAACTGCATGTTGGGCTAGCCAAATGTCGGTGTAGTAGGTTGTGCCTGCCTTGAGCTTGTGCTGCTGACAATGTCAAATTGGTGTCTCCTGTCTGGCAATATGGTTGCGCTAGTATAATCGTTTGACATAAGATCTATGTTGACTCGCATGTGTATAAGTGTCCGACTTATCATTTTGATTAAAATTTCCATGGTTTTGTCCCTAATGAAGTGTCGAAGTATCTATACACACGCTGAAGTGTTGTGGATCCGACACATGTACTTCGGCCAAAATGAAGAGTCCGAGTAACGTATGTTAAGATGCCCCGCCACCAAGGGTCATGTGTGCTCTTACTCTTCTTATTGCTTGGTAATTGGTAAATGATTCTTCTTTTGTTTGACCTTGAAGTTTTTGCCAAGTTGGCGTCCCCCCAAACTCAAAACTTAAGTTACCCTTTTCTAGCCTTTAAAAAAATTTGGGCTTCCTTTTTACTGTGAAAATTGGAATTTGATGTAAATTGTTTTAGAGGATTGAAACCTAGTGGACAAAACACAATCTAGGTGCTTCAGGGATTCACTGACTTGAAGCTGTCTTTGCCTTCTATAAGGGGTAGCTCTATTGCTTAATCCTTCCTAAAGCATAGTGTTATTGAAAGAAACTCTTGTAACCATCACCGCTTTGCATCTCTCGATAGAATTGCTTGCTACCTTATTCTGGTACTTCGCCAAGAGGCATGATCCTATTCTTAGTAGAACAAGCTTGGTATTATGTTGTGAAGTCAAAGGTAGTGTGCCATCATTTAGAAAGTCTATGCATATGTGACGAGTCTATATTGGATAGGGATGTCAATTCAATCCGACTCCGATTCACTTCGAAGGGAAAAGTCCGATCTGTAAACTTAAAAATCCAAATGATATCCGATAGAAATTAGACCTTAACTAAGATCCACTACAAATCCGGCTAAATCCAATTATTACGTGTTGCCTCATCGATTATTAGTTTAAATTGACATTCTAATAGGAGAAATCAATTTAGACTCTTAGAAATTAAGTAAAACATCATATTTTTTCTACTAAAACTATGTTTTGGTTATCTGGAAGGGTAATTTAATCAAAATTCGATCCGAGTCTTCGAGTCCGAGAATACATAATCCAAATAGGAGTGAAAAAGTTCAAGTTCAATTGAAGTGTAGCGGATTAGGAGTTTAGTAAGTCTCATCTGACTCTGATACGTTGCCATTCCTGATTTTGGAGTTTTCTTCTGTCACTTAAATTTAGCAGTGTCAATATCTAGATGGATCCATAATCAGTTTCATAATTCTTTCTTATCCTACTTGAAAGGCCTTGCATTTTTTTCATGATCCCAGTTTCTATTTCTTTTTTTGGAGGTATGTTTCCTTACTTTCCTCTCCTATCCTTTGGTTGTTTAAGTGTCCCACTGGTAAAGAACATGCTTGGAGTGACTGACATGGCGCATATATATACATGTTGGCGAGGACAGGTTGTGTTAGATTCTTGATATCATATATGGTGGAGAGAGCAACTTGCCATATGCTACGTTGTGAATAAGAAGACATGGTTTAGCCATGAAATCCAATGTTTCACGTCTGCAATGCTGGGTCCTTACGTAGTTTCATCTCATTTTTTAAACAGAGCCACTCTACGTGCATCGTCAAAGTTGTTACCTATTTGGAAGAGAGAGAAGAGTAGCTGATATCCCTACCGATCATCCATCTTGTAGCAAACAACACGCAGTCCTTCAATTTCGGTAGGTTTTTTACTAGGAGCTTTTCCCCCTACTTTCATTTTGTAATTTTACATGACAATATATACTTTTGTGCAGGCAAGTCGAGAAAGAGCAACCTGATGGCATGATGTCAAAAGAAGTAAGGTAAAACACATCTCATCTTCCATTGTCCCTGAAGTTTTAATTACTTAGCAAAACTCTCTCAAAAAAAGCTACTTTTCATTTATCGCAACGTACTCTAGATAACTTCCCGCATGAATCATCTTCTAGTTTGTTCCTCATTTTTGTCATTTTATTTGCTGAACTCGTGTGTACTTCGAGGAAAAATGTACACAAAAAGCTGAATCAATATATTGTTCAAGTGCTTGAAAGTTCTGAGGTTGAAAAAAGATATTTTTTGTAATTATATGACATGAAGTTGTAAAATACATTGAAAGAAATATCATAGATGCTTGTTTTTTGGATAAGTTGGAAAACATAATCCAATTTGCTCAAATATAGGATAAAAAGTGAATTTTGGCCAATTATTTCAAAATGTTAGGAGCTCAGTTTTAGAAATAATTGTTAGTTCTTATAAATAAGGTGGAAGTATATGTAATTGGCGTCTAAGAATTTTAACCTTGTTATTCGACAGGCCATACTTGATGGACCTTGGAAGCACAAATAAGACCTTGATTAATGTAAGCCATTCTTCTGTTTATACCCTTAGGTATGTGTACTGGCTTGATAATGTTTGCCAGATGCCTTTATTTGATCGTTTGCGTTCACAGGAAAATCCTATTGAAGCACAACGTTATTACGAACTCTTTGAGAAGGATACCATAAGATTTGGCAATAGCAGGTAAAGCTTCCATCTTTGATCTGTAGTTTGGTTTTCTGCAACCTCTTCCAGTAATCCCGTGCATCATACCACTCGCATCTCTATGTTTAGACTTCTGGGAAGACTGTTTGTTTCATGATTCATTATCTCTGCATTTTTCAGTCGAGAATATGTGCTACTCCACGAAAATTCCGTCACCTAATCTGCCTCGGCTCCTAGAATCTTGCATCGCCAAATCAGTTATGAGGATATGTACAAGAATTATTTGGGATCTTCTCCCTGCAAATATGTGTTGCAAAATTGTTCCTGTATACTGGCCCATGTTGCTGATCTCTCGTGGAGCTGATATTTATTAAATGCCAGAACTTGGACGGGCTTATTCCAGAGAATAATAGCAGAAATTTCCTTATGATTCCATATGATTGGAGGCATTAGTCCCATATCTACTTTTAAAATGTAATTTGACCTGCTATTTGGTAGTTGTTGCTTGTACTCTGGCTTTTGATTAGATTGCCATGAGAGAACTTTTGTCCTATTGTAATGTAATGGAAATTGCTAGTGCAATCTAGCCTTTTATTTAGACTCGTGTTTCATAAATGTATTTAGGCTCTGTTCTTTTGGACTGAATTGTACTTTCATTTATTCAATCCAAAAAGATTATTACCTAGCTTTCTCAGAGTTATCACCTTTTACAAGTATTTGAATTCCTCCATCTTTGTATTGTTTCATGATTGAATTGGGAGAAGTCGTGGGCGTTATTACAGAACATGTGCGAGCCCCTTCTAATGGAAAATTTTAATTCAATGAGGATTTGTTATATAGAATCACATGAATTTCCTCTCAACCAAGTCAAGTTTACAACAATCGTTCATTGATTTTTGGGGTACGTTACCTTTCTCAATCAAATATCAGCATAATTACATGTTCAAATTAACATTAGGATTCACTACATGCTTTTAAAGATAAAAGTTGTTAAGCTAACAATGATAAAGATTTACGGAAAGCAGAGTGCAAGACCCTAGATCTCATAAGAATAGGCCTGATGATCTCGAGTATGGATCTTTTTTTTTTAGACCCGGGAACTCTAAATTCAAATTAGAAGAATCAAGTCGGTGTCTAGATCTCATTAGACTCGGCCCATCGCCTTCCCTACAAACCATCATTAAGAGATATTATTTGGTATAAAGAAATCCTCACCTCTAAATAATTTGGGATTGGTAGGAATTGAACATGTAACTGTGAAACTCCGACCTAATTACACTAGATACTACCTGGTGAACGAGGCACATTGTTGCTTGAGAGCAATGCAACACAAGGGATGAATTTGCACAACTTGTGGATCAAACTATTCAAAATTCCCTTCCTTTTCTTTTACTCCCTTTTTTTGCGGGTTTTTCTTTTTACCTCATTGTTCATGTATCTATGAATCTATCCTATGTACAAGTTGATCACGTCGCGGCCGTGAACTTGGAAGAAGGTACAAGATAACACTAGAAATCAATAATGGGTTCTCCGATGGTGAGGTTCCTCTGTACAGTCCATGGCAAGTTAAAGAGCTTAGCCATGATGAACTTGAAGATCTTGTTCACATTTATGTTATGAGTTGAACTTGAGAAGAAAAGAGTTGCATCCATTGCCTTTGCATATGCTCTAGCCTGCATTAAACATTCCCAAAAACTTTAACTTAGTCACATAAGATAAAAAGTTGAACCAAAAAGAAATGTATTTTTGAATGTCTAGTTTATGAGAATGCTTTAATATTGGTTTTATAATGCATATCTCCATATTACCAATATTTTTATTTAATCTACATTTGACTTTCAGACTTACAAGTGCAAACTTTGATTATTAATATCTTTAATTAGTAACAGAATGGTCAAATCTGACATTTCGAAACTTATATTCGAGTAGGCACTTAACCCGTATCCCAGAAACATAGCAAGGAACAAGCAAAGCATTATTGCTCTTGTATGTGGACAAATTAGTCCACGCACTGTACTGATGAACCTACATGCACAAATCCAATACAGGAAAGTGGCAGATAAGTTTAACATAATCCAAAATAGGTAAACTAATTTTCAATGAAAAAAAAACGTGTGTGTGCCCTTTTGCAGCAATCTAGAGAAGACAGAAAATCATTAAAAAGATACAAATCTGGGTAGAATATAGTACACACAGGTGTTCACACCCTGGACCTGGTAAAGACATTTGCAGGGGTGTCATATTCATTAATAAAAATATGCCAAAAAAAGTTATAACTCCATTATTCATCATCATATTCAAAGGTGTAATTGCAATTTGGCCTTTAAAAACTATATATTAAAGTAGATGCACACATGCTAAGATAAGTTTTACTGATTAATAATTCAAGATTATGCCCTAGCAAATATGATAAAAGAAATGAGTGAACTAAAAAAAGGGAGAAGTATATATTAATAGTTGCACACATGCTAAGATAAGTATCAGAGTAGAAATGGAAGTAGTTGATTGGTTGTTTACCTGAGTTGCAATAGTCCACTGTAGATCTGGAGGAAGTCTAACAAAGTCATCAAACTTGGTGCCAATCAGTATTGGAATTGCTGTCTGCAATTTCATGGAAATATATCAATATAGAAATATTTTCCCTTTTGTGGCCATTTTTCAAAAAAATAATTGTAAATGCTTCATATACTATAATGTTAGGTGTTTCAAAACTCATCAAATTGAAAAATTATCATTAGCGTGTATCTTTACATGAATATGAAAGAATCCGGAGTGATCAAGGAACAAAATATTGTAAAGTAAAAAGTGATTTTAATATATAGTCAATTAGTCACACGAATTAACCGCTAGGGGTGCATATTGAATTGGTGTCTTAACTCTTAACTATGGCGGAATATTTTCATTAAGTAGAACAAAAAAATTAACATATGAACTTAACTAAGCCGAACCTATAAGAGGTTCAACTTCAACGTTAGGAGGTTCATAACTGTCATGAGCTATTGTTAGTAAGGGGAGTTTTAGGAGGAGTGTAAATATGTAGGGAAAATTTTGGTATTTTTCTATGACGGTTTATAATTGTTTCTAACAATTAGGAATACAATATTTCTCTCTCAACATCTATCATATTAAAAACATTATCCTATACAACTGAAATAAAGATTGCAAAGGGGTCATATAAGAGTGAAAAATGACTAATTTTTGCTAATAATCGGTGGAAAATGGTGAATAAGTAGTGATTTAGCGTCACTCCACATCAACAACACGGGAAAAATCATTTCTTTGTCCAAATAATAAGCGACGACATATACGAAAAAGTATATATAGATAAATGACAAATAAGGATACAGAAATATTAGATAAAGATAGATAAAGAGAAAAGCAATAGCTATTAATCAAGAAAACAAATTGAAATTAAGTCTTGTTCTTCAAACAGTATAAATAACATTTGTACTAACGTGGGTCAACTAAAAGACTTCAAAATAAGACCTTACAACTAGTTTAATAATGCAAATAATTGAGATGAAAGGTGTATGTTGAAAAAATTGACATATTTATAGCATTATGATGATGACCAAATAGCTTAAAGACCTTTCAATTGATACAGCCCCCTTTTGTCTAAAATTCTACCTAACAGAGAGAGAAAATTCAATATAGATACTATTCCTTGTTATAAATAGCCATTATCAAGCTTCATTTTCATTCATGGAGTTCCACTAATTGTGTGGCATTATACCCATGTCTTGTTTTTTTGGCATTATACCATTTATTCACTCCATATATAGTAATATACTATCACAAGTATCCAAGTCAACTTGTACCTAAATCAACAACTTCATTGGATCATAAATTGAAACAACAATCTAACATGAATATTTGAGCGTACTGTATAGACATATTAAGATAACACGTGATACGTGCGCATTTTATGTGAAAAAAAAGTGGTATACATGCACATTAACATAAATCAAGATGACACGTCACATGTACACATTTCATGCGCCAAAGCGTGGTACACACGCACGTCAGATATCCAAGTCTATATGTACAAATTTCATGCGCCAAAGTGTGGGATGCACGTACATGTCGTCAAACACAATTTAGTTTCATTTTATTCTATTTTTACACAGTGCAAGCACTTACTTATATGGAAAGATAGAATTTGAAGAAAAAGGAAGCTGTAAATTTTGAATTAGTACCTGATTCCACTTCCTTGCTTGACTATACCACCCAATTACACTGCAAAAACACAGAAGTTCAACTAATTTAAACTTTACTACAAAAATGTAATCTAATCACAAAAGTTAAAGGATTAAGTAGAAGCTAACCTATTAAGGGTACATCGGCTAGTAAGATCAAACATTATCAAGATTGCAACTGCATCTTTACAAGCAATTGGTATATGATCTAGAGAATCATTATCACCTAAAAAAAAACCAAAAACAAATTCCTAAATTTTAATATTCAACACCAAATTACTTCAAATTATACGAATAATTCCACTATATTATGGATGTCCGCCATTTTAGTTAGTAAACTTTTGTGGAGGTAATACGTGGGACCTAAGATCAAATTCCGTCCACATCAACGTGCACACTCTTGTTACGTACCCGAACATAAAGAAATCAACTCTATTTGCAGTAAGAAATTTCAAAACAAATTACCTGCAACATCCCAGATGCTAAAAGCAATTCGAGCACCTTTAACAACCAATGTTTTATCCATCAAATTCAATCCTTTCATCTGCAAACTTCTCCTCTGTTGCTCATCTCCTACATATTTAATCTACCCACCATCCAAAAAAAAGAAATCCAAAAATCAATTATCAATTATCAAAAAAATCCATTCCGCATTCTCAAATAAATGCAACACTTTCAAATATCAACTTTTTTATAATTTTTACTCATCAATAATCATAGACAATCCTGCTCAATTACATACGAAAAAAAGCAAAGCGTCGTAAAAAAAACAAAAGTGTTGCATTTATTCAAAGACGTGACAAGTTGATGAAAACTTACAATAAAGCTAGTTTTGCCAATTTGGCAATCACCCAACAAGCTTGCCCGTTCTTGAATAAATGCAACACTTTCGAATATTAGCTTTTTATACTTTTTACTTCTTGTAATAGGTAGACGTGAAAAGCAAAATGTTGCATTTATTTAAATACGTGACGAGTCCATAATTAATTAAAAAGATTAAAAAGATGAGAACTTACAACAAAGCTAGTTTTACCAATTTGGCAATCACCCAACAAGCTAATCTTAAGGTTGACCAAATTAGAATCACTTTCATACCCACTTCTTGAATCACAAACCGCTACTTCATCAGCGTTTTCCGGCGAAGTGGGCCAATCAAGCCGGCGATAATGAGCTGTTACCGGCGGTCTGAAATTATTACAACGAGAACAAACAAGAATCCGGTCCAAAATAAACCGGAAAAACCGCCGGAGAACGGCAACCCGGTCTAAAATATCCGGCCATTTAATCTTAACATGAACAATTTTCCGGCAAAGTTGGGTCATTTTTCTTGTGGGTTCATTCTTGTTACACTGACCCATAAAAAAATATTTTAATGGAGAAGAAAAAGAAAGATTTTATCTTTCATGCTAAGAATTTATATAGCTTTAATGGAGTAGTGGAGAATTTGAATTTTTTTGAGGGATTTTTGTTTGTGATTTTAAAAGGTGGGAGAGAGAGAGAAAGAGAGGTTTGAGTTTTTAGTCCAAAAAGCCGGCCAACTTTGGTGTTTGAGGAGTTGGAGGGGGGAGAAGAGAGGTTGGTTGTTGTTCTTTTTGGTTATGTTAGTTACATTTGCAACATCAACTAACCTTTCAAAAATATTTATATAAAACAATCGATGCGGTAGAGATGTCAATGAGGTGGGGCGGGGGTGTGTCGTATGGTTTCGTAATATATGTCTTTCTGAAAAATTTATCTCTATATCTCCTGAATTTCTGCCTAACTGGGGCGGATGCAGGACGAGTCTCTAAGAAAGAGACTCGACTTATTGACATCCTTAACTATTATCATTATGAGAATTTGGAAAGAACAATATGCTTAAAGTGTAATGATAAACTCCAACATTTATTGTTGTCATGTGAATTGTTCATGAAACTGTTCAAAGGTGTTGTTGGTAGAGGTTTATTATCAATATTATGTAATGTGTGATCAATGAATATCTCATTGATAATTCTGTCAATCATCAAAAGATTGGAAGTTGAGTTGGAATTAGCGTGATATTTTGACACCATAAATCTAAAATTAGGAACCGGCTAAATGGAAATAACTTAACATGATTTTAATACGTTTGGTATGCGAATTTAAGATTCATATTGTGTGCAGTATGAACTATTGTCATACTTGGTGAATAATAAATATCATTAATAATTGTGAATTTTCTCTTCAAACTTTTTTAATCAAGTAGACAATTAGACAAATTTGATGATTTGAGGCTGACTTGATATCTATGTTAGTTTCTAATTTTTTATAATCTAATAACACATGTGAAAGAGTATGCATAGTAAATATCGACTAGTTTTTGTACCATAATATCATTAGCAAATTAAAATCTAAACAAAATTTAGTTTATCAAAAAGGAATACATGCACAGTGATTGGTAGATCTAGATCAAAGGGTGAAGGGGCCAAAGGGGGCATAGATTTAAATTCCAGAAAAAGTTGTGTACCCATTTGTATTAAAGTTTTAAAAAGCTGCAAATGCTTATTGGTCATAATGTCACGAATTCCTTGGTTCTTTAGCTTTAAAAGATTTAAAGTGCAAAGAGTAGTATTTTTACAACTTGCTTTTCCAACCAAACACGTCAAATTAATAGCACTAAGTTTTTAAATAAATTAGATATTTTAATTTTTGTAATTGCTTATGTAACATTTAAAACTTTAACAACAATAGATAAAGATTTAGATATCTTGAAAATATATATTCAGATTAATAAAATAAGATCTTATTATAAGTTTGTTCTTATGTACAAATCACAATGATCAAAGCGGATCATGTAAATAGTGTTAAAGTCGAAGTATTTCTATTATTCAAATCCAAGAATGTAGGAAGCATAGATTTATTCCCTTCACTGCACCATTTCTACTTTTCTTCTTTCCGTAATAGTATACCTCGTTGTTAAACAAATAATTCCAATACAAAGTGTATATTCGAGAATGGAGATTGTAGTAAGTCAAACCATTAGTTTCGGACAAATGAAGTTATTAAAAATACTAATAGCTAAAATTATACATTAATTCTAAAAAAATAGCTAACAATGTAACCATAACATAACATGTTTAGGTCACATCCTATTTTGCATAAATGACTTAACTTCTCTGAACTTTTACATAGCCCCAACTTTACAATTGATTTGTATATTTATGTATGCATCCTCCTTGGATAACATCTTAAATAGATTAGAAGTTCAATACTAATTATTAATGTTTATTCTAAATATTAGAATTATAGTGCATAATTTATATACAGAGGTATATTTTCTGAATCATCAGAACAAACATCGATTTCTAATTTTAAAAAATGGGTTGGCTACCCTATACCATAAGGGACATGAAAAGAAACATTAATTGCACCAATTAACATGATAATTAGAACTCTTTTTAATAAGTTTATAACTAGAACATGCGAAGTTGGACAATGGAACTCAAAAAATGAATATTGGGGTCTTCTTAATTAGTAGAGGGACACTGGTGTAGTGCACTTTACACACCCTCATAATCGCTCTTTGTCCTCCCCGTTCTTTTAAGTTGGTTATATGTGTGCTTTTCATGGTTTCTAACGCATTCCTTTGATCATTTATATTTCTAATCATGGAATTGTATTTGAGAGGACGACTCTAGAGGCATGACTTTCCCATGCTTAGCCCCTCCGTAGGAATAGTTTAACTTCGAAAATTAACCTTTTTCTTTGTTGAACTTTTACTTTTCAGTTGAATCAAAAAAGAAAATTCTAATCAGCATTCTAAAAAAATATTTAAAAAGTAGATATTATGAAATCAAATATTAAGATAAAGCTAATAAGATCCTGCATAATTAATGTCTTTTTCTGCTATGTTATGAGAATAGTCTTTAATATTTGAATACATGACTATTTTATAGAACTATACCTTGATAAGTCTAATAAGATATGATAGTAAATATGTTTAATTTAGCTGTAAGGTTTGTATCTTTTAATCTTAACACATAACATGTGCAATCAAATTCCACAAGAAACACTTTGACTATTACACTAAATCGGAGTAACTTGCACGAGGTTCTGTTCGTATATGGCACTTCTACCAACCTTAAAAAATTTAATAGATAAAGATAATATATTATATTTCTACTCCACTTTGGGGGGCCAAACTACCAAAATAAACTACCAAAGTAAGTTAGGTTGTCAGTTGTCGAAGCTAAGCTGCCACCTTCAAAATGATTCACCTTAATCCAAGAAACTTCAACGTATGAATACTTTTAAAATTGGAATTGGGTGACCACCAATCCAATTAATTCCAATAAGATAGACTATAGAGCAACACGAAAAGGTAATAAGTTAGGTCTTAAACTTGCAACATTGGCCCTACAATAGAAGCTAGGCTATGGTAATTGGTATGAAATAAATAAAGTCTTAGAAACTTGTGCATCACACAAACCTTACACACCACCCAACTTTACACTTTGTTTTGATTCCTTTGATCATACAATTTTGAATAATATTTGTATGTAATTAGAAAAAGGAACCTAATGGCTAATGTTAAAATGTCATTGTCGATTGTATAGTAGGAGAATCCAATCATCTAGATCATTTTTATCCATGCCTTCGATTCTACCAAATCCGTGTTTTTTAATTTGTTTCTTCGTTTTCTTATAATCAATATCTATTGTACATGTATTAAGAAAATGAGAATTAGTAATACATTATTAGGAGGTAAGTGATTAGTATTAACATATGAAAAAATAAATATGTAAGACTGTGAAAGGACTAAATTACCAAAAAAAAATGATTTTATACTACTATAATAGACTTCTATATTAGTAATCATTACAGAACAGAGTAATCAGCGAAGTATATAATAAATGGACTAAATTTCCATCTCGACTTCTAGTCTCTATGTATATTCTTCCTACCTATGTTATCTTCTTTTCTTTTTTGTTATGCATCTGCTATTCCCGCTCATCGTCCTTCCTTTTATCATTTACAAGTAGATAATGATTCCCAACACCTCCAAATGCATTTCCTAAATATTGTAAGCATTAAGTTAAGTGGGGATGATGGCCATCAATTGTTGATGGTGATGAGTGTAAAAATATGGTAGATATGTCAAAAGTAGAAAGTTTTAGAAGGTCATGAGTGTAAAAATATATACTTCCTCCGTTTTTATTTAAATGTGACACTTTTAAATTCACGGACTCCTACGCAATTTTTGGGAAGGAAAGAGATAGAGAGAAAAAAATAAGGGGACCCATGTGAGAGGAGAGAGATAAAGAGAGTTTATTGACCAAAAAAGAAAGTGTCACATTTAATTTAAAACTTCCTAAAATAGAAAGTGTCACATTTACAAAAAAACGGAGGAAGTAAGTAGTTCCCAATTGACATTCGTCCCATAGAGGCCTAGAGGGAGAGAGAGAAGAAGAATAGAGAGGTGTTGGCAGTTCGAGGATAATGGTGCAAAACTTAAAAGTTTTTATATATTATTCATTAATATTTGTTAGAAACTGACTGTTTACAATGACTGAGCAAAGACTAAATTCAAGGCTGTGTCGCGGTAGAAGACCACTGACTTGAAAGCAATCACGGCCCGACTATGGTGGTAATCGCAACTGGCCGGAAAGCTCCCCAAGGTTAACACAGCGACCTTTCTAAGTCACCACTAACAGAGAAAGATCTTGAAGTCACCACTAACAGAGAAAGATCTTGGAGACTGTTTATGCACGTACCCAGTGTTTAGAAGAGAGGAAGAAGAAGAGAAGAGAAATGATTTTCGGATGCCAACTGAAGTAGCAGTGGACTGATTTTATAGTAAAAGAATCAGGCCAAATAAAGAAGGTAATAAACAGAGGGAGGAAATCACGGGCGACAATAAAGGCGCCATTAACACTGTAATAAAGGCCATTTAACGCTGTAACGTTTCAGTTTTACATGTTACCGTTACACACAGTTGGGCTCGGGTCCAAAAAGATAAGCTCCAGCTCAGCTCTTCCCAGAACCCAGATCCCAGATCCCAGGTCCCAGGTCCCAGGTCCCAGGTCCCAGGCCCAGGCCCGGCCCGGTCCGGTCCGGGCGGCGCGCGCGCGCGTGTGTGTGTGATAGCAAGCCCAAACCCAAGTTTGATCTCCAACCACAAAAACCAACCAAGTACTCAACTCAATAAACATAAAGAGGAAGGGAGTTAATAAAAAAAGGCAAGCTCCCTTCCATAGGAGATGTGGGATGTTTGGAAAAAACACAAGTAGGCTTTGCAAGCCTTAACTCCAACAATCCCCCACAAAGGCTTTGAAAAGCAAAAGAAATTCCTGGGTAAAGAAAGAGAGGTACTTAAGCATCAATATCTTTCGATTTGAATTGATACATAGTGGAGTGAGGCAACAACTTACTTTCTAGTGAGTAAATTTCTCTTGAACTCACCAGAGTTCCGTTGAGACCCCCACAACACATACCTACCTTAAGAACGTGCAGTCTCTGCGATACAACACAAGCGCTTTATAGCCATGCGCACACCTTGGGTCTCATAAGTGCTCTAGAAAGACAGCCCAGTCTTTCATAGAAGGCGGCTTAACCTCCACACTTACGTAGGTAGTCCATTAAGTGTTCCTCAATAACACCACCCCGAGGGATATGAAACTATTAAGAGCAAAAGCTCAACCTCTCAATATAAATCCATCAAGTGCGTCTCAATAGCACCACCAAACAGGCTATGGATTTAGAAAGCACTACCAACATGCCATAGGGATGAGTAATGTAGTGCAAGCTAAGATTCTATGGCTTCGTTTGACCACAAACGGGTATCCACCATAAACTCTCAACTAATGGGCCTAAGCCCCATCCCCCTCGACGACTCTAGGACAACTCTCCTAGATAATCCCTTAGTAAAGGGATCAGCAAGATTTCTTTCGGACCTGACATAGTCCAAAGAAATCACCCCATTTTTCAGGAGTTGTTTCACGACTCCATGTCTGATCCGTATGTGTCTTTTCTTACCATTGTAGACACTGTTCTTAGCAACGCCAATGGCTGCTTGAGAATCACAGTGAAGGGAGACAGGAGCACCCTGCCCTCCCATAATGGAATATCAGACAAAAGGTTTCTCAACCACTCAGCTTCTTGCCCTGCCAACTCGAGTGCAATAAACTCAGACTCCATGGTTGAGCGTGCTATACAAGTCTGTTTCGAAGACTTCCATGAAATAGCACCACCACCAAGAGTAAACACGTAACCACTAGTTGAACTAATCTCATCATTACCTGAAACCCAGTTTGCATCACAAAATCCTTCAAGTACAGCAGGAAATTTAGAGTAGTGCAAACATAGATCAACTGTTCCTTTCAGGTATCTAAGAAGACGATGAAGAGCATTCCAATGTTCATTACTAGGGTTATGAGTATACCGACTCAGTCGACTCACTGCATAGGCTATGTCAGGTCGAGTACAGTTCATGAGGTACATCAAACTACCTATGACTTTCGCATATTCACTTTGAGAAACACTTTCTCCTAAATTCTTAGTCAAATGAATACTAGGGTCATAGGGTGTACTCACTGGAGCAACATCAAAGGAGTTAAATTTTTTAAGCACCTTTTCCACATAATGAGACTGACTAAGGGAGATGCGACCGGAGGTTTTCTTAAGTCTTACTCCTAAAATCACATCAGCTTCTCCCAAATCCTTCATCTCAAACTTCGATGCCAAGAAAAGTTTGGTATCATTGACCACCTTTAAATTGTTACCAAAGATCAACATGTCATCCACATAAAGACATATGATTACACAATCTGATCCTATTAGCTTTGAGTAAACGCAAGAGTCAGAGTTGTTGACAATGAAGCCATTTGACACAATAGTACTGTCAAATTTTTCATACCACTGTTTTGGTGCTTGTTTGAGACCATATAAGGACTTCCTCAACTTACACACTTTATCTTCTTGACCTTGCACCACGAAACCCTCAGGTTGAGACATATAAATCTCCTCCTCTAAGTCACCATTCAAGAAAGCAGTCTTAACATCCATCTGATGTATGACTAAGTCATGAATAGCAGCAAGAGCTAACAGAGTCCTAATGGTGGCTATCTTAGTCACAGGAGAATAAGTGTCAAAGTAATCTAGTCCTTTCCTTTGAGTGAAGCCCCTAATCACAAGTCTGGCTTTAAACCTCTCAATGGTCCCATCAGGTCTCAACTTCTTTTTAAAGATCCATTTGCTATCTATGGTCTTTGATCCCTTAGGTAAGTAAGTTAACTCCCAAGTGGAGTTAGACACTATGGAATCTAGCTCGCTCTTAATGGCCTCTTTCCAAAAACTAGCATCCACAGATCTCATTGCTTCCTCAAAAGTCTTAGGGTCCTCTTCTATCATGAAAGCATAGACCAATTCATCACTTAACAAGTCAATACAAGAGCTCTCAGACAGAAAAGCAGTGACAAAATCAGAACCAAAGTCTTTTGCTACTCTAGGTCTTTTACTTCTCCTAGGTTCATCTGTAGCACCAGAACTACCAACATGCAAATCAACTGAAGTACTACTTAAAGTCAAATCAGCAGTAACATTACTAGTAGGTAAGGAAACGTCGTGCGTAGAACAAGTAGGTAAAGCAACCGTAGGAGAAGAACATGAAGGCATGGAAGCAACATCACCCTTTTTCAAGGGAAAAACATGTTCAAAGAACTCAGCGTCTCTGTACTCACAAATAGACCTATCACTCAAAGTCATGAACCTATAGGCAGCATGAGCATAACCAATAAATACTGCATCAAAGGTCTTAGGTCCAATGTTTGACCTTTTATAGTCAGGTAGCCCAACTTTAGCTAGACACCCCCACACTCTCAAGAAGCTCAAGTTTGGAGTAAACCCCTTCCATAATTCATAGGGAGTCTTATCTAACCTTTTGTGAGGTACTCTGTTAAGAACATGACAGGCTGAAAGGACTGCTTCCCCCCACATTTCATCAGGCAACCCAGAACTTACAAGCATAGCATTCATCATGTTTTTCAAAGACCTATTTTTCCGTTCAGCTATACCATTCTGTTGGGGTACATAAGGTGCACTAAGTTCATGAATAATACCCAATTTCTCACAATGGTCATTCAAAGAGAAGTTTTCAAACTCTCTACCTCTGTCAGATCTAACCCTCTTGATTTTCCTATCAAGTTGGTTTTCTACTTCGGCCTTATATTTGATGAAAGCTTCCCCTGCCTCACTTTTGGTTTTGAGAAGGTAAATCTTAGTGTACCTCGAACAATCATCAACAAATAAAATATACCAGAATTTTCCTCCTCTACTTCTAGTGTTCTGGAAGTCTGCTAAGTCCGTATGAATCAACTCTAGAAGTTGTGTGGTCCTTTGAGTCACAGTTTTGCAAGGTTTCTTAGTGAATTTTGCTTCAACACAAACTGGACACTTAGAAAACTCAGTAGTCGACAGATTAGGAATTAAAGCTAAGGTCCTTAGTCTCTTAATGGAAGCAACATTCACATGCCCTAATCTACCATGCCACAAATTTAAAGACTCAGCAATATAAGCAGAACCAGAAACAGTTTTATTAAAAACAGCAGAAATAGAAGAAGCAACATTCAGAATAAATAACCCTCCACTTAAATACCCCTTCCCAACAAATTCCCCACCACGAGTCATTACAACTTTGTCAGCCTCAAAAACAATTTTCAAACCAGCTTTGTTTAATAAGGCACCAGACACTAAGTTGCGACGCATAGTAGGAACATACAACACATTAGAAAGGGAGAGGGTTTTTCCAGAGGTAAGTTTAAGAGTGACCTTTCCTCGTCCAAGTACTCCAGCAGTTGCAGCATTGCCCATGTAGACACACTCGCCTTCAGAAGCATCCTGAAAATCATGGAGCAGCTCCTTGTTTGCACAGAAATGTCTTGAGGCCCCAGTGTCCAGAATCCAATCAGTACTGTTCTCGATTAGATTTGCTTCAACAACCACAGCAGCGACAATGTCGTTTGATTCAGCAAGGTTGGCCTGAGGTCCTTGTTTTTGCACAGAACCTTGGCGTTGAGGGCATTGGTAAGCCTTATGATCTGGCTTGCCACAGACATAACAGAGGACAGACTTCTTTTGAATCTTGCTATCCGGTTTGTTAAATTTGCCTTGCTTTTTTCCTTTGTTATTACCCTTTTTCCCTTTTCCCTTAAACTTATCAAAGCCTGATGGAGCAGCAGATTCCACCAGGTTAGCTTTAGTGGTATTAACAGAAACTGAATCTAGATTGTCTTTAAGGCGATTTGCCTCTTCAATCCTCATATGACTAATTAATTCCTGAAGAGACAGGAATTCTTTTCTGTGTTTCAGATTATTTCTAAAATCTCTCCAAGAGGGGGGAAATTTTTCTAGTAAAACATTAGCTTGAAATACTTCACAAATTTTCATGTCCTCATTAAGAACATCAGCACAGAGATTTTCGAACTCATGAACTTGATCCATGACTGGCTTATCATCAACCATACGGAAAGCCAGCCACTTGCCAACAACATATTTCTGTTTTCCAGCATCATCAGCCCCATATTTTTTCTCAAGGGCCTCCCAAATCAGTTTTGAACTTTTATGAACCATAAACAAATCATAAAGATTATTAATCATCAGATTAAGGAGGTGGAAACGGACAGTTTTATTATCTTTTACATATTTTTGAATTTCGTCCTCTTTCTTCTTAATTTCAGTAGCAGAAGGAGAAGAGGATGAGTCACCTGTAGTAGTAAGCGCAGTGGGACAGTCCTTGAAAAGGACGTAGTCAATGTCCAATTGCTCAAAGAACATAAGCAGTTTGGAAGACCAACGTTTGTAGTTGTTTCCGTCAAGAGATTCGAGCTTGGACAGATGAGACAGGGATTTGCTTGAAAAATCAGCCATTGCAAATTATATGATTGCTTTCAAATTGTTAGAAACTGACTGTTTACAATGACTGAGCAAAGACTAAATTCAAGGCTGTGTCGCGGTAGAAGACCACTGACTTGAAAGCAATCACGGCCCGACTATGGTGGTAATCGCAACTGGCCGGAAAGCTCCCCAAGGTTAACACAGCGACCTTTCTAAGTCACCACTAACAGAGAAAGATCTTGAAGTCACCACTAACAGAGAAAGATCTTGGAGACTGTTTATGCACGTACCCAGTGTTTAGAAGAGAGGAAGAAGAAGAGAAGAGAAATGATTTTCGGATGCCAACTGAAGTAGCAGTGGACTGATTTTATAGTAAAAGAATCAGGCCAAATAAAGAAGGTAATAAACAGAGGGAGGAAATCACGGGCGACAATAAAGGCGCCATTAACACTGTAATAAAGGCCATTTAACGCTGTAACGTTTCAGTTTTACATGTTACCGTTACACACAGTTGGATAAGCTCCAGCTCAGCTCTTCCCAGAACCCAGGCCCGGCCCGGTCCGGTCCGGGCGGGCGGCGCGCGTGTGTGTGTGATAGCAAGCCCAAACCCAAGTTTGATCTCCAACCACAAAAACCAACCAAGTACTCAACTCAATAAACATAAAGAGGAAGGGAGTTAATAAACAAAGGCAAGCTCCCTTCCATAGGAGATGTGGGATGTTTGGAAAAAATACAAGTAGGCTTTGCAAGCCTTAACTCCAACAATATTAATATGTATCTCAGATAATTTACCTTGTTAACTAGGTGTTACTATTTCATAGTTATGAAGCAACTACATAACCACTATAATTCGTGAATGTAATTGCAATAAACAAACACCCTACTGAGCAAAATAATATCCTTGTATGAGTGATGATATTGTTCCTCATTTGAAGTAACTAATCACCAAAACTCGAAGAAAATACCTTACCACTATGTTAGATAGGCACGCAACATGTAAACCATCAATCCCAACTATTTCTAGATAAGTATCTAAGTCTACGCTTTCAAAGACTTCTCATCTTCCTTGACGGAATGAACTTGCATTGGCCTTTCAAGACGCTTCCTTCCCGGATCGCGATAGATGAATGAATTGCCTTCCTCTGCTACCTTACAAAGATCCCAACTAGTAATTGTTCATATGGTGTAATTGGTAGAAATACATTCGTTGTGATTAGATAGACTAAAGATTATTTGATATATGACTATTAAGTAACTAACTGGAAATACTAACGTTTGATTGTCGAGTGTAGAGTTGACACATAATTTTCGGTTTTGAGGTACTTCTTAGAAGTTTCTAAAACTAGAGTTCAACGTAGAATCATACAAAGCACAAGGTGTATATTATAGAAGAAACTATGATGCAATACAATTTACAACAAGAAGAACTACATACCATGTTAGACAGTGAAAGTGGACGATTACAGGCCTTGTAAAGATGGCAAAACAACAAATTCCATAACACATTTTAGTTACAGCAAAATTTCTTCCCTTCTTTTTAAAAAAAGTTTGATTACCAACGGAAAAAAAAAATTGTCCGCCCCGGCAAGTTTTCTATGTTCAGCCCATTATAGCTGATACCTAGGGGAAACATTTTGTCACAATCCGCAGGTGCAAAATATTCAATCAAGTTCAAGTGTTCAAAATTTAGTACAGGAATGACAGCTTATTTTGCTTTGTGAATAACCACATTTAGTCAACTTATGGTTAATATGCACCTCAAAGTCGTGATGTAGATGTCCTCACAACAAACTCAACCTATCCGAGTACATTCCCAAGGTTTTTTGCTCTCCGAACACAGTCTCGGTAACTTTGGACCAAACTTGCACATTTGAGCAAGTCTTTGGTGTGTTCCTTGTAACATGCTGAGCACGCATCTCTCTCGGACTCGCAAACAATAGTTTTTTTCTGAGGGAGCTTGAATTCTTTCTCGTGTAGTTCCTTTGATCGCTGTGTGACTTCTTTCAGCATGTTCTCCTCATGTTTCTGCATTTTCTCCAAAACGGTTTCACTCTCTTTCAAGACAGATCGGATTGCTTCAAGCTCTGGGTTAGAGGATGAAGGAACGGGCATAAAGAATGGGGGTTGTAGGGGCCATCCAGCTGGAGGAGTTTCTTTTTGAGCTTTAGGCTCGTCAGGAAGCTGCTTCTGAGGTGCCTTCTTTTGTGACTGCTGAGACTCCCTAGGTACCTTTGGCTTACTTTTCTTTGGTTTCTTCTTTGACTTCTCATGGTCATCGACAAGCTGAGATATCAAGCTTTTACTGATTTGAATAGTGTCACCCATAAAGCGCACCACTAGACTACCTGAAACAATTGTTAAGATGATCCATCTAGATCAGGAATGCAACAAATTTTGAAGGTAATTTTTGCAACTCTCACATCACCATAACATCAGATTAAGGAGGTTAGCACTTCCTTCTACAATCTATCAATATCCTTCAAAATTCACAACTTGCACTTGCCCTGCACTAATCCAACGACTATCAAATGCCTACTCGATGCCACTCCAACAGCAAGATGTAAAAAAAGAACAAGAAAATGAAGTAAAGAATGTGGAACAGACTAAAATTTTTAAAGTATGCCTGTGGAGGATACTTAGTGATAGAAACAAGGATTTGTGTTAACTCGAGTTGATTTCAACGTCAAGACTAGAAAACTAAAGGACCAATTAAACACCTTGTTTAATTTGAGGCCATCAGGGGCAGAAAAAGATGAAGATTTCCAGCAACAGGAATCCAGGATGTCATACAGGGATTTGTAGGGTGTAAAGCAGCCATTTGCTAGGCATTTGCCAGGCTCGGAAAGCTCGGTTAGAAATAAGCATGATTCTTACTTTTCTATTGTTATTGTTCTGTCACAATTATTTTCTTCACAGGAAATTGCACACATACACAATTTATCTAACTAAACTATCAAAATTAGAAAAACTCAAGGCAAGTCGAGCTCGAGCCTTGCCATACATTTGAGGTTTGACTCAATTAAGGCACAGATAAAGCAAAACAAATATGAACCCAAGTGCACGCCCCCTCATTTCAACCCTAGCTATTACCAGAAGAGCTAACACTCATGTAGATTTGACAAGGGGCCTTACTTTGCTGGCACAGCTAGAAAACCATGTCAGTGACTCCCATTGGAACTAGTTAATTAGTTATACATTTATACTTGTAATATTTCTAACTGCCTAAATGACTATTGCAATCGCAAGAGGGAAAAACTTTAATTTGACTCGCAAAACCTTCTTTACCACCAATGTGTCAAAACTGAGCACAAGTGATAAGACATGAGTGCTGAGTGGGCGCAGCAGCATATAATCTATAATGAAGCAATACATGTGATACAAGGGTTCCGTGTGGTTGGTACTTGGTAGCAAAATGAAAACTTGTTTAGATATTTCCTTTGTTTGGTTTGTAAGGGATGGAAAACAGTTTTCCTGATGGTAGAGAAGAAAATTCATGGAATGGAGAATAACTTCCTCCCTACCATCCCATTCCATTCCTTACCTTCCTCTTTCCATTCTCCCATCTATCCTCCCATTTATTTTCCTTTTTCCTCTAACTTGGAAAGTTGAATTCATTAACTTTCCATGAAAAATGATTTCCGTCCAACCAAGCAGAGCCTAGATAATTATAGGCTATAATGCAAAGTCCAATTCCTAGTTTTTATAAGTTTTGTTAAAGCTAATTTACACACCCAAGCAGCTACGTACTCAATCAAACCTCTGTTTTTCTTATCAGAAAACTAGATACTCCACTACATCGAAAACCCTTTACATTACTACTTTTACTCTCTTCTAATAAAACCAACAAAGGAATCCAACTATCAACGACATGTAAGGTCAAGCAAGTAGGCCCTAGATATCCAAGGGTAATTGTATATTTGAGCACCAAATCTGCTATTGATAGGAAAAATAGAACCAACGGAAAGATCTTCATAGAAACAACCAATTGCTTATGCAAAAAACACTTCAATAACGTCGCTCATCAAAAACCACCAACTAAGCATTTGAGGCTCCTAGAGAAGCTTCCTCATTGTTCCGAAAAGCTTGATCATCTCCTTAAAACACAAGCTAAGCATATGACTGATCTCATTGTTCCAATATAATACATGCATTATTCCACTCATCCATCAATCAAAAAAGTTTCACAAAGCGACTTCTCGAATACTTAGTTAGCAAAGATCTTAGCAGCAAAAAAAAGCTCATCCGAAAGAAAAACTAGCAATTATGAACAAATTTGCAATGGATTGTCACCACAATTGAAACTTGGATTAATGACATTCATATGTTATGCCTCAACCACAAAAACATCACAATTAGAATTAACAGTCATAAATACAGAGCATCGAATCGATCAATCATAATTTAAATTCTGAACCCTAAAATCTGAAATTTTGTTGAGCTTACCAGTAAAAGAATAAAAATAAATGAAATCAACAATTAAATTCTGAATTCTTACTCAAATGTATGTAAGCTACAAACTTTAATTCTTAAAAATAAGATGATATTCGACCTAAACAAACCTGCAAATTGTCGAATGAAAATGAAATTGCCCGCAATCGTGAAAATTTCTTCTCGTGGAATGAAATTTATCAGCTCGGAAAACGGTAATTTGATGCTGGAAATCTGGAAATGAGTGTAGCGATTTGTTGATGGGATACTGGAATGAACAAATGTAGAGAGAACTAAATCGTAATCGAGGGTTAGGGTTACAAAAAAAAATTATTCTGAAATGTTCTTTGTTTCTTCCTATCCTTCCTCTTCTTTCTTACAATTTTTATTATAAACCCGAATATACATAGTACGCTTTTTTTTTTTTTGCTTATTGTTTATTTAAACGTCTAATTTTTACTCATTCAGGGGACTTAATGTCCAATTGAGAGCGATGAGCAAAAAAAAAGAGGTTTTTCATGTACAATGTTTATGATACACCCAGACCGGAATGTAGGATTAGATACTCTTTTTTTTAGCAAAGCTACGAAACGCATGTTTGTTGATCCTTCCCTCTTGTTTTATTTGCTACATTTGTAGAATGCTACAACGTTTTATAATGTTTTTATAATGTTCGCATAGAACAGGATATGCGATGTTTCGTGTTGGCCAAAGTGTCGGGCCAGCTAGCCTTATGCCGGATTGATATATCTAGCTTGACTAGAGTATGCGAAGGAGAATTCTTCTCGCGCCTGGCTCTTCAAAAATAAAAGAGGGGCCAAGCACGAAACGACACGTGACATGTCGTATTGCCGCGTCGGATCGTGCCAATGGGTCGACCTTTGAAATTATGTATTTTGCCTTTTTCGTTTGAAAATGGGCGAGTCGAGAAGGGGAAAACCGCTAGTGCTTGTATCAGACTCAAACCAACTTTTGAAAATGATGTCCATGAACGGCCCAAGGCCATCAAAGTGCCAACCCTCGTCGTTCTCATGTTAACTTAGAAGCGGACTCACGCCACATCGGGCCAAACTCATGTTGAACTTTGTCGTCCTTGAGTCAGGCCCATGCCCAACTCTATGTGCGATCTACGTTGCGTAGTGAGGGCTAACACTTAATAAGTAAAAGATAAAAAATGTTAAATTAATAGAAATAATATAAGTAAATGACAAAATTAAGGGATAAATAGATAGAAAAATTATAGGAACCACAACTAGTGGTGTTCATCGGTCAAGAGTCGGATCGAGCCAGACCAGAACTCGAAACATTAAAAACCGGAGACCGGACCAGTGGTAGTTTGGACCGAGACCGGACCGGTAGAAACAAAAAATATATGTGCAATCAATGTTATTAGAATCGGCATTCTAATTTAAATTGGAAGGGGCTCTTAGAATCGAATCGTAAGATCGGATCGTAGAATCGTACGATTCTACAAACATGCATATTCAAGATATTATAGTCAACTTCCATTAGAACATGCTCATATTATAAGTTAAAAAGATAATAATGAAAGATAATAGATGTTTACACTATAAACAAGCAATAAGTGACAGTATATATTGATTAATACCTTTGTTGACATGATTTTAGTTTGATCTACAATTCTGAAGTCCTCGTAAGTTATAAGTAATTACTAAAATCGTATAGAATCGTAGATAGAATCGGATGACTATAGTTGAATCGTAGAGTCATAAGATCCTACGATCCGAATCGGGATTCTAACAACTATGTGTGCAATATAATCTTTTATGAGTTATGGGGTCTAAATGATGGGAATTTTTTAAGACAATAATCATTTTCTTCCCAACAACATTTATTAATAATCATATGTGATTTCGCCAAACTAATAGTAGATATCCGAATAAAGTAAGGAGGAAAATAGTTTTGTATGACATTATATACATAATTTAGAAGGAAAAGGCAAAATAGGTTTCCGATCCAAACCCAGCGGTTGGACTGGATCGAAAATTGAAAAAAATTGTTGATCTAAAGACTAGTTCGTTCCATTTTTCAGGTTGAAATCGATTCTTGAATAGCCCTAACCACAAGTCCACAACCACTCAAAAGGAAATGTAGCAAAATTTCTAATCCACGTTATTACTTTAAAAAACTAGTTTTTAGGCCCAAACGATGTTCTGGGGTTTATCTGTATTATAATTTAGTACTTTAAGACAACGAATTTTGGAGTTGAAAGATGTTAGTAAAAAATTATACAAATTAATAGTTTATTCATAAATGCAATTAAAATATATTAACTTAATTATTGCTTCCATTGAAAACATATGATATCATTATTAATAATTCAGAAAAGAAGCAACAACAATGTAGTGGCGCAATGGTTAGAGCATTTAACTCTCATATTCGAGGTCGCAAGTTTGAAACTTCTCATGGACAATTGCATCTTTTTATGAGAATATCGTTGACAAAATATTGTTGAAGAGAAGGGAGAGTGACACGTGGCAGATTGCAATGCGTGTTTACGTTTTTTAATATATATATATAGATGTGGAAATCATATGGCATATTCATACATGTTTTTTGTTTTTCAATTTATTTACCGGAAACTAAGAACATAAGTACTTTTTCATTTTTGTTGTCAGTTTCAAAAGCAACATAGACTGCTTCATTTTTTGTGTGGGAATAGAATAATAATATCATATGGCATTTACAAGTATAATTATTCTTGGGCTATATAATCTAACCATCAATGTAAATAATTTCATATAATTTTTCTAACATAAAATACCTCGACAACGCTTCTTTGTTATGTTAATCTTTCTACTAGAAACGAAATTTGATGATTCAAATTCTTAATACCCGATGTCATAGTATATTGAAATATGACTTTCATCTTTATGCTATTGAACTTCAACCAATTAAACTGACTTTCCAGATTCTAAAACACTCTATTTGTCCACCCTTTCAACACTTTAATTTTAAAACACTGACTTTCTAGTACCTAAGATGTTCATACTTTAAATCTCCCAAAGCTGAAACAAATTAGAATCATCAAAAGATAGGACACAAGATACTTCAAAAGGAGAAACAGACTTTATTAGTTGTTTATGCCGAATTTCACATAGGTCCGTATAATTAAGCTAGATGCATACAAGTAACTGATGATGCTTGGATGCAATGAAGAAAGAAGAAAAAAACAAACAACAAAAAGAGCAAGAGAGAAAAGACACCAGAGGTGGCGACGGGGAAAACCCAAAAATAAGGATAAAAAACCTGCGAGTGGCCTTGAGTCCACCAATCCACTAATATCTGAATAGTTCATAAGTACAATACGTAGAATACAATGATGAATTTACTAGCTAGATTGTGTAGTTTGATGTTTGTAAATGCCTAATACTCGAATGTTGAATACTCAAAGTAAACTTTTTGAGCTAGTTGAGACTAGCCAAGAACAACTGCTATCTGTATAGTCAGCTTAGGATCAGGACATAACATTAGCCAATCAATTACAACTAGTGACAAGGCAGTCGATGGTAAACTAAAATTTTAGTGTAGGTTAAGGTTTCTTTGGAAAGAGAGCAGCAAAACGACTACATATATATATGACTTTAAAAATCTTTTAACCAAAAATTAGAAAACTGACAATGATAATAGTCAACTCCTTAGAGTTTGTTTCGTTAGTTATCGTTCCATCTTTTTCCTGTTTCCAATTTTTAGAGTCCATTCGATATAACTTTAGTTTTTTGTTATTGTTTTTTTAAATTTTCGGAATCTATGATAGTTATACAATGACTTAGATTTTGTTATACAAATAGTAAACATGTCTATTTTGAAAACTGGTAACAGAAAATGGAAAATCACTTATCCTGATTTTCATATTTTGATTTTTAGGTTTCAAAGAAACTGAAAACAAAAACTATAACGAAAATGTCCTAGGTGTTGGTTTATAAAGTCACGATCTTAAATCTAAAATTTGAGTATGGACACTAATAGAAAATCAAACTTTTAATTAGTAACAAAAGTTGATAATTAGAAAAAGGAAAATGATGTTTAAAAAGTTAAAAAAGGAAATATTGAGAATTAAAAACAAAATTTACGCGTGATTTGGTGATGAATTTTCAAAACCTAATGCTCCCTCCCGGCCACAATATAAGTCTTGTTTCCCTTTTGCGAGTCAAACTTTAAAATCTTTGACCAATTTTTTTATGGATATATATTAAAATATAAGCATGTGTAATTTTATTAGATTCCGTAATATGTACTTTCGTAATATGTACTTTTTATATTTTCATTAATACAAAATTAAAAACATAAAAAGTCAAATGTGCATACTGCAATACAAACAAACTTATACAATATTATGGGAGGAAGGGAATACCCTTTCAAGTAATATACTCCATTACCAAGTTTGGCTTGGCCTAGTGGTTAAGGGTTTGGCCTCATAAGTTCAAGGTCATGGGATCAAATCCCTCTAGAGGCATTTGGGGGTGGGGATTCCCTTCTACTCCCAAATGTCGGGCCCGCAAATACCAGATCAATATTATTTAAGGTCTGCCCAATTCCTATAAGAGATATAGGAAATTAGACATCTATCAATTTATTCGTATTATATTTATAGGTACATGTATTATATTTAATAAATAATGTAGTATATTTAACAAAAGTTTAAAATAATATATTTTCTTAATAAATTTAGAACTTATTGAACTTGTACTCCATCCGTTCCAAAATGTTATACCCATTTTCCGTTTTAGGTCGTTTCAAAAAGATATACCCATATAGAATATTTTCTATTTATATACATTTTTTCTCCCCATTTTACCCTTAAATATCTAAACATTTACCTACCTTTTATAAAGACAAAAAAAGTACATGAAAATTATTAAAATAAACATAAGATTCTCCTATGATTTTATTTACCTTGGTTTTCCCCCGTATTCCAAATGGGTATAACATATTGGAACGAAGAATAGTACATATATAGAAAATATAGTATACTTATGGAAAATCCTAGTATATCTGTATCTGATAGATGTTTAATTCACGTCTATAGTATATAAACTATGCTTTTTCCCAGTATTAGATGCTTAGAAAAATAAATTCCATTTGTGCATTCACATCTTCTCTTCCACCGCCGGCGACGAATCGACGAGACTCACGCTGAGTCGCTGACCACTATGTAAGCATCTCTATCTCTGCTTCGCTATTCTCTCACAGATTCACTCGAAATTACAATTGCATTAGGTTTTGCTCGAAATTAGGTTTTTAGGTTATAAATTCCTTTTATTTCCTGCAACAATTCATCCTTTTTGCTGTGACATTGATTTTCAATTGTATTGTTGTATGCAGATAATTTAGATAAAATGGCATTTGTAGTGAAAATTCCCATGAGTGTGAGCATTTCTTCACAAGAGAAAATTGTGGGATTTTCTGGGTGTAGAATTAGACAATCTGGGTTTCAATGTGTGAGAAGATCATTTGTATCAGCTGTAATGTCAAGCAGCAGCACTGCTCAAAATGTGGATAATCTTTCAATCAAGTCTAAAGATATTGGATTGCCCATTATGGTATTAATTCTTTTTTTTTTTTTTTTTAAATTATTTCAGTTCATAGTAAAATTTGAATGGTTGGTGCTTAATTTGGGTGAATTTCTTATGAATTTACTTGTTCTAATAAATTTAGTTTGAGTTTGTTAGTGAATGAATGAATGTTTTGTTTTTGAGAATTAATGGTCAAAAACTTGTTTTTCCATATTTCGGACCTTTAACATGGAACAATATGCTACTTTTGAAATACGGAAGGATAAAAATCTTAGGGGTTGTTTGGTTTGCAATATTTGAACTCCATGAAACAGAATCAATTACCAATTTCCCAATTTCCCGTACTTTTTTGTTTGGTTCACCTCCTCGTCAATCCATTACCGTTACTGATGGTAATGGATTCCCCCAATATGTTACCTTTCCCCTCAAGTAACAAAAGCCATTACTTGGTGGTAATGGTTACCACTCCCTTTCAATTTCATGACTTGCACCAAAACACTCTATAAAGATAACTATACTTGTTACCATTCTCCTCCGTTGTTTGATTTCATTTACTTATGATTCCGTAACTTGAACCAAACGACCCTTAGATCTAAACACTATGTATTGATGGGATAAACTGCCTAAAATGGATAATATAAGGACCACCACAAAGAGTACTACAAAGTATCAATTGCTTGTTGCACTTTGTGGATTGCGTGAAAGTAGGATACCCCAAAATTCGGGAGGTCAAAGAGTTTTTAGAAAACGTTCTTGGTGGAAAAAATGTGACTAAAAGATCCCACTGAATTGAATTGAATTGAATTGTATAATAAATATCAACCCCATGAATATATACTGACTGTTGTTTTAGGATGGAGGAAGTATTTCCGAATTAGTACAAAGTGTTCGATATTTCTATTCTTTAGTTTCATATTATCTCGAGCATTTTTGTAATTACAATTTAACATAGATGGATATATACCTCTGATTCAGTTATCTATAAACGGAGCCTGGATATTTCGATTTTTTAGAGCAACCGAGCCAAGACTCAATTCATTAACGCATATATGTTTTTATTAAAACTGTATCCCATTTTATCTCTTCCATCTGTATCTATGTTAGCGCCTCATACAATGGATTAACCACTTAACGACTATTGTTTGGTTTCTTAGTGATACCCTATTGTTGTCGAAACGATCAGCTGATTGAGTTTTTATATTTATTATTATTGTAACCCGAAATTGAAATGCTGTCATGGTTGTCACTTATTGGTTCATTCTGTTGTCATGCTTGTATCTGATTTTAGTTGTTCTCTGATAAGCTATGGGAGGATAGTGGATGCTGGTAGTCTGGTACTGATGCTCGTTATATTTTCTGGGAGTTTAGTATGTTTTTCAAGTGTAGTGTAATATAGAATTATGAAGGAAGAAAAGGTGTAATGGTTGGATATAAATACTATGGGTAGTTGTGAAGAGTTCAAGAGACATGTTACAATGGCTCACTGTCTCTAACTCTGGCATGAAATGGATGCATTCTTCTATTTCATTGACTTGGCATCCCTTTCATGGATAACATGGGCTGGGTGCTGCTTATCATTACTGCATATTATGGAAATGGCTCTTCACAAGTTCATATCGTAATCCTGGAGGGAAATTATGTTAGCTTGTTTAATATTTGCATGTGTGAAACCTTTGATCGATGCCTGAGGCGATGATTATATTCTCTGGCTCTGCAATGCAGTTGATTATTGATGGTTATTTCAAACTCAATTAGTTAACATCGATTTGATTTTCAATGTATCGGTTTTGTTGGAATTGACTTATGTGCTTGATATTAGAACTTTGTGAAGGCTTTGGCCGCTCGTCTAATCATAGTATACAATCATACAATTTTTTAAATTCATGCATTTCTATCAATCATGGATGTTAAAGGAAGAATTTGGAGCTATCCAGTTCCGGTACCTGCCCATTTGTGAGATTTTCACTTGAACTTGCAACAAACTAGTGAAGGACATTACAGTACTTATCTATGATTCCTTATTTTCGAAATATGTTTACTTATATCTTGGTGAACAATGCTAAGTTGCCAAAAAAAAAAGAACTACGCGCATGAAATCGAACGATCAGCTTTCAAGTACAAAATTTGGAGCTAATTAAAGAAAAGACAGATTGCTATCTTTTATTGTGCTTCATTCAGAGTAACGCTGACAGATGGTACATAGTCACTGCTGCTGTTTCCTTCATGTGATCAGAGATTTTGTGATGTGTACCTTAAGACTGTGACAACATCATGTGATTCTGCATGTTTAACATTTCTTCTAAAGTTTGTCACTTGTGCTCTGGCTGTAGGTCAATAGTTGCATGGGAAAAATGGGAAAGTCAGTTATTGAAGCAGCAGTTAATGCAGGCCTTCATATTGTGCCTGTATCATTTGGTGCTCAGGAGGAGAGTGGGCAGTCTGTTGAAGTAGGTGGTAAAGAAATTCAGGTCCATAGTCCGTCGGAGAGAGAAGATATTCTTGCCTCCGTCTATGATGAATATCCAGAGCTGATTGTTGTAGACTACACAGTGCCTACTGCAGTGAACGGTACTGTCAAATAAAAACTCTCCTCAAAACTCAGTTCTTTTAGCTTAAAATAAAAGATGAGCTGCAACTCTTTGATTGTTGAGATTATTAATTTTTTTTAGAAAAGCGCCCATATAAAGTAACCGGCTGTACTTACATCTCTAATATTGTTGTCTTTATGTTGACTAGCAATCACTGATTGTCTAATGGGCGATAAGTCTATTTTTGGTTTCTTCTTTTTATTATGAAATTCACACGTCTGAACTTATTTAAAATTATTTTTAATTAATTGTAGTTGTGAATTGAACTTAGTTAGCCCTCTTGGAACTTCTTTACATATATTAGAGCTGATGTGAACTTGTATTTGCTAGAGATAAGTCATCTTTAAGGAGAAGCGTTAAAATGTAGAATTCGAATGTTGTCCTTGGCTAGCTTGCAGTTGACCATTTCGATCAGCATTGACACACAATCAAATGATAGTTTTGGATGTGTTGTCTTTGAATCTCCTCTTTCTGTTGTACATATTCTTCCAGTTTTCTGGTTATGCTTATGCTTCGTTTTGTCATAGGAATAGTTTCAGTTTTACCGTAAAGATGAGGGGTTTAAAAAAGAGGGCTTGTTGGTCATCAAATAGTTTAGCATCCTTTTATGCAACAATTCTTGAATTTGTCTTCTAGTATGGCCGATCATTTTGGAAAACTTGCTATGCAGATAATGCAGAGTTGTATTGCAAAATTGGGGTGCCTTTTGTGATCGGAACCACAGGTGGAGACAGGGAGAGACTGTATAAGACTGTGGAAGACTCAAAAAATTATGCTGTCATATCACCTCAGATGGGAAAGCAGGTTTTTCTAGAGTCTTGTTTTAAGCCAGTTTCCAAATCATCTATTCCTTCTCTCTTCATTGAATAACTGAACTCTTGGTTTCTTGAGGTGGTGGCGTTTCTTGCAGCCATGGAAATTATGGCTGAGCAATTCCCTGGAGCGTTTTCTGGATATTCCCTACAGGTAATTCTCCTCCTTTCATGCCTCTTCTTTGATGAGCGGGCCGTTTGTAGGTGGTTACTAATGGTAGACATTTACAGTAATTTTGAAAGTGAAGTGTCCATATCAATGTCCACGGTGGTGCTTGTCCATTCCCAAAACATATTTTTGTCCATTAAATTTCATTATCATCCATTACCTCTTTGGAATGTGATATTGAGTGGTATTGCAAGTTTATGAAGTAAAACACATGTTTGAGGATAGAGTTTCATCACCTTGGACGTAACATGAGCTTTTTCATACACAATTGCCCAAAAATTCATCTATCAGCCATCTATTATTGCCTACCAAACAAGCTGCAAGTATTTTTGATGAAAAAGTTCCGACAAATGCTTGAATTGTGGTTCTCCCGTTCGTATGTATGTCTTGGCAAATTCATTTGTGTTTATATTTGAGGCTTACAGATGAATTTTTTTAACAGCTGTATGTCATTTGTAGAGAACTTCAGTATTTGTGCAACTAAGTCTAAGATATATGCATTATATTGTGCACTAACCTTGTTCTAAATGCATTCTAATCCAAGCAGCATGCATCTGTTTATTGATGTATGATCCAGAGTAGCTCTATAGTTGCCAGCCACTGATGAGTTTGGATTTGCTGCTGCCACTAAATGAGCTTTGTTAGATGAAATAGCCTAATTGAATAACTGCTTTAATATTGGATACGAATATTATATTTTTTTAAAAGGTAATGGAGTCTCATCAAGCCAACAAGAAAGATGCATCTGGAACTGCTAAGGCTGTCATCTCATGCTTTCAAAAACTTGGAGTGGACTTTGATATGGATCAGGTAGGTCTTTCAGATGTACGCCGGGCTAAGTACCTTGCTGAAACCTTTTTATATTAATTACCTTTTGAATCTTCTTAAGACTAATTTATCAGTCGCCTGGTCTGGGAAATCCAGATTTTCTTTTTCTTGATATTTATATGAAGAAAGCAACAATGATGTAAATTAAGGATTCGTGTGACAATCATACATGTTCAGTTTATTCCATCTTTTAAACTTTGTCCTTGTCTTGGGGATGTGGGAAGGTTTTTTTTTTGGGTAGTGTGCTTGCTCTGTTTGCTGGAGGGGCTGTTTGTAATTATGTTTTTAGACATGGCGAGACCTAATATAGATGGAATTTAGTGGAGGCAAGTCCATAGCGTATTTTGCTGCTAGTGACCTTTCAACTGAGTTGCTCTCCTGTAAATATTATATTTAAAGAACTTTCATTTGTGATTGTCTGCAAAGTGATAATAGGCTATCACAGCCTTGTCTTTTGCACTTAATTGTTCTGTTCAGTTAGTTTCCTCTCAGTTTTCCCCCAAGTAATTTCAAATTCAGTTCTGTTCAGTCCAAAAAAACAGGGCCTCCTTCTCTTAACATGATTTCTCTTATACTCTTATGTACTATCTCTGCATGTATAAATCTGAATGCTTGTAATCTATCGATAAGTTTCTTGAAGGCACTCTAACATCATCTGAGGAACCTTTCTTTTCCTTATGTGATTTGGCTTGCTGTTTTATAAACTGAATTTCGTCATAATCGTATAATATTCAAACCTTTGCTAATGCTCTTACCAGATCCAATTAATAAGGGATCCTGAGCTCCAAGTTGATATGGTTGGTGTCCCAAAAGAACATGTTTCTGGTCATGCATTCCACATGTACCACCTTACATCACCCGACCAAACGTAAAGCTACACCTATATAAAATTCCTCTTTCAGATTTATGTTTAATCTCTTCCCTCTAAAGACTTTTGCAACTTATTGATCCTGCTGCAGTGTTTCATTTGAGTTTCAACACAATGTGTGTGGAAGATCTATATATGCGGAAGGTACTGTCGATGCAGCGCTTTTCCTTGCAAAGAAGGTACACAGCTGCTTTTTTTTTTTTTGGGTTAAATTTTCCGTACCTCATCGTATTAGAGATATGTCTTGTGAACATGATATGTTATGGAGAAGGAAATTCGCTCTTACAAATGAAAGCCCAATGAGCAAGTAGGCTTACAAAGATATTTTGCTCAATCTAGGCCATCTCGATGCTTACCTCATCTTCTGGAGTTTCAGCCTATTGGGAACCCCCCTCCCTTAACAAAATAAAAGGGTTGTTCAGGTGTCTAGATACATGAATAAAGCTCAATATGATCCTTTTGAGGAAAACTATATTGAGTTCCTTTCATGATTAGGATTCTATTGTTACTTATCTATTAGAATTAGGAAATTGGGGGTGTATATGGTATAGTGAAATAAGTCTGCCTGTTTGTGATGGTTGAGGAGAGGATGGAACTAGGGATGTTAGTATTCGTTCCATTTTTAATTGGAAGATCATTTTATATAATTTTGAGGTAAATCAGTAAATTTAAAACACGGTTCTCTGGCATGAATATTGGTTGTTTTATACTTCAATGATGATGTTGTGTAACCCATGAGGACTAAAAAGCGATTTTAACCACAGGTTCAATCCAAGGCTGCAAAACGTATCTACAATATGATTGATGTCTTGCGTGAAGGCAACATGCGATGATTTTGTCCTGATGGTTTCCGTAGTTGAGGATAATTTGTAATTTTATCAATTGTATGAGCTGTGTGCTCTCTACAAATCCTCGAGATTTCAATATTTGTTCACTTTTGCATACTTCGAACCATTTCAATAACTAGGTATCTTTTTGTTGCATAGTTGAGGCAATCTTGGTCATGCTTTTGTAGTCTAGGTGCTAAGTTGCCGCTGTAACATAGTTGAGGCAATTTTGGTCGTGCTTTTGTAGTCTAGGTGCTAAGTTGCCTCTGTAATCTGTACCTGTTATGAACACTTTGGTTGAATATCAGAGCTTGTTTCTTACGAAAGATGATTCTGCAATAATATTTTTTGTTTCAAGAACTCATTTCTTTCCGATGCACGTATTTTAAGGAGCTTTAAGTGACTGCATGTAGAGGCGAATCTTCCATGGGGCAGGTAGGCTTGTGCCTATTTTTGTATCTGAAATGGTAATATCCATATTATGGAGAACATATATATATAAGAGATTGTGGCTTAGTGGTTAAGTATACCTGTTTAGAACAAGAGGTTGGGTTGAATTTCGACCTCTACATCTTTGTCCAAGGATTATGTGGATTAAAGATGGTTAGTTAAGTGGTCTGATAGATTGATAATATCGAACGGATGGAGTAGTCATCTGAATATCGATATATTCATGGTAACTTTGCAAGGAAACCTGTATTCCTCATTAAAGCAGCCAAAAGTCTTCCTAGTCTCTCGCACAAAAAGGTAAGTGATATCATCTCATCCATAAAACAATCACGATCATCTATCTGAAACAGAAGATAGTAAGACAGGGCGGTGCTACTTCTATATCAAGCGTTTTGTGCTTTGAAATTGAGGATGAAGTCTTTGATCTCGTCGTTAGCTCTGTCAATAGCAGTTCTTCCATCAGCATCCTTTACATCGTATTTAGCTCCGGCTCTCAGTAGCTCTTCAATCTTTGGTTTGTCACCCTCCGAGGCAGCCATCAACAGTAGGATATCCACTGGGTGGATCTTCTGGTTCAAAAGAGCTTCCATCTTATCATATGTTCCCTCCACAGCAAGCATTCCCATGTAGTTGAAGTACTGCAAAGAGATGAACTATGTTACTAAAAAACTTTTCTGGATAAGACATAATTCTATGCATACATATGTAGACATTCTAGAGAAAAGCATAGCACAAGCATCAAGCTTGACTAGCAGTTTCATCCTTTCTTTACCACCCTCTAACTGAAATATACCGACATACCTAACAGCGGCAAATCCAGACTATAACTATTAGGCAGGCCAAATGCAATATTATATGTATATTAAAAAAAATAATACAATGATTGACAAATTTGTTTAGCTACGGAACATTTAATATATAACAAATTTCTATTGATAGGGCAGGCCATGGCCTAGGTAGGCCCGCCCCTGAATCCACCCCTGATACCTAATGTAGGAATGAAGTAGTATCTAGTATATACGAGAAGACGTTCTCTTGAGGTCAGGACTCGGGAGTAATGATCAATGAGAAAGCTAAGAGGCACATTGCTATAAGCGGGACATCGATTTTGTTAGAACAATCTCATCGTATCCAAACTACACTATCATGGACAATAGAAGAACCTAACCAGGACTAAGATGAATGAGCTTTGCCTGTACATATAGATGAATCATGAATGAGCTTTGCCTAGTTTCCCACATACTCTTTGGAGGAACATACTTCCAAATGTTTCATGCAAAATTTACCATCTTATATAGTTAATAAATAACTGTAATGCCCTGATTTTCTTGTACAGAAATTATGATCTATGTACCACCTTTATAACTCAATACGCAACATTTGTTATCGGAATATACAACTTGTTTGCCTACTTCCACTATTTTCCAATGATTCAATCAAAATTTTAGATCAGATTGTAGTACATATATGAAAATGCATCTCTGCTGTATAATTCTTGCAACATTCGTAACTTTTAAGTTCCTAATTTTGACTACTACGTAATCAGATATTAATAGTCAAAAGTATTGGAAACTGCGGGATGACAAGTGTTGCAAGAAATATGGAGCCGAGGAAGTATTAGCTACAAGCCTACAACTATCAGATAAAAGATTAGCATAAGCAAAAAAACTTGCCTGTTCAACATCATCTCTATCAAAATCATCACGAGATTGGCTACCATAAACACCAGCAGTTTCAGCATTAAACCTGAACCAACACTTGACTCTGCTACCATTACAGGGTCCCAGCTTGGCTGTGCCGGTGGATTTGAAGTTGGACCCACTTATCTTTCTGGGAATGCCAACAAACCCATTTCGTAAATTTAACACAGGTGAGGTAGATTGAGAGCATGAAGCTCTTGAATTTACTGTAAATTGGATAGAACATGATATAGTAGCCATGGCTGAGTGTGTGTGTGGGTGTGAAAGTTTGATGTTTTTTTCTTTTTATCCTTTCTCTCTCTAAAATCTGGCCACAATTTATATAGGTGAGGGGATTTAATTTATCCTTTTTTTGCGCAATAATGCTCAACTCAAAAATAATTCGACTCTACCACTACTAGAATTATTTTTTTACTTTATCGTCCATGTAATGTTCACGATAAAGTAATTTAATTTTAGCCCCTGTTCTTTTGGATTGAATTGATATGAATTAATTTCAGTTCAGTTTAGTCCAATCATGTTCGGTTCATTCTAGTTCAGTTCTACTTAGCTCCCGACTCCTGTTGAGTTAGGGATTTCAGTTCTGATCGTTTAAGTCCAGTCCAGTTCAACTCAGTTAGTTCAGTTAAATTAAGTTTAAATTCTATCAAGTCCAAATTAGTGGTACTTAATTGTTCCGCTGATTGAATTAGCCACTTTTTTTAATTGGCAGTTGTAGTTCATTATGTATACAACTAGCTTTCCAGATCTAGCACTTTATTACCCACTTGTTTATAGATTATCATTAATTGTGTATTAATTCTTCTATGTTGTAGGGCAAATAAGATGAGATGGATGCAACTATTATGAAGGTAGGAAGATTAGCTCATTCTCTAGTTATCCATAAGTTTTATCCCCCATCATTTGAGTTATCTTGGCATCTCCTTTACTTTTGTAAATTGATACCTTTCTTCAATCTTCTATGGTATCATGTTTGTTCTCGAAATTTCATTGAAATTGGTCCTTAAGGAGTCGCGAGGATCGGATGAGAATTGACCCTAAAACCTCTTGAAATGTGAAGGGATGCTCGAACTATCTATGGCTGATAAAGAGCCGAGCTAGGCCGAGTTTTATGTAACTTGACTCGTCTCGATCTCGATCTCGAGTTGAACTCAACTCGAGTCGGCCCCAATCGATTCAAATTCTGACCGAGTTTTGACCAACTCAAGTCAATTTGAAGCCGAGTCTATCTCGAGTTGTTTGCAAGTTTTTCCACTGCCTTAAAACGGTTAAATATATTATGCATAAAATGCGAGTTGAGTACTTCAAATTATTTCTTGCAATACTTGTCATAATGCGAGTCGTACGACTTCGAATCGAGCTTGCTCGAGTCGAGTGTTAACCGAACTTTGACCGATAAATCTTGAGTAACTGGCGTGAGTTGTCTCGACTAGCTATCACCCCTAGGACTATCCCTCACTCTCAATGTTAACCTTCAAACCTGATAGGAAGACCACATGGCTAGTTGTTCTCTTCGATTTTATTCTCTTCAGCTCTTTCTCTAACTCGATTTTTTGAATTTTTCGCATATATTCTTAGTTTACGTCTTGCTCCCAAAAGAAAGATATGTCCCTGGGAAGATTCATTTGGTATCCATCAAACAACTCATTAAAGTATTCTCTAATCCTGTAACACTAGTTCTTGGATTAGTATCTCTTGGTTCTTCTTCTATCTTATGTGTTACTCTTACTTAAAACTCATAAGAAACTTGCATGTAACTTTAGGCTGTCATTATTTCTGTCTGAAAAGTGTAAACACTTAATTAGGAGGGAAAAATAGAGAGCAAATGATAAATTGATAATCACATATTAGGAAGGATAACTTAGTTGGTTAGAACTTAGAACACCTGTCTCGGTGTTAAGATCGAAACTCATCCCGCCTTCGTGACTCTTTTCACAAGAAAAACAACTAAATTGATAGTCACACAATATCTAACACCTAAACCCAGCTCCCAACTCATATGGTACTACATAACAGAAATAAATAGGGGCCCGAGCTATAAAACCAAAGGGAAGTGAATGCAAAGCTTGCAAGTTGATATAATGATAGTATTACATATACCTGCATACACATGATTATGATGACCACATCAACGATATTAGCTCCAGCTATTAAAGAGTCCCATGACAGTAACCTTTAGATAAAGAACATGAGGCAAGAAATTCATGTGAACAACCAATCTTCTGATTATAATAAGACCATAACACAGTACCCTCTAGACCATAAACCAGTAAACAGCCAACCTGTCCAAGACGAAGCGTAAGCTTCATAACCCAAAAGCCTATATAACAACCATAGAAAGTTAGAAACTACATTACACACACAAATGGCTACAAAAACCCCAATTGAAATCGGCACCAAGGGAACAGTTGGCTCCCTCATATTGCAGGAGATAAAATACTACGGTCAATCTGATCAGGTAGGCTGCAGTAGAGATATTGCTCGAGAACCAAACTCCAAATTAGTGGTCATTTCTCAAAAAAAGAAGAAACGGGGTACGAGCAAGTTCTTATCAAACATGTGTTCAATGGTTGAAGTTTCGGATAGCAAAAGGTTAAACTCCACTGTTGGGTTTAACTACAAAGACCTGAAGACTGACTGACAGACAGTCAGAATGTTCGTCTACATGAAGCTCTGAGAAAGCTTCGAAAAATTAAGCTTTTTCAGTCTATTGCTTAATGAACCTCCTGGGTTACCGCAGTGTATGTCCACTATATCAACAACATTATATCCTTTCTTCATGGGTTTTTCCCTGATAGGAGTTTTCTCTAAATGGATATTTTCAGAACCAAGCATAGGGATATGAGAGCTACGTCTGTGGCTCCGGGGTTTGCCTGATAAATCCGGGCTTCTTTTGCTGATTTGTTTGCTAACAGCGCTATTATTTCCCACGTCTTCTAATGGTGTCGTTTGTTTTGGTCGTTTAGGAGTTGTTGTGCTAAGATTTTGACTTTTAGTTGACCTGAGAACTTCAGGGCTCTTAGGCTTAACATTGGAGGTAATGTTACTGCTGCTTGCTTCACTCATTGATTTCCGTGGCTTCAAAGGTCCATTCCCACGAACACCACGAGCTGGGGTGCGTGGAGATGACGTGGAGCTTAAAGATTCGATTTCCCTCGTCATCAAAGAACTAATTGTTCCAACAGTGCCTACCTTGACAGAACCTCCACCGCCTCTGATTGCTTCCAGTGCCGGAGCCATGTTATTCTCTTCTAAGTGTTTATAGAGGTGTTTCTAGCCTTTCGATCTCTTTCGTAATGATGTTCAACTACACAACCAATGCAACATTTGCTACCGCCTGCAAGTGCATATTCTAGACGTCAAACGTGTTTCTACTTTCTATACATGTAGCATAGATCAGTATCCGATGTCAAAGTTAAGCCTCTATAAGATTTCAGTATGTATATCAGTCTTCAATTCTTGCAGATGGTAGCTTGTATGCATTCATGTAAAATAAAACAATTCATACTTGTACATAGAGTTATCCTACAGAAAAAAGGTTATCAAATCATGCCTCAACCAAGCAGAATTACAGATTGCATGACTAAAGATTTCAATTCAATTTCGAACAGGTAGGATCAACACCAAAATACTGCATACAACAAACAGATTCAAAAACTTCATTTCGAATCACCAAGTTTTGTGAATTTTTGAGCAATCCTCATGCATTAGCGGTTTTATTTTGGGGTCGGCTAAAAAGAATCACCACAAGGTATCGTCTCAGTGACAAGTGCAACAAGAATTAAGTTTCTGATTCAAGCAGAATTGACAGTTTCACACAGGTCAAAAGAAAGAGGGGGGAAAGCACCCAATTGGCCAATTCCCTTTCACCTCAATTTTCAAAAGAATCCACAACCAATCAGCTCCTAGAATTATGGTAAACATGTACTACAATTAACAGTAATCACAGCAATGATTAGACTTTAGAAAACAAGGGTGTTTCTAGTCAAGAATTATCCAAAGCTATGATAACAACTACAACCTTTTTAGATAATAAAGCCAAAATCAAACAAATACCCATCAACATACTTCATAAACCTTATCAATCAAACACTCATTAGATTCAAACACCCAAAATTAACTAATAAAGCATTATACTTTCTTAAAAACCCTCAAAACTGCCAAGCCTCTTATAACAACAAAATCATAAGAAAAATGAGATCTTGAGTACCCAACATAAAGCTAAACTTCTAGATAAGTTTCGGGTTCAATCAGGTCTAATAAGTTCAGTTCGGATAAGTTTAGGCGAAGAGAACACACCTGGAAAAGATCAGATCAGATGATTGAAAAGAAATGAAAAAACATAAGAGATAATACAGGGAGGGGGACTTACCCAACAAGCTGCACTGCACACAAAATTCAATCTTTAGTTGAAAGGATGTTGAACTTGTCCTTTATGAAAGAACAGAAGGGTACCCATTAAAAAAGATAGAGTCTTTATAATATGGGATTGTTGGTTTTGAAATTTGGTCAATTAATTATACCTAATTTTGGGAATTGGGTGATTAATTTATTGATAAATAAATGTCAAAGAACAGAAACAATCTTTCATGTAAATTAATTAGTGGAAGAAAATGGTCTAATTGGTCAACTTTAGGGCAGCAGAAGGTGGGATTCTGGTTTGTGGAAGGGGGAAATTGAAGGTTGAAGGTGGGGAAGAAGATCTGACAATGGAAGGAGAAAAAGTCTGCCATTAACAGTGGTGACAATGCTTTGTCGTGCGTTACACATGCACTGTTGGACCTACCTACGCGCCAACTAGGTGAATGTGAATGCATCTTTTTGTTTTTAAATCCGTGCATATATACTTGCTACTACATTCGATTCCGAAGGTCCCAATGCTACTATCAGTCTATCACAACAAAAAACTACTCACTAGCTTAAGCTGATCTTAGAGTTCGTTCTTTTCAACTTGAGAGCATTCACTGTATACTCGGGTGTACAGTGCATCCTCTCACTGTTTCTCTTCTCATGTACTCTGCATGAGAATAAGGGGAGAGAATGTGAGATGGTGTATGGTGCACCCGGATGTATAAAAAATTGTATTTCAACTTATGTTCGGCCCTTATAAGTTCAGATAAGTTAAGATAAGTTCAGTTAATGTCTAAGAGGTCGAAATATGATATAATAAGGTGTAATAAGGTCGAATATGTCTAATAAGTTCAGATAAACAAAAATAAGTTGAAAAGAACAGACCCTTAGTTTTGTAAATTCTTAAAATGTAATTTAAAATTGAATTTAGTTTTCAAGAATGTTAGCTTGATGAAGTTTTTGTTGATTCAATCGTCATTTGAAAATAAGTTGAGAATCAATTGAAAATCAAGTTAGAATTAATCATCGCCGAGCTTATCAAAAATAAAAATATAACGTGGTCTTTCTAACTAGATAGAAAAGACAATCAAGGGTTGAACCCATAATGATTAAGGGGGGCACTAGCAAGTATTGACTAATCTATTATATAAAGGGAGAGGAGGTGAACATCAAAAAAATAAATGAATATCCTAACTCTTTTGCTGATTTGATTATTAACCGTTTCACTATTTAGATTTTTAAACGTTTTTTGCACGCATCGTGTGCATTTGACGCTAGTGATAAGTTAGGTTAAGTCTTGTGATAAGATTTAGATTAATACAAACTAATGCTAACCAAATTTATCAAGTTAGAATTTGATAAATAAGATTTAGATGAAAGGAAACTAATGCTAATAAAAAGTATCGAGCTGAGAATCCATTGAATTTCATGTTAGAATCTGATAGGCCATCATTGAGCTTAGGACGTTAACAACGAACATTAGATAAACACGAGTCTCCTAATCTGTAAACCCTTGTCTCATGTGAGTCTATTGATATGATTTGATTAAAAATCATTGAAGTTCCATCCTAAACTAATTGTCAAATCAATTGAATAACACACTAGACTTATATGTTAATCATTATATGAGGCCTAACCAATGTTGGATACAAAGGCGTATAATAGATCGATATAAAGATTATGGATTGTCCTTCATTTTGGTTCATCTCCTTCTTTCATACACATAAGCTTAAAGGACGAAGAGGGAGAGGGGTGGGGGGAATGCGGTAAAAGTCCATATAACAAACCCCAAGCACAACAATCAAATTGATATCTAAATGCACATGTATATTGTTTACCCAACAGGATAGTTTGAAAATCATCACAAACCTTTGTTTTCTTATTTGTATTACAATTTAGATTATTATATGATGATTTTCTTAGAACTTTTAGATTGACTAGAACCAACATCTCTTATGTTGATGACACTAGACGAATATTACATGAATGAAATTGAGATATATAGATTTTTCTTTTTGGTGCTAGAGAGCCACAAGGGACGGGTTATGAGAATCGATTCCAGGATCTCCTGGAACCGGGAGGGAAGCTCTAACCAAGTGAGCTATCCCTCACTCTCAAATTGAGATATATAGATGGAATATAATGATACAAAGCCACTTTGAAGTTCCATATAAGGGGAGCCACCATAAAGATCTCTATCATATTACAATCTCATACTATTCAGCCCCGCATAACTTGAAAAATCAATCATACCTTGTGTAGGTCTAAGATTGATCTTTTGTTGGAGACTTTTTACAATTAGTCAATTAACAATTATTGGACGGATTAACATCTCATCAAAGGTACAATCATTGATTCTCCCAAAAGGCTAACAATTACCGCCAACAAACATAAAACATATTAATGACACAACAAGAAACCCATCTTTTGCCATGATACAAATACTTCTACTTGCTCAACCATTACGTCGAAGCCTAGCAAAAGAAGGAAGCGCATAAAAGAAAAAGATGGAGGTACTCAAAGGCATCCTATATGAAAAAAGTAAATTCACTTTAGTACATCCTAAACAAATAGTTCCTTCATGCTTTTTTACATCCCACATTCAGAAATCGCTTAACCCTGTTCATCTTCGACGCAAGAGTGCTCTATCACTAAGCTATTAAGCACTCTTCCAAAGTGGTTGACTTCGACCAAACACCCCCATACCCAATGCCTATAGCTTTGGATCCCCTATCCCAATTCCCACATACTTCCTCTGTTTCACAATAGATGCATCATTTGTACTTTTCACGCTTGCCAATGCATTATTTTAAACATTAATATCTTTAATTATCAATAAGTAAAAATTATAAAAAGAGGATATTAAAAAAATACATATTAAGACGAATCTAACAAGATCCCACATGATTATGTTTTTCTAAAACTGTAAATCGCCAAAGCCAATCAAAGTCTAAACTGTGAATAATGCACAATATGAAAATGTTGCATCTATTGTAAAACGGAGGTAGTATGATTTCCCTACATCCTTATTCCAAAATACTCCCTCCGTCCCCAAATGATTTCCCATTTGCTTTTTGCACGGTCTCCAATGCACATCTTTGACCGCTTATATCTCCTATTATTTATTAATAAAAATGATAAAATATTGATATTTTGAATGTACCTATTAATACAAATCTAACAAGATCACCTATGACAATTATTTATATTATATAGTAGCTATAATTTATGGTCAAAATTTACAAAGTTTGACTTCAAGAAAAGCAAATGGAAAATCCTTTGAGAGACGGAGGGAGTAGAAAAGTCCACCTAACATAAGGGAAATCTCAATCAATCAAAGATTCAAAAAACTCATGTAAAACACAAGTGGTCACTAACTCACTCGTCACTACTCGTGAAGGCGTGAAAGCTCAATCACTTCCATCTTCTTCTTCTTCTTCTTCTTCAAAGTGACTGACCCACATCAAAAAAGTTTCAAAATTTAAAACTTTAAAATTCAAGAACTCAAAAACCCAAATCCTCCATTGTTAAGCTCAATCAAACCCAGATCCCATTTTTTTAATTCTTGCTCAAATTTCACTGCTAAAAATGGGGTCTCAAGGACCCAAATCTTCAAAATCAACAAAACCCACAACAACTCAATCTTCAATACAATCATCATCACTTTCATCTCACTTAGCAATGGTGGAATTAAAACAAAGAATCCTAAACTCACTCTCAAAACTCTCAGACAGAGACACCCATCAGATCGGCATTGAAGAGTTAGAAAGCATTATCCAAACCCTCCAAAACGACGCCGTTCCAATGCTGTTAAACTCCCTATTTGACTCCTCCTTTTCGGACCCGAAACCGGCCGTCAAGAAGGAGTCAATCCGGCTTCTAGCCACCTTATGTGGGTCCCACCCTGATTCTACTGGGACCCACTTGGTTAAGATCATTGCCCACATTGCTAAGAGACTTAGGGACCCTGATTCTGGGGTTAGGGATGCTTGTAAAGATGCAATTGGGAATCTTTCTGGGTTTTTTTTAAAGGGTGAACCTGAAAATGGGCTTGTTTCTTTGTTTGTTAGGCCTTTGTTTGAGGCTATGGCTGAGAATAATAAAGGTGTTCAAGTTGGTGCTGCTATGTGTTTAGGGAGGATGATTCATTGTGCTGTTAATCCTTCGATTTCGTCGTTTCATAAGCTTTGTCCTAGGGTCTGCAAGTACTTGAATAGTCCTAATTTCTTTGCTAAATCTGCTCTCTTGCCTGTTGTTGCTAGCTTGTCTCAGGTTCGATGTTTTCCCCTTGTATCTCTCTCTCGGTCTCATTTTGTCGCGATTTTTGATGTTGTTGTTGCTTTGAATTCATGTGCTTATGGTTATGAATTGATGGATATTTGGATCACTTTTGTTTTTGGTTTATGTAGCTTGTTTGGTGCAATGATACTAGGGATTCTTTGGTTTGTAGTAAAAAGAGGAAGGAGAATGATAGTGAAATGTTTTTAGAACATGTTCTTTCGGACTAAATTAATGTAGAATAATTTTAGTTCAACTTAGCTCCACTAATTATGTTGTTGTTGCTTTGAATTTGTGTGTTTATGGTTATGAATTGTGGTATGGGAGATTGGATGGTTTTTGTTTTTTTGTTTATGTAGCTTGCTTGGTGCAATGATACTAGGGATTCTTTGGTTTGTAGTAAAAGGAATAGTAGTAAAAAGAGGAAGGAGAATGAGAATGAAGTGTTTGTTAGAACATGTTCTTGTGGACTAAATTAATGTAAAATGATTTCAGTTTAGTTTAGCTCCATTAATTTCAGTTTGTTCAGGCCACGGATTTCGTATAAGTTCAGCTTAGCTCTATTAATCTCGGTTTCGTTAGGTTCAATTCAGCTCCATTTAGTCCAAAAGAACATTGCCTTAGTGTGCTATGACACTAAGTATATATGGTTTTCTATGTACGAAGGATTAATAGAAAGAAAAAGTGAAACAGGCACATTGGTTCGTGTTTACGCTGTCGCATGGTCAATTAGGACAACCATGCTTTATGCAAATTGGATGTAAATCATTTGAAAAATGGGAGGATATTTCTGAATTTATTGCCTTCTCAGCTCATCTTGATCGGCTCTTGAGCTGAGGAAGCAATAAATTCAGAAATCTGCTAATCGCAAAAACATATACTAATTTTCAGAATCTGAGTCAAGCTTCTGCTGTTTGTTATGCTAGCTCAATCACAATTTTTATTGATTCCTTATTGTTCAGGTTGTTATTTCATAAAATCTTTGTTTGCAAATATTTTTTGCAGGTAGGGGCTATTACACCTCAAAACTTGGAGCCTTTGTTGCAAAGCATTCATGATTGCCTTGCTAGCACAGATTGGGCAACTCGTAAGGCTGCTGCTGAGGCATTGACTGCGTTGGCATTGCATTCAAGTGACTTGGTGAAAGATGGGGCTGGCTCTACCTTGACTGCACTAGAGGCTTGTCGCTTTGACAAGGTAGCTTCATGGAACACTGAATCAGACTTTGCATTAATGATTTTATGTTTGATTTAGGGGTACCTTGTGTTTTTCTGGAATCAGTCTTACTGGGATGTTGATCCAGAAACTTTTTGTGCCATATCATTCCACCACTTCTCGAACTGATTATAGTGTAGTCAAACTGTAGCTTTGGGTTGGCAGGGTAATGCATATTAATTAGCGCATATCGTCTTTTACGATGGCGTGTAATGTTGTCCACTGAATCACTTCCTTTATGTCTTTATAACCGTAATTATTACTATAATTAGAGTATCTTGCAGATCACGACATACCTTCTAGGCTACCACAGCTCACCATGTACCTAATGAACTGTACCAAAACAAGCATCAGTTTGTACTCAAATGCTCTATGGTAGCTTTCTGCATGAATTTATACGAAGATACAGGCAATGTAAATCGTATGCTTCTGAAATAGACGACAGTAAATTGCCCGCTACTGGAATCGTCTATTAAATCTGATAATCATTTGTATCAGCTTATTTTTACCGTGTATGTTATGTGCATATAAGATGAACAAATACTATCGGGCTGTTCACCGTATGTAGTACATGACTCTGGATCTTCCTTCCACTTCATCTTTCGGCTTAGAAATTGAAACACTTTAGTAATAAGTAACTATGCATCCAAGTAATTGCTTCTGATCGAACTGCAACTCCCTTTCGATCAAGCAAGCTTTACTTTAGTCGAAAATAGTTGGATGTAATCTAGTACAATTTACAATGCAGATGGCAATGCATTGATATAGAGCATTCTAAATACTTAACTATAACATGTACAAGTGCTAGTAGTTTGGGCTGCTATTGTAGTTTGAGAAGGTAAGATGTACCTGGCAATCCGAAAGGCATAACCTCTGTCTTTTACTGTTGACTCAAAAGTGCAATTTTACTGCATTTAGATGCAGTAAAATTATTACATGTTTTATGTAGACATTACAATTAAAAATTACATGTTTTATGTAGACATTACAATTAAAAACGAACTCCTAATTCTAGTTGCCATGGCTAAGCCATTAGTCTTTACTCACATTTTCATTTGTAGATTTTTACTAATACGACATGATGGTCAAAATTGGCTTCGGGGGGCAGGGGTGATGGAGAGTTCTCTATCTTTGCTAGACCATCTTCGATTATGCCTTCTCTATTTGTGGCTAGTGGGATGACTTAACGACATCTGGTTGAACAGTTGCACATTGTATTGATTCATATATTGCTTTGGCTGATAGTTATTTTGGGATGTATGGAAATAGTCGTCAGGTTTCCTTAAACAAAAATAGCTCAGTACTCTTTATAATAGATTAGCTTACACACTTACTTTCAGGGTCTTCAACCTTTGACCATTTATATTTTAAAATTGCAATTGAGACAAATGTAAACAAAATCTGATATGACTATATTTTCTTATATACTTTGAAAGTTAAAGGTCGAAATTTGAAGTCTCTAAAGGTTGAAGTTTGAATATAAAAGTCAAACCGTGTAACCTAATATAGGAGAGATAGTATTTGTTTCTTTAGTCACACCCATTTCAACTAAGAAGTGGAAAGAGAATAAGGATTATACAATCTTTTTATTTACAAAAATCATGGCGAATCCTCTAATATAGGGGTTAGATCTGAGTGACAACTATTTTGTATCAAATCCATGACTTAGAATTTGAGTCAATTTAAAGGAGAGAGCCAAATTTCTGAGCCTCTTTGCTATAGGACAGAATAATACTTTAATACTAGCAATTCATTTATTTTCAAGTTCAAAGGAGCCACTACTTATCTATTATTCAATTGATTAATCCTTCATATATTCGCACAGTCGGATCTTTGGGTAATGTCCTGCAAGGGGATGAATCGAGAGAATTTTGAATTAGAGCTTTTTGTTCATCCCCTGCTATTAGATGTTTGAAGTTTGCAAGATAACTTTGTATATCTACTATAGGGTCATTAAGTAGAACACGTCTAAATGTAATTAGTAGGCTGGACCGCTGGAGAATAGTCGGAGCCTAATCCACTTTATAAGATTGTCAGACAAAAGCATATCAAGTGATTGTAGTAGATTTTGACCAGTTGGCGCTTTTGTTTTCTAGAAAGAGGCAATATTTGTTTTGCTGTTGAATTTACTTTCTTAATGTTTTTAGTGGTGCTACGCCTTATCTGCTAAGTTTCTTTAGGGAGCTATCAATGCATTCCGATGCTAAACAATATGACAAAATTCTTGTACTTCCGTTTTCATGTTTCTACTAAAGTCTTGTTCATTAATGTTTTGTCACATTTTTTTGTAATGATATCAGATAAAGCCTGTGAGAGAGAGCATGACGGAGGCGCTACAACATTGGAAGAGGCTTACAGGAAAAGCTGGAGATGTAGCCTTGGACGAAAGGAATGCTCCAAATCATGGGGGTAGTGGTCTTGAAGTGATGATATGTTCTTTATTGTACAATATCCGTTTCTGATTACTTCTATCTATTATGTGACGATGCTTCAGGTTCTGAAAATGGCTTGCCAGATAAGGATAAACAGAAAAATGTGAAGTCTGAGAGAAAAGACGAGGCTTCACTCAGGGAATCATCAAATGATGCTGCTTTCTCTGATTCAGTTGGGAAAACAAACTATTCAGACAAAGCTGTTGGAATACTAAAGAAAAAGTTGCCTGCCTTTTCTGATAAGAATTTGAATGCAGAATTTTTTCAAAAGCTTGAAAAGAGAGGTGCAGACGATTTACCTGTAGAAGTTGTTGTCCCACGTAAATGTCTTAATTCCTCATACGCTAGCGGCGAGGAGGCAGAGATAAGCTCTGTAGAACTTAAGGATGATACCAATAAAATGTCTGGTAACATGCTCTCTAAAGCACGAGAGAATGATGGCTATATGCGGGTTAAGGGTGTTGATGATGGGATAAGTGGAAAAGATTTGCGACCAGGAACATCTGGCCATGAAGACAGGGGTGTGAATCTTTCTAAAGTTGATGGTCAAACTGAATCCCTCATGAACGGTAAAGGAAACTGGTTGGCAATTCAGAGGCAGTTGCTGCAATTAGAGAGACAACAGGGTCATCTGATGAATATGTTGCAGGTGCGTTCAATTTTATTGCATCTTGAGTTTAGGTTCTAGATCTCAGATATAACTAAAGGTTATTTATGTCCCAGGAGTTCATGGGTGGCTCACATGACAGCATGATGACTCTGGAGAATAGAGTACGAGGCTTGGAGAGGGTGGTAGAAGATATGGCTCATGATTTGTCCATATCATTAAGCAGGCGGGTTGGTAATTTTCGGTCTGGATATGATGGATCTTCCAATCGTCCTGGCAGGTATAATGGCTACCTTGACTACGGTGGGAGGCTTCCGTATGGTGATAGATTTTCTGCCTCTGAAGGAGTGTCTCCAAGCATGAGAAATAGAGCTGCACCTTGGAGATCTGATCTTCAGGAGCCTTGGGATTTTCATCCATATGGTGCTTCAAAAAATGGGCAACCTGGTATTAGAAGAGATGCTGGCAGCAGTTCTGTTGATGGCAGATCTCCTAGATCTGAGCATGAGAACGACCAGGTTAATGCTCGTAGAGGTTGGGACAAAGGGACTGGAAATGTCAGACTTGGTGAAGGCCCCTCTGCAAGAAGTGTTTGGCAGGCTTCCAAGGATGAAGCTACACTAGCAGCAATTCGAGTTGCTGGAGAAGATGGAGGAACAGCTCGAGTTGCTAGAGTAGCTGTTCGGGAACTGGAGGCAATGGGCTGTGATAACAATGAGCCAGAACGTGACCCAGTTTGGACTTCCTGGAGCAATGCAATGGATGCTGTGCAAGTTGGTGATATGGATACAGCTTATGCTGAGGTCTTATCTACAGGGGATGACTCTTTGCTTGTGAAGCTCATGGATAAATCAGGTCCGGTATTTGATCAACTCACCAATGAGGTGGCGGTCGATGTTTTGAATGCTATCATGCCATTTGTGGTCGAGCAAAACTTACTTGACTTATGTTTGTCTTGGGTCCAACAGGTATGGTCTTGTTTCTTGTTGTACGGTCTTCAAAATTTCTCTTTCCCATTGGTCCAATTTTAATAGTTTTGCTTGTTTCCATTGATTGCTTTTTGTAACATGCTTGAATATTTTTTGCTTGTTTCCGTTGCTTGCTTTTTGTAACCTGTGTGAACATCTCTTGCTTGTTTCCGTTGCTTGCCTTTTGTAACCTGTGTGAAAATCTTTTGCTTGTTTTGTTCACATAGCTAGACTAATTGCTTGCCCAATGGATGTAAGTCACGTAACTGTCTGTAAGACTGAAGTATGATGATCTTCTGTTGCTGCTTCAGTTGTGCTCTCTTTCTCTGTCTATAACTCCTTGCTGGTCTTGTGCTGATTGCTCTACTTGCGAAGGTCACATCAACCTAAAAAAGCTCCTGGTCAATTGGTCACACCAGCCCTATTCGCTTTCCTTTTCTTTCAGATCTTGCTGATCCCGAGCTACTTACTTTGCTTGCAGAATTACTTTAATAAAGCTCATCCTGATTGGTGACATCTAATTACCTGTGACATCCTATGCTCTCAAAATTTGTGCCTGCTTTCCTCTTACATGTTTACCTGTGAGTCTGTGATGCCTTTCTGTGTTCTGCTTAAAAAGGAGCTCTGTTCCTTCTTATCTTGTTCCTTAATTTTATTTAATTTTCCACATTTGCTGTTGACAACTTACTCAATCGATCAATCATTTGGTTCCTTAAGCTACAATATTTAGAACTTGGTGTTGCTACCTAGTTGTAAGAAGCTGATATTATCAGAAATGCTGTTCCTAACTAGTGAGTACATAAAGGGCTAAAGACAATAACTAGTAAGAGGATGAAGGGGAAGAAAAGCTTCAACTGTGCAATCTCTGATTCGTTATTCCTTTGATGGCCTGGTTTGAGTTATATTTCCTTTGCCTATGCCAGGAACCTGTTTGGTATGTAGTTGGGAATTACTATGGTTTTTTGAGAAGTCTGTGTATTGATAGGAATTAGGAGGTGAGATTTAATTTCTGAATGTGGAGTGTACTGTGGTTGAAGTGAATAATACTTGCGTTAATTTGTGCTGCTTGGGTGCAAGTGTTTTGCACTTGCCTGTGTGACAATGATGCATAGCTTGGTTTTAAGGATGGGTTTGGATGTTTAGTCATCTTCTTGTACATTTTGCTTTAGGCTCAGTTTTGTGGGATGAATTACTTTCAGTTTAAGCTGTCATCATTTACTCTTTGTGTTGAATAGCAATCATGGAGGGAAGGAGGTGAAGGAAGGGGAACGGAAGGAAAGGGAAAAGTAAACTTGCTTTTTCCTTCCAAATATTTCCAACACTGGAAGGATGATCAGGAGGGGGACGAAAATGAATCCTTCCAATTCCCTTCTCTTTGCTGCCTCCATGTTGTATCCTAAGAAGAGAATCTGAATCGCGGATATCGTTGCGTTCGCGGTAACGGTCGCGATGACGCGGGAGCGGCTTATAACGGTCGAAAAGAGACAAATCGCGGTTGACGCGGCTGAATTTTTTCAAAAAATTCACACAATTAGAATTCTAACCTTAAAATGGCATTTTTGAAGTTTTATAAGTATTCTTATAACTTAATTTGACCAAAGCAATCATATGGGTGGGTTACACATATGGTGAATTAAAAATTACTTTAAACATGAGATTCATATCCTATTATATATATAAATTGATACTAAATGATATATATTATTCAACTCGAAAGCCTATGGCAAATTTTTCTCCTTCCGTTGGTGTGTTCCTATTGTTTTTGTGCTACTATGTGTATTTTCCCTTTCTCTTTTTTGACCAATTGTGATATGATAACGGATGTAACGGGTAAAAAACGCTCTAATGCAGCGAGTCACCATTACGTAACAGACAACGCGGCGAGTTGGACGTGAATTTCATCGCGGGGTTGCGTAACGGCATTTCGCGTAACGGCAAGTTCAAAATCCGATACAAAACGGCCGTTACGTTACGTAACGGCTGAGTTTTGTTTCCCTGCTCTGAATCCCCTCTTCAAACAAATTATTAGATTAGTTCTAGGTTCGCGGTGAATTCAACCCTTAAGTTTGCCCAAACGTAGGATTAATTTAAGCCCCTGAACTGTCAACTGTATATTTAAACCACAAAACTTCACCAAAAGGTGAAATCAAGCCCTTTTTTTAAAAATACATACCATTTTTAAAAATTCAATGCATACTTCCAAGATTTTAAAAAAACTAAAATACAAAAATATACAAATTACAAACTTTATACATGGTTGAACGCTTTCTTCTTCATATTCTCAACTTCCTTTTATAATGCTCTTTGCTTTTTAGAATGTACAATATTATCATGCTATGTACTTTTGAAGGAAAAAAAGATTATCTGTCGTTATGATTTGAATACTTTTATTTTGGAATTTATTGCTTTAGCAATAGCATCAATTTTTGAGCGCGAGATTTTCTTGTGCTAATATTGCATCAATCATGATTGCAGTTGCTAGATTTGGTTGTGGAAAATGGTCCCGACATATTTGGCGTCCCTATTGAAGTGAAGAGGGACCTTTTGTTTAGTTTGCACGATGCTTCTTCCATGGAGATTCCCGAGGACTGGGAAGGAGCGACTCCAGATCAACTTATGTTGCAGTTGGCTTCTGCCTGGGACATTGATCTCCAACAGCCTGGGAGGTAGAACTAAAGGAAAACAGTAATTTGCACGTAGGAACAAATTCTGCACTTCGTTGCCTGGTCAGTTCTTAAACTCATGTCTGAAATCTAGTGAATTTGAGATGCCATCATTCTCCAAAACCTCACCTTGGCAAAAGCTGTTGAGGTACCCGCTAGACAGGAGAGCTTGTGTTTCACTATCAAGTCATTAGAAATTGTTGTGTGAAGGTCATGTTATACCGACCTAATGTAATTTTTCACTCTTCACTGATATGATATGTTTTGGTTTATACTGTTAAGTGCACATACATATGGTGTGGGTTATTGGAAAGCTCCGAGAATATCACTGTTCAATGATATGAAGTTTTGTCTTAAAAGTCGTTTCTTGTTGAAATACTTTGGTTATTATAAAATGCTAGTTTGAATCCTTGGCAACCGCTTTTTCGTTAGTAGGAGATCACTGAAATCCTAGAGATAACATACTTTGCATCATTGAATCGTTGGTTGATTCAACAGTTCACTTTATCAGATATTGTAAAACGTGTTTAGCTGCATTTTATCGTTTTCTTTCTAAAGATAGCTTGTCAATTTATGTTGTTTGATCTAGCTTTGCCTTTAGAACATGATCCTTACATGAATATTTGGTGTTGACTCCATTGTGTTTGATGAGTTCGCTTTTTCTGGAAAAGTTGTTATACAGCTGCTAATATAACACTGCTGTCCTTTCTCCCCAACCCCCCCTCTCGTTTACTTTTGTGCTCTAAATCTTGATTGTAATATTAATGACTTTGAATGATTAAATGAGAAAAGTCAAAGATTAGAAGTTTTTTGATTGAAAAAAGGGCGTTCACTTTTTCAAGCATATCTAACAACTTTGTACAATGATCTGACCCCAGTTTGACCTTGAGGGCTAATAGGATTTGAAGGCCATTCCAATTTCCGACTCTCAGGCGCTGAAGGAGTCCTGCTCTGGTTCGCCCTTTCTGAATATAATTTATGGCTATTGACCTAACTTTTCTCCGCACAACAACGAGGTATGTTGGCATTCTTAGCCTTACTAGCTCTGCCATGGTTCATTGCTACAGGGATAAGAAATTCGATATACCTCTTTGTTATGCAGAAGAACAATAAGGTAATTAGCCTTACTCTTCTGAATAGAAACACCTGTTACAATTTTGGAGAACCAAAAACTTTGGCCTAAAACATTTTTGACGTATCCAATATATGGAAATACAGCACGGCAACCAGGAAGTTGTTGTATAAGCGTAGCATAGTCTTGAACTTCGAGCGCCTGAATGCCATTTTGTCAGCTTTCTTTTTCTTCCAATGCACCGTTGTCTGATTTGTCACTCTCTTCGCTGTCTGATGCTTCATCATCATCATCATCTTCTTCTCCTTCCTCTTCATTATCCTCCAACTGGACAGTTTTATCTGAAGACAAGTATTCAAGGGCGATAACCACGTCACTGATATACGGTCGTGTGCTAGCTTCTTCTTGCAAGCACATTGCTGCAATTCCTAGTGCTTGGTAGAGACTCTTCATGGGGTAGTCACCCTTAAGTAAAGGGTCAGCCATTAAGTGGAACTTACTCTTGTCTTTGAACAACGGTTGTGCCTGCACAGATAGTAATAGATTATGGCTTTGTGTGGCAGAAAATGTGATTGCTATAAGAACAGTATCCGGCAGAATTAGCAATTGAACTAGCTTACATAAATCACAAGTTCCGTCATGCTTAAAAGCATGTAGTTATATTCAATCTTCCAGGAGCATGTTTGTAGGAAATCTTTTATTGAGAAAGGAAATAAGAAACCATTTGTTATATTTTGGTTAGCATGAGAGATATGGTAATGGTTTTTGACTTTTTTGTTGCAGAACATAGTTCTCCTCCTCAATTTTATGTTAGCACGTTACACTAACTCCCTCAGACCCACACTTATAGATGTTTTCTTTCCATAGTGAAACCAAACATCTAAAATAGGTAACAATTATTGTTACCTTTTCTTCCCTCTATTTGATTCCGTTCCATGAGTTGAACGAAACATGCTCTTAAAAGATAAAACAAAGTTACTAACGGTGGTAATCAAACATTACCCAGAGTACTAGATTCTGCTCTTCACTTGGTTTGCTAGTGTCAATGACTCGCCTCCCTGTTATGATCTCTAAGAACACAACTCCAAAGCTGTAAACATCGGACTTTGTTGTCAGTTGGCCTGTGGATGCATACTCTGGCGCACAATAGCCATATGTCCCCATCACCCTGGTACTTACATGGGTTTCATCCCCTGTTGGACCCAACTTAGCCAGACCGAAATCTGAGAGCTTCGGGTTGAAGTTCTCGTCTAGGAGAATATTTGATGCTTTGAAGTCCCTGTAAATCACTGGTGGGTTGGCAATCTCATGGAGGTATTCAAGACCTCTCGCTGCGCCCTCTGCTATCTTCATCCGGGTTTGCCAATTTAGCGGCTTCTTGTCTGGTTGTAAATCTGGAGAAGAAAAAGGGGAAGATAAACAGATTTTATTTTGGAAGCTGAGATAGGGAAAACCGGCATCTTATGTTGCTTGGACTCCTCATTCTATCTCAAGTATCCGTGTCGGATCCTTGAAACATAGGTATGGACACGACAACGCTTCATTTTGCACAAACGTATGGATCTTTTTCCCTATAAGATAGCCTATCGGACTATGCCTGACATGAGTTCGTGAGTCCAATAACATAGATGGCAACATAAACTCTCTTTTGAAGTTTGGAAATTACCAAGAAGATGATCTTCAAGGGAGCCTTTGGCCATGTACTCATACACCAAAAGTCTTTGAGGGCCTTCAGCACAGTAGCCTACCAAATTCACAAGGTGAGGATTGTGTAGAAGGCTCAACATCAAAACTTCCACAAGGAATTCTCTGTTTCCTTGGAATCCATTCCTATCTAGCTGCTTTACTGCCACATCCTGAATCAACCAAAACAAAATTTTTCCCTCGTTATTTACATTTCACTGTTGATGATTAGATGCCAAAAAAAAGACGAAAGGCAAGAGATGCTGAAAAAAGAGAGGAGGATACACGAGTGTACCAATGGTACTCGAGGTTTTGTTTATAAAATCATTAGTAGCTCTACTCATTGTGCGCATTGTGCTTATTTGAGGTTGTTCAAATGAGCAATGAGTAAGAAAATAGCCTTGTACATACAAAAGCTGCAAGGATCACCTGCTGTAAGCTGTCTAAATATCCCTTGTGCACCCTGCCGAAACCACCTTCACCGAGTAAATTCTCAGGTGTAAAGTTTTTAGTTGCATCACATAGCTCGCGATAGGCAAAGATCTTGGCAGTGATGTTTCCCTTCCCATATTTGGATATCTCATCGTGAATGTATCTGTGCTTGCTGCTGTCTGCATCAAATGGGAATAAGAAGGTTCTCTTAGCACATTACATGTAGCAACTTAACAAGGATAAAACCTCCATTAGATTGATACATCTAATGCTATGTGTTTTACGCATTTGCTAATCCACGTCTCTTACGTTACACCTATTGTTTATTTTGGACCTTCTTAACGACACCTTAGAAAAACCTTGTAAATGAAAAGAGTATAAATTGGTTAAACCCAGGTGTATATTAAAGAGAACAATGGCTGAAGGATTGAGCACTCCTTAACTGAATAACATATAGAAGCCTACCATACACTTTCAAATGCAATACCATAAACTAAAAACAGATGCCATGGTTTATCTTAATCATATCGACTTCGGGCCATCTTACATGTAATTGCTTCGGATTATGTATCGTTCAACAAAATTAGATACCTCATAACAAAGAAAATGAGGCACGTACGCGTTCCTTACACTCACCTCCCTAGATATTGCATAATTTCACCAATAATGTTTTTACTATTATACACGTTGAATAATACCTCTCATATATATATCAATCTCGCCATATAATACCTGTTTTGAAGGAGATGTTTGCAAAAGAGAACTTTGCTTTAGCGAGGAGGAGCTCCTTAATGCTAGATCTCAAAGAGGCCCGTAATGATGCTCTATATGACGCCCCATATGATGTTCTCTTACTACCGTTTGATACCGTCCTTCGAGCTGATTTACCAGGCGTTACTACCGTTTGATTTTTTTGCTCTTCATATGGAATCTCTTTATCATTTTTTCCTGCTAGTGTTCCGCAACATGCAAAGCAACTCATTGTCGCCCTCCTCCGGGCGTATTTCCAAAGTCGACGATGCCAGAGGTTGTATCGAATGGTAACGTGATTTTTTTGAGGCACCAAAGTCGTAAAATATGCAATGGTGTTAGTAATGCAATGAAGCGAAAGTGGAAAAGTCGAATGACCTTTGAAGGGAAGGTTGAAGGAAGGGAAGAATTAAAATGTTAGTTTTTTCGGGTTTTCGCAGGGAAGAGAGAAGTTTTATCCCAGAATTGTTAATTGTTCTGCTAGTTTCTCCTCTTCCTCTCTTCCCCTCTCCGCCCCTTCCCAAGTTTGTCCCAAGTTGGCCAACCCATACAATAAAGCATTTTGGAAAAATTACTGCGCAAATGCTTGCAAATTTTGACAGATTTGGATAATGATAGGCCTAAATTTTCTCTTTGGTAATTTCTTTTATCCGTCCTATTTTAAGGTTTTCTTTATTTTTTTAAAGGAGTTAGTTAGATTATGTTATGAAACAGATATGAGAGATAATCACAAGCAAATTAGGAGAATGTAAAAGATTGCATCTTAAGTATTTTACATCTATTTTTAGCTTGCTTTTTCTGCTTCTGCTATTACATATAGCTAGGCTTGAATGGATGAAAAATGTGGCAAAATCAACCCTTTTCTTTTACCATCTTGCTTCTCTAAAATTTTATACATCTAGTATGTAGATCTGAAACTAAAACCTCTATGAGTGTTCACTTCATGCCAAATAGGAAAACGTACGTCTTCCATTCTATTATATCATTTTTCATTTATACAAGTTAATAAGTAAATTGTTTTTATTTTTAAATCTTTAGCAATTTTTTATTCTTACTTTTTAAAAAAAAAAGTTTTTTAACCTATGTGCACAACGCCACAACATACATGATAAAATAGAAAAAAGAAAGCGGGAAAATGCACCAAATGAAAGATAATTCTTTTATGAAAATTGATGTGTTTCATATAATTTTTAGATGCATTTAGGTTGTCTTTTAAACTCTTTTTAGAGCATTTAAGTTCGTAATTGCATGATTTACTTAAAATGTACTCTACTACTATCGGTTTGCGTGTTTTGATAATTTTCAAATCATTTTGATGCAATTGGATTGTATTAGTTTAAGATTGAGCTTACTAATCATAAAGAATGAAGATAGCTTTTGCACAAGGATCACAATGAATCCGTTTGAGACAATAAGAGCACCCTTAGTGGGTGTCTCAAAAAAATCTCAATTGGATTGAGATTTTTTTGAGATTAAAAAAAGCCCTTAATGGTGAAGTTGAGAAATCTCAGCAATTAAGTTTTTTGGATAAATCTCACTGAACCGAGATTTCTTTGAGAAATCTCAGTTACAATGAGAGGGGCCCACTACTCTAATGCAAGCAGCAAAACGCACATGAAGGAAGCACTCTGATTGCCGTTTCAAGGCAATAAAACGAAAAAAAAAATTCACCCAGCTGGGTCTGACGCGCGTTAGTCTAGCTGGCGTGAACTGATTGGGCCAAAGATTTTTATTAATTTTGTAGATCTAAAATTTACACGGCCAATATCTTGCAAATGAAAAATCAAAAAAAATAAATAAAAATTATCAAAATTCATGATTTTTCATCCTCTATAAATAGACACCCATTTTGCTATATTTTGAACACCTTACAAAAATTTCCAATTAATTGTATAGTGTAGTATTGAAATTGGGTGAAGAGATAGAAAATGTGGGGGTAGGCAAAAAGTAGGAGAGAGAAAAGAATTGAGAATTTTTAAAAGCTCATTGTTATAAGAAGTGGAAAAAATTCTCAATTGATAAATCTCAATTGGTGATGTGGAGGAGAGAGAAATGAAGAAAGAGAAGATTGAATTTTTTTTTCCTCACCATTAGTGATGCTCTAATTATGACCCGTTAATCAATAAACAATTTTCACCACATCCTATCATATACTATATAGAAATATATGATTAGGTGAAAACCAAGTAAATTGGGTATATAAGAGGAGTAAAGGGGTACGAATATTTCATTAATGACAATTTTATAAATACTGCCAACTTTAATGTTAAAAGGCACGTACCCCATTAATCGTAATATGTATCCCTTTTTTCAAATTTTCATAGTTTTCACCAAATTTGTGGTTTTTAGAATATATATACTTCAACCGTTTCTTTCTAAGGGCTAGGCTTTGACTTATGGCACCATTCATTTATTATAATTTGACCGACTTTTATGATCTAGACATAAGGAAAAAATATAGTCATGTCGGATTTCCTTTTATTCGTCTCGATGTATATTTATTTTTAATATTTAATTGTCATAATTTTTAAAAATGCATAATTAAAGATAAAAATGATACAAAATGTACCTCGACAAATGTGATAAAGTGAAAGTTAGCAATTAAAAAAAAAGACGAAGTATATATCAAGACTCCCTATGTACAGGTGAATCACAATTATTCTCATTATTCGTACTCTTTATAACTTGAAAGCTGATCTTTTAAGGGTGGTTTTACTATTTTGTTTAAAAACAACATTGTATAAAACTTAACAATTATGTGGCAAAATAACCTTTTTTTTTTTTAAAAAATATATATCTTGACTCTTAACTTCTGTACATCTAGTAGGTTGATCTAAAACTCCTACAATTGAGAATCCATTCCATGCCAATAATAAAAGATAACAAACAAAAACAGTTCTTATAATCAATACCATGAAAAATACTTATAACGAATTAACGATACATCCAGCTGTTTTTGTTTAATAATCCAACATTTTAATTATTTTTTAATAATTCAACATTTGGCCGTAATTTCCTGACATGAATCAAAAACTGGATTTAACCTGTGCAACAAGTAAAATGAAGACTTGTCAGGTAATTAATGATTGGTTCTTTTTATAACTGTAAGAATTACTTATAATAATATAAACTTTCAACAGTTGTTTTTCTAAATAATCTCATGTCAAGTTTTTGAGCATTTATTTTGAGGAGGGCATATTGATACTCATTTCGACCAACTTTTCTAAATTCGCGTCTGATTAGAGTAGTAGTTGACATTGTTTAATTCCCTAAAAAATCATCTCCAAGGATAAAAATGCCTTTCCAGTGGGAATTTGTTGGTTGAGAGGTAACTAATCTTAATTTTGCATTGGTTTTACTTTTTGCTTGATTTTGCATTGGTTTTAATTTTTCTTGACTAATCTTGATTCAATTCTCATAAAAGGCAGGATGAGGAATCTACTCCCAAATATCTATATAACAACTTATAAACCCTACGCATAGGACAAGGGAGATCGATGAGTGATATTACTACCGATCTGCGATCTCATCAATCCGTTGTTAACGTGTAATTACATACCTATATTCTCGAGAAGAGAAGTTTGCATGAATACATGTCATGAAAAACTTTTGTAAAAATAAGCAATACCAAAATTAAAGGCCAACCCATTAATATTAACCAAAATTATCGATTACACTCGAAAAGAAAGATATCAATCAAACCCGAAAAAAGAAGAAAAGTAACAAAGCCATAAATTGGAAAATTAAAACTATGTGGATCATAACATCAAATAATTCAAGATTGAAGATAGCACTATAATAACAACCAACTTGAGAACCCGTAGAGTTGCATGGGTTGAACTTGAATGGATTGTTTGGAAAGGAGAGAGATTTATCCACAAAATCCAATAACCACATTGATATCTATGCATTTTAGTCCTTCACAGCACGCATATGGACCTTTTGGAGGGCATATATTGCCAGCACCTTGACACTTCTCCATGGCTGGCTGTGGCTCAGCTGCCGCCTTTTGATGTGCCTCGCCTGGTGTTTGAGGATCCAAGCTTCCGGCGAAGGTTGGAACTGAGAGTGTTCAAATGATTCCGTCATTAGTCAAGGAACATTTCGTGAGAGTATTCTTTCCATAACATTTTGAATCAAACTTTCTAAACTTTGACCATTGATTATATATATAAAAAACATTGATTATGATTTGAAAAGTATTTCGTTATTGTTGTCTAAGAAACAACTTGTAAGGTCGTATCGAACATTGCTATTACCAAAATACATGCGACGAAGAAACTCGTATTAGGGAATGTAAGGCGGGTTGAATATGAGTAACTTTACTCTTAATTATGAAATATTACTTCATACTTCCTCCGTTTTGGTTTTTATCTTTTGCAACTTGATTATTACATTTACACTATTTGTATATTAAGTTTGATGGGAGTCATTAATCAATGCAGAAAACCAAAATCTCTAATACTTGTTAAGATGTTAAATTTACCTCAGTGAATTTTCAAAATATCAGATTTTTCTAAATTTTTTACTACTTCCACCGTTCTATAGTAAGGGTTAATACTTTGACTTTTATGTTTGCCAATTCAATATGTTGAGCCTTAAAATTTCTAAACATCGATAAGTAAAATTATAGAAAGTTGATATCTTGAAAAATTTATATTAAGATAAAGCTAACAAGATCTTACATCACTATTCTTTTTCTTACGTAAAAATCACAACAATAACCAAAGTGAAACATAATCGTGAAAGTCAAAGTGTTTCATTTATGGTAAACCGGAGAAAGTATTAGATGATGAAATATTATAAAGATACTAATAGTGAAAGACAGAGGAAGTAATAGATGAGAAGAAGCACACGCATAGATAAACAGTAGAAATGAAATCCATACATAAGGATATTACCTGATGTACTAAGTAGAAGAACTGCCAACATTATAGCCATAACAGAGTAGTTCATGCGAATGTTCGCCATTTTGATGACTTATGAATAAAGATTAATTGTGTTGTTAAATTTGATGATTTATGGTGCCACGCCCTTGCGCACTATTTATAATGTGTCCCAAAAGCACCATCAACAAGTTAAGGTATCACTTTGGTATATTGCTCCTTCCAACCAAAAAAAAACAAAACAAATTAAGGTATCAGCTGTATATAATATTATATAGTCCTATATTTTTTTTAATGGTCGGAATATTTTTATACTCTGAGTCTATCTATTTCCAAAATGATGTTATACTCTTACCTATCGAGAAACTCATTATTGCTGCAAAATATAAGATTGAAAAACTATAAAAAGTATACTTTTTATAAATAGTAATTTCCGATACGAATTTAATAGTATGATTTTTATAATCTTTGGCGTAATAATTCTTAGAAAAAGATTGGAAGTCAAGGTATCGTCTCGGGAGAACAATATCTTTTTTGTAACGGAAGGAGTAATATACATCATTAAGTTCATACTAAGTTGTACCAATAATCTTCAAGTTTAGATTAATTTACAAACTCTAATAATGCGAATCATTATGTTCGTTGGTGTTAAACAATAATTTATTTAAATTCTTATGAGGTACAAATTTTATCATATATCTGTGCGTACTATGAGTATGGTACATCCAAGCCTATGTTTTTGCTTATTGGTTAAGCGATGACTAAAAAATAACCTTAGCTATACCGTACCATACTTATAATTTAAGTGGATATATGATGAATACGGTCCTTATAAAATACTCCATTGGTGTATTATATTGAGATGTGCTACTTCCATTGGTGTTGCATAATATGCATACTTGCGGCCATGTCTTTGCTCTGCTGGACTCAATCGACCAATATCATCTTGTCTGTCGCAAGTTGGCAAGTTCTTATTTAGTCAACTCTTGTACCACTCCCATATATCCGTAATTATTTTACCACAATTGATAATTCCGGATCATTTCATTGATCCAATACCGATTTAAGAAAATTGGATATTCGAATTTTTGGATTATTCGATCTAAAAAGGATAATCGTTTTTTTTCCCGAATATTCGGACTAGACTTCAGATATCCGATTTTTTGCACATTTTGGATATCTGAAAAGTCTTAAGCGTGACATGAACCCACTCCGAAAGATTCTAGATATTTGACCTCGAAACATTAAATTTCGGATCGGATCAACCGGACCAACTCGAATTGGATACTTATGATGAGCACCCCTAGTTGACGTATCATAAGAACCGAGAGATGAAGCGATGACGTTGAGCGGAATGTATTATAAGAACCAGCAAAGCTGGGATGACATTGGCCTTGTGCACTTTCTTGAAATTGGCCTTTAATTCGTAATTCAGAACATATGTAAGATTGTTAGGAAACATATAGGTCGAACAGTGGGAGGTGTAGGATTAAACACTAGTTGACTCTAGACTCTGAAATAGCTGCACGATTCTAAAATGATGGCGAGAACTATTGAAACTAATAGTTAATCTAATAAACAGGATAAAATGATAACTATGATGATAAAACACTAAGACTGAGCATCACCACTAACATGAGTTATTCATACACAACGACTTACATTCCAGTCAATGAATCGAAGCTTAGGAGAGATGTATAATTCTTTCGAAAACGAGCTATCATAAGACCACTTTCGTGACTACAAAAGGCCTAACTAATTTGCATGCTTCCTATTTTCATGGCTAACATACAAAATTAAATGCATTAATAATCAATGTCAATGAAATTCCCAATCTCACTTCTCGCTATTTTAATGTGAGAATCTAAACCAATGACAAGTCAGTTTAAATCGAACCCCAACTTTCTTTGATGAATTCAATCAATGAAATAACAAGGTTGTTACAAAGACATCCTAATTTTACTTCCAACCTTCATTGACAATAACAGCTAGGGCTAACAATGATGCAATTTGACGATGAAGACAAACTTGTCAAACCCTATTCATACGATTCAATGTTATATTAAAAGAAACAAAGCGAGTAAGGGCTCAACACGATCTTCGAAATAGAACTACTTACAAATCATGGCAATAGAAAGTATAAAAATAATTTAAAATATAATTGAGAATAGAATAAAGGAATCGAGAAATCAAACTTGAATTAATGAGTACTTGAATAAAAAGGATGAATTAAATGTCTTCGATCTTTAAAACTAAGCAAAACCAATGTATTTAGGGTAAATCAAGAGTTTTTATGTTAAAAGAATGAATATTAACAAAATACAACGGTTATTTATACTCATTACTAAAACAAACAAAGTCAAAAACCGATAGAAATAACATCTTGAACACACCGCGAGTCAAGCCGTTGACCACGATCGGTAGTGCTAACCGCGAGTCGCAGCCTTGACCGCGATCAATGGATTGAGATTATAAATTGGGATTTTTTGGAAAATTAATGAAATTAGGGTTTTTTAAATTAGGGTTCATAGATTAGATTTTTTCATAAGATTAATGAAATTAGGATTCATTAAATTGGGGGTTTATGAAAATTGTCGAAATTAGTGTTCATAAAATCGAGGGTTTCTGGAATTTGACGAAATTTTTTTATATTAATGGTTTTGGTAGGGGTGGGTTGACCGAATAATAAAGTAAGGTAGTTATTTGCAAAAAGTTCTATATATACACTAGTAATTATTCTGAAAAAGTGATATTTATTAGGTAGTCGTTAGCAATTTTTCCGTTAAGTTATAAAATTCTAAGCACGACTTTTCTTACCCATGGATTGAGATTCAAATCACTGTCGTACAAAGCTATATATACCGGTTAAATTTTATACATAAATATTATAAAATAAAGTTTTGTTCTGGAAAACTATCGGTGAAACGAACAGCTTAAGTAACTTATGCTCGTGAATGCTGAGCCAACGATACTATCTGTTGGGTTTGGTGTGTGTAGATAGAGTAAGAGAGAAGAGGAAAAACGATGAAGAAACGAAGAAAGTAGAAGCACCAAAAGGTTACGTTGTGGGCGCGGGGTAGTGTGGAGCGTAAAAACCCGCGGGCATAAGGTGGTGACCTACGGGCTACCAAAAGAGAGAATAGAGCCCTCCAAACCCCGTGGGCACAGGGTCTTTTGCTCGTTATTACCCGCGTCTCTTGAGACGATTGGTCGTCCGTTTCTTCATCAATCCATGGCTGTTTAGGTTTTTTTCTCTCCCCTATAAAGAGGTTTGAGAGCATAGCGAGATTAATAATTTGTTCTGTAAAGTCATCTCATACTATTATAATTTTCTAGTGCAAAGTTAGTGTTTTTCGCCCGGATTACGAGTTTTCTTGCTGATTTCTTAAGTGTTCTTTTATTGCTTATTCTTATTATTTTATGCTATTATTTTTCGCATATTATACGATTTGTGAGCACTTAAAGTGAGTGTAGATCCTTAGACTATTAACAAGACAACCACCAAATTTTAGAAAACATGGAGCACCACAACTTTAGCACCCAATAGTCTTGTCTACAAGATTTACGAATATTATCAGTGACTTTCATGATCCTCTTATATAATTAATTTTTAACACTTTTCTATTATCAATCTCCTCATTATCAGGGATTTGGCCAATGGACTAAAACCGTCGAAAGACGTGGACATAACTAAAAATGCCAGATAGTATAGTACCATTACCAATTACCAAGCTGGACAATCATGACTGCAAAACATGTTATCAACAACCTAGATTACAATCAAGTATGTAACATAACTATAAATACTTGAATCCTGAAGCTAGTTAGCAGCAACCCAAGGTAAAATCAAGTACCTAATATAAATCCTAGTCATTTCTTAACTAACATAAGCAAATGGCGAGGTTTTATAACAACTTGTTTGTCATTACAATTTTGTTGGCAGTTTTCGCTCTTACAGAATCAGGTTTGTTTTCACTCTTACTCTTTTTTTCGTTACAGCAACGTCATTAAAATACGAGTACATAAGGTAAAACTTTCGAAGGGTTATGGTGACTCATCCACCTTTGCTCTACACCAAATTATAATAACGTGGCAGGGTGATGGATACGTTGGTTACCCGTTACCATCCCTTGTACATGAGACCAAACAACGTACTCGTGATAACTAAGAGACCGCATAGTATCAATTTACACAATTATGTAATATTGCTTACTGACTTACTTGTGTTATTACAGCATATGAATCATCATATTATGAGCAATCAGCGCCTATGCACCCACCAAAGCCGGAATCACCGGCGCCACCAACGGAGTCACCATCACCACCACCACGAACAAATCCAACGTGTCGGAAAATTACCGAACTTTGTACAAGTTACGGAGATTACAGTTGTTGCGAAGGTTTTAGGTGCACCGGTTGGACCGAAAAACTTCCCGGTGGCGTTGGTGTGTGCATGCCTTTAGGCCAAGAACCACGTCTACCTAAAGAAAAGTGTCAAAAGACTCATCAACTTTGTCAGCCTTATGGTCCATACAATTGCTGTGAAGGATTTCTTTGTGTTCATCCTAGAACACTACCTCCTGCTGCTGGTGTTAACCCTGAAAAAGCTAAGTTACCTCCTGGTGTTGGTATTTGCGAGGCCATTAAACTTTGAGAGCACTGTCAAATGCAATACATGCATGGGATTTTCTATTTTATTCTAAGAAGCTAGGCATGTTTAAATTCCTGATTTTTTTTTACATATTGTTAACATTTTCACTTGTTGCTTGTTATTTGTTTTTCAAGGTTGTATCGATTGAGCTTTATGAATTGATTTATATATTGAGGTTTTTCATTTGAAAATAAGTTGGTTTTTGTGTTTGATAAATTTCAATGGGTGCCTGTACTGTAGGAGAGTCTGACCACACATAGGCTCATATAGGGCTCCTAAAATAAATTGGTGATAGGTGGAGTAGGTAATTAGACTTATATGTGTATCATCTTTTCTCTCATTCATCGATCTTGGACTCTCACAAGACCAAAGGAACTTCCAACTTAAACCATATGGCAAAAAGGAGATAGCCCTTATAGGTGAACAACTTTGTCGATATTATCAATGTGGACTTTCAAATATAGTATTGCAGGGGTCAAAGACAACACTCCCCCTGACACGCGATGTCCCTTTTTAATTGGCTCATAGTGTAATAACGGACCAGGATCCTAGAGGTAGATTTTGCTCTGATACCATGATAAAATTCTAGGCTGTACTGGAGGAGAGTGTGACCACACATAAGCCCATATGGAGTTCCATCCTAAAACCAATTAGTGATAGGTGAGTAGCCCATATACTTATATGTATATCATCATTCCCTCCTTCATCGATGTGGAATCACAAGTGGGTATTTCTCCTTAACAATGTTTGACATGCTTCGCAAGGAGTATTGGTGCTTGATATGCGTTGAGAATGAGACACATTTCATTTCACAAAGGCCCAAAGGCTACCAAAATTTGAAATTGATTTATGAAAAATTTGTCGAAAACTACCTAATATAATGCATGATATTGGTTTAACCACATTTTGTAATTTGTTTCACTTACACTACCTTATATATACAATACTAATGGGTGATTTTTCATCGAATAATCGCCAATTTTAGTCGAAAAACCACTAATTTTTTGTCCAAAAACCACGCATTTTGGCTAGAAAACCACTCATTGGTAGTGAAAACTAGTGGTATTACATCTATAAAGTAGTAAAAGTGATTTTTTTATAGAAAAGGTGGTTAAACCAATAATGTCTATTGTTTTAGGTGGTTTTTGCCAAAAATATCCTTGTTTTATTATGCAACTAATTTATTTAACCAGTCGGCATAACCAATCTTCGAATACATAATTATAGGTTTTAGCTATAATGATACACAACCTTACGACATCATGTGTGGGTGTTACCACCAAATTTTGAATCCTAAGAATTGCTTGGAAGTTACGAGAAGAAAAATTCAAATGTAGTGGAGGTCACTATATAAGTGGGTGGTTAGTTAATTAACTACCCATAATGTCCAAGATAGCTACCCATGATGTCGATATAACTTTCGATCTTTCCATCGATAAATAGAAGAATCACGAGAAGAAGAAAATCGGATAAAACCCACCCATCAAAATGACTTATCTCTTATCTTAGCTTATCATAGCATAGCCTAGCCTAGTTTAGCCTAGTTTTAGTGTAGAATCTCATGTAGACCTTGTCTACTTATCTTAGTTATTAATTTTAGAGCCTTTGGTTCTAATTTCATATTGTAATGGAGGTTTTTTTTTCCATAATAGTTTGATCTCGACATGTATTTCTTTGTCTCAAGATTGTGCGGTCCATCTCTTAGATTGTAATAGACACATTACCTCATTTACTCATGTTAATTCGTTTTAAAATATATTACACGTACGTTATCGAGGAACCCTTGTTCACTGGGACCAGCAATCCCCAGGAGAGTGTATCACCACCTCCCCAGTACTGGACCTTCTTGCGATGGGATGTTAGTTCTTATTGATAGATTTTTGTACCAATAAATTGTTGACAGAATCTTGTCCCAATAGTGGTTGATAGTTTGCTTTCCCAACAAGTATAGACAAAAATTTTTCCCAAGAAGGTTTTGGTGACCACAGTGGGAGCGATAAAAGAGCCATGGAAGGCAATCTTGAGCATCAAAGTACATGTTTTAGTATATTCCCACACTATCTCATTGACATTGGTGCGAGAAGAGGCATTGAAGCCGATTTTGGAACAGCAAAGTACATGGTTTGTTATATTCCCACGTTATATCTTTGATACTAGGAGCGAAAAGATCCATGGAAGCCGATATTGGAGCGTCAAAGTACATGGTTTGTTATATTTCCACGTTATAGCAATTGACACTGGAGGACACCCTTTTCGATCCTATAGTGTGACACTGGGGGACATCCTTTTTGCTCCTATAGTATATGTTCATCACTACCGCATAAAAGGATGCAAGCCCCTTAATATCTAAGAGTCTCAAAGCTAGAATTGAGACTGAGAATCTTAGAACAAGAGAGACAAGGTAACCAGAGTCTCAAAGTCAGAATTAAGACTCTTTGAGTCTCTAATTAAGGGTTAGTAATATTGCTTTCATCAAAGACTTAAGGTCGTGAAACAATCACTGGAATCTAGCCACAACCACCCTTGTTCCGGTCTTAGTTTTATTTTTATGACTTTTAATATGAATCAAGCGCATCATGAATTGATAACGAGACTCCTATATCAATATTTTACCATTGGAGGAGCAATAATTTGTATAATTTCATGCCATCAACCACACAAACTAGGGGACATCCGTCACCACCAAATTTGAAATCCCAAGAGTTGCTTGGAAGTTATGAAAAAAATATTCAAACAACGTAGAGGTTATTATATTAGTGGGTGGTTAATTAATTACCCGTGATGTCCAAAATAACTACCCATGATGTCGTCATATCTTCCCATGATGTTGACATAACTTCCATTCCTTCCATCTATAAATAGAAGACTCACGAGAAGAAGAAAATCGAATAAAACTCACCCCATCAAAATGACTTATCTATTATCTTACTTTATCATAGCATAGCCTAACCTTGTAGTTTAACCTAGTTTTCTTGTAAAATCTCAAGTAGATTTCGTCTACTTATTTTAGTTATGAATCCTTAGACCCTTTGATTCTAATTTCATATTGTAACGGAGGTATCTTGTTCTATAACAGTTTAACCTCGACATGCTTTTCTTTGTCTCAAGATTGTGCGGTCAGTCTCTTACATTATTATAGACACATTATCTCATTTACTCATGGTAATTTGTCTTCAAGCATATTACACGCACGTACTTTAGCGAGGGTCCTTTATTCACAAGGACCAACAACAGCCAGGAGAGTAGATTACCTCCTCTCGGACGCTCTGGACCATCTTGCGACGGGGTGTTTAGTTGCTTGTTGATAGATTTTTGTCCCAAAAAATTATTGAAAGAGTCTTGTCCCAAGGTTGATAGTTTTCTGTCCCAATAAGTGTTGTCAGATTTTTGTCCCAACAGTGGAATAGCTAAGTATATTGATGATGATACACACAACCTTATAACATTATCATGTGTGGTTGTAAGATGAATCGTGTCAGTTTCTAATAAGTCTTCATGTAAAAATCTAACAGTGCACGCACTTTAGACGTTATCAAATTGTTTCGTCGAGTGTATACAATGCGGAAAATAATAGATGGGAACCAATAAAAATAAGCAATAAAGAACACACAAGATATAACAAGCATACCTAAGATCCGAGGGAAAAAAGACTAAATCAGATACAAGAACTTTACAACATTACGAGAGATTTCAATCCATTTAAGATATAAGTAATAAATCCAATAGAAGAAAAATTAATAAATGCAATTATTTTTGATTTTTTATTATAGAATTGGATAATAGAACCGTAGGATCGTATAATACTATGAATAATCTACCATGTGATATTATTAGTTGAGTAGGATCAAGAGATCATATACAATTACGATATTATATAGGATGGGGGATCGATCACTACAAAATTTCGGGCTTATAGCAACGGGAAATTAGCAACGGATTCGGATCCGTCCCTCAAATAGCGACAGAAGTTAATTAGCCCTCGCTATAATAAATTAGCGACGGAAAAATATAATCCGAAGCTAAATCTAGCGACGGAGAAAAAATTCCGTATCTAATCAGCGACGGGAATTAGCATCGTTTCTAAATTCGATTTCTGTATTTAGTTTCCCTTTATTCTAATAAAAAAATGGGAAATTTGCCAAAAAGGACCTTCAAAAAAAAACATTTTGTGAGAAGGGACCTTAAAAAAAACTTGGCTTTTAAAGGCCAAAAACAAAAAAAGTTTGTGAGGAGGGACCTTATTTGCTAATTAACACCTAATTATATACTAATTATATATTAAATATAATTAAACAAAATTAAACCTAATAAAATCTTACTCTCTCTCTCCTCAACCATACCCACCACGAGCAGACTATAACCCCCCATCTCTCTCCTCTTTCCACTACCACCGCCGCCCTAGCCACAAAACCCCATCCCTTGTTCGAACCCCATGGCCCACCGCAACCACTAAACCCCTCCCCACCGCAGCCACTAAACCCTCCAACTACCCCATTCGAACCCTTGTTCGCACCCCATGCCCCACCACAGCCACTAAACCCCACGCCCCACCGCTTCGAACGCACAACCGCTTGATTATGCTTGGTTTATGAAGGCTGAATTGCTCGGTGTTTTGCGGTTTTGTAGGGTGGTGTTTGTGGTGGCTGCTTAGTGGCTTGATGGGGGTTGAATCGTGGCTATTGGTGGCAGATTTTGTGGGCCATAGGGTATAATTTTATTTAATTATATTTAATATATAATTAGTGTTTAATTAGGTGTTAATTAGCAAATAAGGTCCCTCCTCACAAACTTTTTTTTTGTTTTTGGTCTTTAAAAGCCATTTTTTTTAAGGTCTCTTCTCACAAAATATTTTTTTTAAGGTCCTTTTTAACAAATTTCTCTAAAAAAAATAAAAGGTTTCTTGCCCTTTTTTTCCCCCTTAACCCAGGCTACTTCTCTTCTCTATCCCCTTTCTCACAGATCTCAGGGCTCTTGTCATCGATAGATGCTCAAATGGCACCAGCTCTACCTCTGTTCTACCTTATGCTCGCTCTGGTAAACTATCTCGATCTATAAATCAGCTAGATTTTAAAGAAACTTTTTAAAAATTCATAACATTTGTTTTTGGCGTAATCTTCCTTATCTCCGCCACCCCTTTTAACTCTACCTCCATGGCAAGGAGCTTCAATCGAAACCTTGCTCGCTTCAATCCCTTCTCCAGAAGGACTCTCTCTATTCTCTACAATTGGTTTTCTAGGGTTTGTTATTGGGAGAATTAAATGAATTTAAAGTACATAAATTTTAGGTCTGAATTGATTTTTTTTTTGTTTGCAGGAACTTTTTATTGAATTTCAGTTGGCCGCAATTCAGGTATTTGTTTGTTGTTCCGTCTCTATTACCTTTTCATATTACTTACAAAGTAAAAGTTGCCTTTTCTTAGTACAATTTAGGTATTTCAATGAGGGTTGCCTAATCAGTATCGGATATATGTATATATCAAATGGCAGTACATTTCTTATGTATGGTAGTATATTCTAATATATATGGTAGTACATATTTTAATGAAAGATTATATGCCAAATACAAACTATATAGTTATATAGCTGTGAAAATATCGATTTTTATATACTACGTTTCTCAATAAATGTACTGCCATTTTCATGGAATGGACAACCATTTTCATGGAATGTACTGCCAAAAAAGTGAGCCGATGGATATATACATATATCCGATATTGATTAGGCATTCCTCGTATTTCAATAGCTGATTTAGAGACAAACTTGTAAACAAAAAAATTATGCTTTGCTTTCACTTTCAATTTTGTTGTTTGATCTTTCAATTTTCTTATCTAATTAAGTCGCTTTGTTGTTTGGATTGTTGGATTGTCGCTGACTAATTGAGAAGGAATTTTTTTGTTTCTTTAGTGTTTTACTATGAAATTGTATGTTTTGCCTTAGTAATTTGGAAGAGCTATGAAATTAGTGGTTCAATTTCCGTTGTTTAATCTTCCATGTCTGACATATTAGGCCCTTAATTTTTTTGTGTGTATAGAATTTAGAACAGTTGATTCCTACTTGATGATAATGGGATTTGTGTTTGGTTGCGAATTCCGAGATTGTAAGCTTCATTTAATTGATTTCAACTTGGTGTAGTTGAGTTACTTGTCGGCTACTTGGATGATTCTTTTTACTATTTGGTACCGATTAAAGATATGGGATATATGTGTTGATGTCTTCTTGGTTTGCTTCTTCAGAAAAAAAAATTGAGCTATCATGTAAATGTTGACTTGAAGTAGTAGTAGTGGGTTTAATTTGTCGAGCTTATTCTAAGATCATGTGAAAAAAACCATCAATTTAAAGTTTAAACCGATGAACGTTTTGCTTTGGAATTCTTGAAATGACCCCCCTCCACTTCTCATTATACGGATCAATTTATATGTAATGATAGATTTTTCATACTATTGGTTATACCTTTATCTTTGGATCTGATTGCAGCTTCTTTAGTGGGTATTTAGCATTGACACCATGATCAAACCCCTTCCTCCAGTAATGGCGTTGCAACTTGAGCTTCTTCACTCGTATTTTCACTCCATTTTTTGGTGAGACAGACTTTTTTGGTTTACTTTCGATTTGTTACTCCATATTTGCTTGTTGCTTCCAGCCTAGCTCCCTTAAAATATATGGTTACTTCATATTTGCTTGCTGCTTCCACAGTTCCACCCTCCCTTTATATCAGGGGAATTACAAAAGTAATTAAAATTTGACCTAGAAAATGCGACGGTGCATACTTTTAGGGATAAAAGGAGTATTATGTGGAGACTAGAGCCTTTGATATTTTTTGTCGAAATGGAAAGTGTTTCTTTGTAATTATTTTGCTACTTATTTAGTGTTTATTGGCAGCCAAATAGCTCTCCGATTATTGCTTCCAGTCCAAGCTTCTATTGATTCTTCATCTTTATTGCCCAAGTGCATTGATTACAATAGTGCTTCATAGACTTGATTACTGTGTTTAGCAGCTACATATTCAACATTTTAACATTTTAGTAAAGTGTAAGTAGCTCTTTGATATGAGTATTGATTAAGATAACAAACTGATCTCTAGACAATTTTAGTTGGTATTCTAGTCGATGCTGTGCAAAGAGCTCAATCCAATCTAACATCCAAAACTTAAAATGAAGAGTACATCAAAACAAAAAACTTGGAGCTGTATATTAATGAGCTAGAACTCCCATTAGCCCTGCAGGCCTGCAACTTCTCCACTTTATTTAGAATACTCACTGTGAATGTGATGCATTTAACCTCTCTACTACTGATTTGCAGCTAGCATGCTTGTGTTTTACATGTGTTTGTAGCAAAATAGTCCATTTTTGTTGCATTTTAAAGGAAAACCAGGATGCCAAAGTTGTATCTTGCGTTTTACTTTGAAGAATATACAGATTAGAATGACTAGTTCTTAACGTTTAGGTGATTATTGCTTTTATTATTAATACTTATCAAATTACATGCTTGTAATGGAACAAATGATGACAAGGAGTGGTTTGCATTATTACTTGTTATAGGTTGGCTTTGAAAAGAGAAGTAGAAGTGAGGCTCAGACTACAAAAGCTCAATTGTGCTTTGCACCTACTTAAGGAGAACAATTGTTGGTTCGGGCACAACTGCTGATTCATATAGTGAAAGACCAAAAGCCGAGTTTCTTATCCAGGCATGAAGATAGTATTTTCGGAGCATGGGATACTTATGTATGTAGTTACAAGTTTGGAGTGTGTATTCAATGAGAAAATTCAATTTTGTAACTCTATTGAAATTATTGGCCTTCTTTTGGTACATGAATCTTCGCAAAGATGTACATCATTGGAACTTATTATAATTTAAAAGTATTACATTTCTATAAGTTTTTACCTTCTCAATACGAAGTTGTGAAACATGTGTGTATATATAATTAATCCTTATCTTTATTGGCGACGGTAACCATATAACTCGTCGATAACTCCAGCAGCTTTTGGTAAAATCCGTTTCTTAAATTAGCGACTGAAAATATGTTAACGTTTTTAATTAGCAACGGTAATTCTTATTTTAGCGACGGAACACACAAATTTGTTGCTAAGCTAGCGACGGAATTTATAATTCTGTTGCTAAGTTAGCGACGGAAATTTTAGATCGGTTGCTAAATGTAGCGACTGAAATTAATTTCCGTTGCTAATCTTTGCGATGGAATTTTTTTCCGTTGCTAATCTAGCGACTGAAAATAATTTTAATCTGTTGCTAAAGTTGGTTAGCGACGAGCACTTTACCAACGGCTGCTATCCGTCGCTACTTCCGTCGCTAAACCAAATTAGCAACGGTATACGGCTGTCCAGCAACGGTTTTGTTCCGTCGCTAAACATCTATTTTTTTGTAGTGGCGATCAGGTCCTATCGGATTATAGATTAGTAGGATCCCAAGATCCCGATCGGAATTAATAACACTAAGAGTGAGTATCGAGTTCACTCTATTAACGCTTTTTATTGGAATGCCTCAACTCTATTGCAAAATTCGATTAACCCATAGATATAACTAATGCAGTGTGCCGGTAATCTTAAATAAAATTTCAACAATGTCAAACTTTTATTCTTTGATCGGGACAAATGTCAAATTATATTTCGTTTGTTTTTTCTCTTACTTTCTATAACACTCTTGATAAATTAAAGTTTAAAATAGGAAACACGAACAAGAGGTGAACAATCAATCTCAATGTACCAATTAAAAATCAAATACATGAACGTATAAGTAGAATAGAATCAACGTGACATATGTCGCTCAGAATCAATTAGGAGGATCCTAAATATGATATGGGGATATAGGGCTCATCAGCTAATGGAGAAGTTGATTTACAAGCGGCCATTTATATAAAGTATGAACGAAAGCTAAGACCTTTCCCCAACTGGTTCGTTTACCTCGAGAGAGAGAAAACTATTCCTACAACTTTTTTAGAATACAATACCCACACGCAAAGCAACAAAATTAAAGGAAGGGAAACTTAAACATGGAACTAAAAAACTTGTACATCAGAATGGAAAATCCGTGATAAATAAAATGGTTGAAATTCTTAGTTGTTGGAGTAATATTTAGAACTTAAAGACAAAGTCCAATTCCACCAAGATGAGGTTGGTGAATGCACTTTAATTTGTCACAGCATTTGTATACACCTTCACCAGGACAAACATGAAATTTCAGCTGACACCCTGGTGATCCTTTGGGACTGGGTGCGGGTGCGGGTGACTCATGAGCTGGTTTTCCGGGTGCCGGCGACTCATGAGCTGGAACGTAATTAGGAGTCTCATACGGCCCTTCAGGGTATGATGACTGCTCGGCGAATGTTGGAACTGCAACCATAAAAGTCATATGTTATATGTATATGATAACCATGTATTATAGGCTAATTTTCAGATCAACATCCATCTAGCTATTCTATGTTTGTTCAATTTAGAACTTTAAAAGTACCACAAGAATTTATAAATAGCTAGTTTGTTGGCCACGGCGATGTCTTGGACATTTTTTTTATTGTACTACGTCTTTGAGTAACTTATAAGGATGGTGAGAAGAGGTAATTAGTTCTTAATAAGTAAAACAAATTTTTGATAAGGCAAAAAGATCAAGTAGTTGGCATGCATTGGAACTTTTCTAACTTTTACAAAAGACATTGACGTAGCTCAGTGTAAGTAGAAGATTTGAAGTAAGTGGTCACTTGAGACATCTTGCAAGTTTTGCTGACAACCTAAAAACACTTCTTTAATATTCCGTCGTCCTAATTTAATTGCTACATTCACTTTTTCACAGTTTGCAAGATACGATTTCAAAAACTAATATCTTAAATTTGGTATAGGAAAAGATACAAATATATATATATATGGAAAGTACACATTAAAACGAATCAAACAAGATCTTACATAAGTATATTTTTCGTTATATATATAAACTTAAAGACAATCAAAGTAGCAAAGTAAATAATACTTAAAGTCAATATGCGTATCAAATAAATTTGGACGGAGGGAGTTTAACATCCGTTCGTTTTGATAGATGACAGGGTTACTAGTGGATAATCAAAATCCAAAAAGGAAAAAGAAAAATACTACTATTAACAAAGCAACCATAATATATATGTTGATTATGTTTGAACACTATATATATATAAGTAAGCTAGTTTAGAGGAGTTAATTATAAACCTGATGTAGAAAGTAAAAGAATTGCCAACACCATAGCAATGCTGTGAACCCTCACCGCCATTTCGATATACTGTAGTTGTTTTTTTTTTTTTTTGAAAATTACTAGAATACACAATTTATGAAAATATGTGTATTGGTGAATGGTGATACGTTTATCCTATACGTTGTCCTCTATTTATAAAGTTCTATTTCAAATGTAGCATTAGCAATATATGAGCTGTTATACGAATTATGTGATAGAGTGTCTATTAAAAGACAACTAATTTCGTTTAATTTAGTCGACCAATTTTTAAATTAAATTTGGTGTAAAAATGAATTAAGCTGCACCATGACTATGCTCCATTGTTGTTGCAACCATGTCTTGATGAGATTTGTTGGACTTGTTATTGGATCTTGTGGGAAGGAGAACATGAATTATAAGAGTATATGTTATTTGGGTATATGTTGCAACTTGGCACTTCAACTCTATCTTTATTGTATGTAATATGCAGGAATGGAAATTGGTAGCAATTATGATAAACTTATTCAAACTAACTTTATCTTTCGGTGAATATGGCTAAGGTTTAACTCTAATGATTTATATGAACATGCTTAGTAGTTAACCTAAACATAATAGGCCTAAAAACCCTAAACAGAATATAAGGTTAACGATACTCCGTGCTTGGTTATTCGACCAACACATAATTCAAGGCATAGTCAACAAAAACATTGTGAATAATGCCTAACCAATACAAATTTATAAAAGAAGATAATGCTTAATTGAAAAGTTGTTACATCTTAAAGATAGACTAGCCAAGATTATAAGATACATACATTACATACTAGGCTATAAACTGGGAACTAATTATACTTTAATTATCCATTTCCTAGATACAAGAATATTGAAAATATATTATTCTAGCAATTTGTAATAAGAGAGAAATATACACGGAATAAATTCACCATATACCCTTAGCGACTAAGGACCACGCTAATAAATATACAAGTCGTATCTTGTGCATATTTTGAAACCTTAAGCACATACAATATTTTCTCGTCTTACTTAATTCCTAAACACATTGTATACAATCAGAATGGGCCTAGAAACCCAAAACAAAACATAAGGTTTACTAAACTTTATATAACCAGAAAAAGCTAAGCCAAACCCTCGTGCTAGGTTATTTGAACCAACAGATTAATTCAATACATATTCAACAATTATAACAATCCAAACTTTTAGAGTTATCCTAATCTAGTGTGCTAGATTTGGACATAGTAAGGATTTTTACAAAAGTTAAGGATTTATAAAATATTTTAGCAGTTTACCTAAACACAATGGGCCTAAACAGACCTAAAACAGAAAATTCATTTTACTAAACCATATGAAAAAACTTCAAGGGCTTTGCCCCTTAACCCCCAACAGCGAGACCTCGTGTTTAATTAATCGAAGCGCCACACAATTCAAGTCATATATCAACAGGTAATAAAATAGTCACACTTGATAGAGATGATTTTGAGTGATATTTTCCCTCATTTTTTTATTGTTAGCTATTTGCTTAATTAAGAGATTTTGTAAGATATACTATATCCAAAGACATGTCAGCCACAATCAACAAATGGCCAGCCCAATCAACAATCAACCCACCACGAAGCCCCATGTCTTGAAAAAGATTTAAGAAAATTATTATAGAGAGCTGTATACAACTCATTTCGCATACAATGCAAATACCTAAACTTATATTTTGCGGAGTAATATAAATACTGCAATGTTGAACTAGAACTAGCAACAAACAACACATAATATATAGCATCACCAATCAACATATATTGCCAATATACAAAATATGGGGAGAATTTCCATCAACTTTTTCGCCATGACCGTTATGCTAGTGCTCATTGTATCAGGTCAATTTTGCCATTCTATCTTAAATACAAATCTTCCTGCAGCTTGATTAATTGTTTCACATTGCTTATGTATTGTTCTTCATATTCACTATAACTTTGTTTATATTTTGCTTTTGTTTTTAGTTTATTCGTAAACTGAAAACCATATTATAAAAGCCAGATATACTACTATAGTAGCTTATAGTTTACTGCGGTCTTTTTTCAAAATAAACATGATTATTAACATGTATCGAACTAATTTTAAGCTTATTATACAGAATAGTTCAGTTCCGGCCCTAATGATGGTTGATTTTCGTGTTTTTTTCAGTTCCGGCCAGCTGGGCAGCTAACGAATGTCGGACTACAAGTGAACTCTGTATAGGTTATGGTGATTACAATTGTTGCGAAGGATTATACTGTGCTGGATGGACTGTAGGTTTTCCTGGTGGTTTGGGAGTATGTACACCTTTAGGTCAGCTACCACAGCCGCGACCGAAAGATGTGTGTCAAAAAGAGCATCAAGTGTGTGAACCTTACGGTCAGTACAATTGCTGTAAGGGATTTTTCTGCCTTCATACTGGAAATCTTCCTGGTGGTGTTGGAGTTTGCGAGGCTGAATAACTTTGTTATGAAGGAAATCCACATGTGACTAGTCCCGCATTCAAGAAAGATGAGGCATATGAGTGCATGCATGACTAACCACACTTGAATTCCGATTTTTTTTTTTTAAATCACTCTTCTTTTTTGTTTTTGTTGGTTTCATGATTTTGCAATTGGTGCTATGTATTATTTTTCGTGTTCCTTTTCATTTTGGCGTCGTGTTGTTGTATTGGTTTCACCTTCATATATCTGATTGCTATACGATTATGCGTTAAATATGATTTGACCTTATTCTAATTAACCATTTTGGAGAAGTTCCAACCATCCTCCCTTATGCAAGAAATTATGCCACAATAAACAAGAAAATTAATCAAACACCCATGAGATATATGTACAGAAGACATATGTAATAGTTATGATACTGGTATGTCCGCATGGGTGATTATGATCCGGTAGTTCGGTTTATTATATAATCCAAATCAAATCGCAAGAATCTTTCATGATGCCAAGCCTTGTAGGATGTCTTGATCGATGGTGCTCAATTCATCGTGTAGGGAAAGCACACGCTCAAGCGGAATGGCTAATGCTTGAGTGGGCAACTATCGTGCCCTGATCCTGCCAACCAAGTCAAAAGACAGAAGTAAAAGTAAGTAATCGCTAAAGCGAAGATTTTGGAAAGATGAGGCTATGTCTCACAGTTCACTACAAGAAAAACGACTTTGTGCGACGACTACTCTTCGTATGTGCGACAAAAATTAAATTCGTTGCATAATATAGAGACTTATAGCAACTAGTTGAAATTCGTTGCACAAAGCTTGTGTTGGGCAACAAGTTACAGTCTCGTAGCCCATAAACTTAAATGTGCATCGGTTTTTAATATTTGGGCCACGTATTTGCCGTTGGTTGCCCAAGTCAAACAACAATGGGCTATGAAAACACAAAAGCGTTGCCCTTATTCCGAAAATTTGGCGGAAAATTAATCCCACCAAAACAAATACCCCCCACTTCTCCAGTTCTTCCCACGACTCAACCTCTCCACATTGAGGAACTGATCACCACTCTCCCTCAACTCCCTCACTACGTCTTCTCGCCGGAGTCATTGTAATCTCTGCCGCAACCGCAACCGCATATCTTGCCGGCGGCGACCTTTAGATTGGTGAACTGATCCCCTTGTTATCGTCAGAGTATCTTCCTCAATCCCGTTTTCTCTGCCGGCGACAAAATCTGCACCTTTGGCATTCTTCTCATCTGGTAAATTGGTTTATTGTCAATTATCTAAATCTAATTTTCATTGGTTTATTATTTTCCTCACCAATCTCTGAATTGGGGTTGTCTTCTTCACATATCACATTGTGTTGCCGAAATACTTCCATTGAATTGGAGTTGTGAATTAGTAGTAATAGAATGAAACAATTAATAGCTTAACTTTAGAATTACAAGGAAGGGTGGAAATTAACTATTGATGTTTATGTATCTCAAAGCCTCAAACTTTGGACTCAGATTTTTTTAGGGTGTAGTCTTTGGACTCAGATTATGAGACAATCGACCCTAATGTTTGTTATGATTTTATGAATCTCTGATTGAAAAGAATGATTTTTATTTAAATGAATGCAGTACCCATTTTTGATGATTAATTGTTTAGTTGATTGATTGATGGTATAGAGTGAGTTTATTGAATTATGGTTTAATACCCATGTTGGTGATTGTTTGTTTATTCATGATCCCGAGCATGAACTAAGACACTTCCCTTAGAGAAAAACACTGAATCGAATAAGCTAGGTAAATCATGTCAAACCAAGTTCAAGTTAAGACTGAATGCAGTTACAGACATTGAGTAACCTGGGGTATTGTTGATGTTGCTGGGTGTAGTAACCAGGGCTAGCTCCCATCCTGACGTACCACTGAATTCTGTCAAGGCATTACTTGCTGAATTTCGATGTTCACCTCCTATATTTCAACCAAAATCAGTAAATATTAGTATCATATGCTGTTATCAACAAATAAGAAAAAAAAAAGGCTTGGACAGAAATACAAGAAAAGGGTGTTTGAAATTACCAGGTGGAATGATGGCAAGAGCTAAGGCATTGCCTTCTTCCAGTTCTGCCGCCTGTGGATTTAGATCCCCCAGACCCTGTGCAAAAAGATAGACAAAGAGAGGAAGTCGGGATTATGGGAGTGTGAGATGTATCAGAAACAAAATGAAAATATGATATGGTCATACAAGAAGATCATCATCTGTGGATATCAATGGAGGGGGTTCAGGTTGAGGCTCTGGTTCTGGCTCTGGCTGTTCCTCTGGCTCTTCCGGTTTCTCTTCCTCTTCTTCTTCTTGATTTTGTTCGTTTTCAGGTTCTTCACTTTTTGGAGGGGATTCATCCCTTTCTTGATACTCCTGCACTTCAAATAAATTTAGGAAAGTTGTTCGACATTAAAAATGGGTTGTGGTGTTGTTCATATGGGTTGTGTACTTGCGTTGCCCCTGCTCCCATCCCATATGGACCATACCCTGCATTCTGCATATGTAGTTGTATCCTTGCATTCTCGTATTCATATAAGCTATTGAGTAATAGGCTGTCAAACCCGCCCGCCTGAACCACAAGTGAGACTAGTGAAAAACCAACACATAGCAGAAATTTTCAGGATAGTATAACTAAAGATGGTCCATAGTTAAGTGCACAAAACCAACTAATATACTTCTATAATAACTTGTTTTTCAATGGTTGTAGGTCTATATAGAATTTCATATACGGACTAGCTAGAAGGCGGAGCAAAGTGTTATTTTTCACAGGTAATTTCATGAGTTTTTATCTATCAAATCCCGTTGCTTATTATCGATTGTTTTTTTCTTTGTTTTATGCTTAGGTCAATGTGAACACGAGAGATATCTAAAGCTCTTAATAATTTATTTATGATCTTCGTACTTATAACTTTTAAGCTTAACTACATCTTCCTTAACATTCCTCTTAGTTCTAAAATCTATATTAAAAAAATCTTAAGGGAGAGTGACAATGTAGAGAAAGACATGCTTACTATATTTTATATTGTTATTTTGATCATTACAACTAATAAATTGTAAGCTTCATGATAATCATGTTATCTAAGTGTTCTTTTTATTATATTATGTGTCTACTTGTCGAGCCTTTAACTGTTTTTGAAGCATGTGTATAGGGATTGATTTTATGTAACATAGTTCTTTGATTAGACTACCTTCTCATTCTATTTATGAAAAAGTATGCACTCTTTTTTCATACTTTTGCTTTGATTATACCACCTTCAGTGTTATATTGTACTAATAGTTCCTTGCAAACTATTTTTTTAAATATCCCATTTGTTAATTATTTTTATTTATTTCGATATTAAGTATGAATAGAGATCGAAGTTGGAAGGCTCACAATGGGTTGAAGGATAGACAAAAATTGGAGTATATGACTGGTGTTAATGAGTTTCTAGAGTTTGCGTTTAGGGAAAAGACGGATGATACACCGTTGAAATGTCCTTGTTTGAATTGTAGATTGGTTTTGTGCCAAGATCGTAAAAGTATGCAATGTCACTTACTAGTATATGGCATAGATCGTAGTTATAATCCATGGGTTATTCACGGAGAATGTGAGGAGATAAATGATATTGTTGACGAAGAAGGATATACATCCCAGGTTTCAAATAGTGATGATGATGATGATGATATGCCCTTTGATAACTTAGCTCCATTAGTTTTTGACGCGACTAATCTATGGAATTCCAACACTAATCCATTAGCCGGTGGTAATGAGATATCCAGCGAGTTTGGATCAAATAAGGTCAATGGTGAGACTCCTATGGAATTCCTAAAATTGATGGAAGATATAGAGGCAGAGTTGTATCCAGGGTGTAAGACATTCAAGATATTAGAGTTTCTTGTCAGTTTGTTGCACATTAAAGTTATCAATAAGTGGAGCGACAAGTCTTTTTCGATGTTATTGAACACATTACATAGGGCATTTAATTATGACAAAAGTTTTCCTTGAAGTTCCTATGAAGCAAAAAAATATAGAAAGGCGTTAGGATTGGACTGTATTAAGATTGATGCGTGTATAAACCATTGTGTTTTATTTCGAAAAGAGTATGCAAATGAAGTTAAATGTCCTAAATGTTTGACCCCTAGATGGAAGGAAAAAGTTAATCAAGGTGATGATTCTTCAGATGATGATGATGGAGATGGAAAGAAGAAAACACGTATACCTCAATTAATCTTGCGTCATTTTCCATTAATTCCTAGGCTCCAAAGGATGTTTATGTCTTCAAAATTAGCATGTCATATGCAATGGCATAAGAAGAAAGTCTCCGCAAATGATGTTGGGATTATGAAACATCCACGAGATTCAAAAGCATGGAAAACTTTGGATGATTTTGATGCTGGCTTTGCTCTCGATGCACGTAATGTCCGATTAGGTTTAGCTAGTGATGGGTTTAATCCGGGGGGTAACATGAGTAGTCGATACATCATATGGCCAGTAATGTTGGTCCCTTATAATTTACCACCTTGGACGTGAATGAAGAGTGACAACATGATGTTATCTTTATTAATTCTTGGACCTAAATCTCCCTGTAATGATATTGATGTATTTTTGCAACCCTTGATAGATGAACTTAGGGAACTATGGGAGATCGGGGTAATGACATTTGATTCCCATGCCAAGGAGACTTTTAATATGCGGGCAACTTTATTGTGGACAATCAATGACTTCCCTGCATATGCCAATTTGTCTGGGTGGAGCACTAAAGGGTTCCTTTCATGTCCTAATTGTCATAAAGACACACAATCAAAATTGCGTCATGGTCACAAATGGTGCTACATGGGTCATCGAAGGTTTTTACAACCTGATCACAAATGGAGATTAAATAGGACTTCGTTTGGTAGAAAGGTGGAAAGTGGTCCTCCTCCAATTCCACTTTCGGGGTATGATATTTTGGAGCAACTAAGTGGATACCCAAATGTGGAATTTGGAAAAGGGAACACAGGAAAACGTAAGAAAGGAGACCGATATATGGTTCATCAATGGAAAAAGAGAAGCGTTTTCTTCCAATTGCCTTATTGGAAACATCTTTTAATAAGGCACAACTTGGATATAATGCATGTGGAGAAAAATGTGTGCGAAAGCATATTAGGCACATTGCTTATCTTACCTGGAAAGAACAAGGACACCTTAACTGCTCGATGGGACTTGGAAGCAATGAAGATGCATGATGATTTGAGACCGAAGTTAGTGGGGGATAAATATCATATTCCAAAAGCACCTTACAACTTAACATTAAATGAAAGGAGGAAAATAGTCACCTTTATACCAAAGTTGGCTTTTCCTGATGGATACTCCTCTAATATTTCACGGTGTGCTTCTATGCAAGATGGGAAGATTTTGGGAATGAAGTCTCACGATTTTCATGTTTTCATGCAAGATTTGCTAACACCGACTTTTCAAGGTGTATTAGACGAAAGGGTCTTAGAGCCTTTAAGAGAGCTTACTTTGTTTTTCAAACAGTTATGCTCTAAGACTTTGAATGTAGCTGATCTAGAGAAAATGGAAGCAAATATAGCTATCACATTATGCAAACTAGAGCGTATTTTCATCCCGGGGTTTTTTGATGTGATGATACATCTTCCGATACACCTAGCTACTGAAGCAAAGTTGGCTGGGCCAGTGCATTATCGTTGGATGTACCGTTTCGAAAGGTAACATGAACTCTAAACTAATTATCTATACTATATTCTAATTTCAAGTATAATAACTTTTCATATCTTAGGGCAATGCGAACATTTGGATCATATGTGCGTAATAAAGCTCATCCTGAAGCGTCAATTGCAAATGGGTATATTGAAGCCGAATGTCTTGCATTTTGCTCGCGATATTTATCTAAGATTGAGACACAATTTAATCGTTTAGATCGAAATGAAGACAAAGACCATCCACAACTTCATAGTTTGTCAGTTTTCCATGTAATTGGCAAGCCGTTGGGGAAGATAAATCTAAAGCAATTAACTGTTGATGAATGGACAGTAGCTCGACTCTATGTTCTGAAAAATTGTGATGAAGCAAAATCTTTCTTTGAGTACGTATTTCAAACCTCAAATATACATTTGATAAAACCATATATATATATATATATATATCATACATACTCTATTGTTTTATTTACTAATTAGATCCTTCGTATTCTCTAGTGAGTATGAAAGAGAGATAGACCGTGAAAAGGTTGGCTTTTGCAAGTGGTTTGAGAACAAAGTAAGTGAAAGAATTATTATTATTTCATTTAAATAATAAATCCAACAAATAATAAGTCTTTCTTTATGTTTTTGCACAATAGATTGTAAAGCTTTGGAATGATGGGGATACTAGAGTAACGGAAGAGTTGTTGTGTCTAGCTCGAGGTCCAATGAAAAGAGTTGTCACTTATGACGGGTATATTAGTAATGGTTTTCGGTTTCATACTAAAAAACGTCAAAGAAATCGAAAAACTCAAAATAGTGGCGTTATTGTGAAAGGAGATGAGGAAAGTGGAGAGAAAGATTTTTTTGGGTTATTAAAAGAGGTTGTGGTATTAGAGTTTGATGCCTTGAAAAATCGAACGAGTCCTAAGGTGGTGTTATTTCGGTGTGATTGGTTTGATGTATATGATGAGGGAAGAGACATTAAAAAGGACAAGCTTGGGGCAATACTTGTCAATGTTACTCGAAGACTGAAAACAAATGAACCTTTTGCATTAGTATCTCAAGTTGAGCAAGTTTTCTATGTACCCTATCACAATGAAAGACAATGGAGATTTGTTATTAAGGCCAATCCTCGCAACTTTTTTGATTTCCCAAACGATGAAGATGCCGAACAAAATGAAGCATTATGGGATGGTGTGCCCTCGAGGGTCGTAAATTTTGGAAATTTGCCTGAGGAGACTAATGAGGACGAGATTCCTTTAGTTAGAAATGATGTTGAACCGGAGTTATTTGATGCTCAAGCGATAGAAGAAACGTATCATATTCACGAAGACAATGATAAAAATGAGGATGAAGAAGACGAAGATGATGAAGAAGCCGAGGAGTTAGATACCGATTCTAGTATTCATGGATTTGATAGTGACATTGAAGTTCTTGGATCAGAAAATGATACCGAAAGTGATAATCCACGTGAACGTTCTGATGACGAATGAAAAATGGTACCAATTATAATAGAGATAAAGTGTAAAAATTATATATATGTACCTTAGCTATAGCGTGTATAATATATTTATGTTATTTTCAATGTTGCAGTACCGGAAGATTGTTCGTAACCGTCCTAGGAGGGCAAGACTTACAACTTTGTTTGTTAATGATTTGCGTATGAATTTGAGGATGCTTGTGCATACATTTGAAAGGGATGTTTTGATCCTTATATCTTGCCACTAGATATTGTCTGATTTATGTTTATAATAATTGATGTGATTTTATGATGTATCAAGTTTTCCGTTTGTTGATCGATGTTTTTATTATTTAGAGCTACTAGAAAACAACGCACTGCTGCCTATTTTCTGAAAAGAACCAGTGATCTGGAATTGTTAGTCGCTTTATGCTTACAAGACTGTTCTGTAAAATGGATGGTCGCTTCTTTGCTTTAAGAGATGTACATGATGCTGAGAGGAGTCTTTTTTTCGTCTGATTTATGCTAGAGTCTCTTCCTAATAGAAATTGAATTTACAATATCATTTCGTTTGGGACAAGACCTGCAGAATGAAGTTTGCAGAAATTTAACTTTATGTTTCCTGCTTGTTAGTGGATTTCAACCCGTCAGAGCTGTACACGAGGGACATTTCGTGAGAGTTGTCGCTGCTATTATTACCGAGTAGAGGTTTAGCAGTTACTTGAAAACTCAAATTCTTAGCTGTATTCAGCAGAGATTCGTGCGCAGCATCGTCTGCATTAATCACTACCTGTCGAAGCATAAACAACTAACAGTTCAGATATCTTAAGAAAGTAGTATAACTTTTCTGAGGCCCAGTTTACTTCAGTAAAAGAAATATTCAGTCAAAAAAATATCTTAAATCAGCTAAAGTTGTATAAATCAGTAAATTGCATAAGAGAAAACACTACAGGATTAGCAAAAATCTGTTCTAATCAAAAGTAAAAATCTGTCACAAACAATAGAAACAAATGCAGTTTGTTAAAGTTCAGATGCAGTAAACTGTCACCTGTTTTGATACTCCAAAGGAATAAGCTTCAGTTCCTGACTGCTGAACAGGAACAGGAAGATGGTTCACTACTTCGAGCATTGAAATACGGTTGTGAAGGCGTTCAATAGCTGTTGGAGAATCAATTATAACAGCTGCAAGGTACATGGATTTGAAGTTGCGCAGTTGAGCATTCCAGTCATCGCCCATTAGAAGGTATAAAAAGTTGATTGCACATTAGAAGGTATAATAGTTGTTTTATTGCTATGAATGCTTTAGTCACCATTTATTATTACTTAACATATGGGCAGTAAGTGATCATATTATGGTGTTGTTTTAAAGTCACAATTGCTGTTTTGATCGATGTAAATAAACCATGCAGCCCAATGACAACTACCCAAGCATCATCACAACCAATTTAACAAGGGAGCGAGTCTCCAACATCGCCTTGTAAGCTAACTTACCGAGAGAAACGAAGGCTTGATCAAGCTGAGCTTCGACTCAAATATCCTGATCGAAAAAGGCGTGGTCCAACTAGGGGTTTGAAATATGCTTCCAAGTACAGAAATCCTGAAGAAAAAATTAAGATTGAATTCATGGACGAGCTTGGACGTGTGGTTGGTGCAAATGCAAAAGAGTTTATATGCGATTGTAGCAATTGGGTGAAAGGAGTTTTGTCCCCTTAATGTAGTGTACGTTTATATTTACTCTGTTGTTAATTACTTTACTTGTCGTTAAATTTTCACATATGCTCTTTGTCTCATTAAGTATTTGTCATTTTAGGAATTGGCCACAAATGGATTCAGATTCGCAACAAAGATTATATACCAAGATTATGGTAAGTATTGGGCATCATCAAGCCTATGATTTCTTCTATATTTGGTATGATCTTCGATTCTTCAATGAAGCTTGATCGTCAATTTCGATTTCTCTAATATCACTTTGAAAATAAAGTTATATCATATGCACGTTACACATTCGATAAAAGTCTTGTTTAGTTTGCCGCATCATTTTTATTTTCTGGACTAAAGTACAACAAAGATGACTTGTTTTTATAACTTGATTCATCTGGTAGTTTCTGCTGGAGGCTATTTTTCTCTTAATTCACCTGATTTTTCGAGTTCCTTCTGTTCTTGAGGCTAGCTATTAATCTATGAATTCACCAGATTTTTCGAGCTTCTGGTTCCTATATCTGATTCTCCTATATCTAGTTTGCTGAAGTTTACTATATCGTATTCTGATTTTTCATATTCTGCTTTCAGTCACATCTCACTCACAGACTACAGTTCAATTTCGAGGGGATCTTATTCTATCTTATATGGCAGTTTATGTACATGCTAAAAAACAATTCTTATGTGTTGCATTGTTTGGCAGGCAAAATACGATTTACCTGAAAAAGTTGGCGGTGTTAATGTCACTGAAGCATTAAGTGCGCAATGTGGTAGTCTGTACAAGCATTGGCGATCTAGGCTCAAAGAAGATCACTTTAAAGACAAATCAATAGCACAAGCACTAAACAGTAGGCCGAACACTATTGATAAAGACCAATGGGCATGGCTGGTAGCTGAACATTGGGGTAGTTTAAAACAGAAGGTATATGCACTTTTGAGTATTTTTTGTCTGCTTATTATGAGTATAATGCTATAAGATTTTAACACTTACAAAACTTTATAATGTAATGTAGTATATTAGCCAAGTCAACGCATCCAATAGGCTCGCCCAAACTGGAACGACAGCAAATGGTTCACGATCAACGGCCAGAATTTTCTACGACTTGGTACGTAATTTTCACTAACTTAAATGCTGTTTTGCGTGAGTTTTGGTTTCTGGTTATATCTATCTTGATGGTTGATAATCTAACAAAGGTATGCTGAATTGACATTTCCAGTTTAGACCAGAAGTAATGTATTCTTGTCAAAAGTGGGTGTGCAATACACTTATGGCACATATCTTTGTTGGATAGTTTTTGGATGAAAGCGTAGGGTATGCTTAGAGGCTTGAGTAGTACATACTTAGTGCATGTTTGGTAAGTTGATTCTGACATAAGAGAAACGGAATGGATTACTTATTTCCATTTCTAATTGTTTGGTTCACAAACTTTTTATTCCATTCCGTTAATAAGCCTTAACACAATCCGGTGATATGTTACCTCTCCTTCTCCAGCAGTAACATATTCCATTACCTAGGAGTAACAAATAAGACCGACATCATTACTCTACTACTGTAATATCCCGAACCTAAATAAAGTAAAATGCACCTAAATTATTTTATTAGTTATTATGATCTAAAAATGTGACAACTCAAGTTAAATTACCTTTATAATAATCGTGATAAATAGTTAATCAAATTATCTCAAATAAATTCTTAAAAGTGAAATGGAAACACTAAATTGATCATAAAAGTTACAGTACTAATGTTAAGTAATGTGAACTACTAAAATAAGAAATTGTAAGCCAGGTAATGTGTTAAGGATTGCTTGTAATAACCCTGGCTTCCATAACCACAATACAACTTGTTGGTAATAAATGTAGGGATGATGTAAAGAAACAAAAGAACCAGTAAAAGCAAAAATCAAGTAAAAGCAAAAACCCATCTTCCTCCCCCTTACTCTTTGCTGCGTATGAAAGCTCATTAATGGAGCTAACAATTCAACCTTCCTATCTAGCTTTGTCAGTAAATCAACCACCAAAATTCAGCAAATCATGTTTTTCAATGTGACAAAATCTAAAGCTAGATATCTCTAAATCTTCCAAAATCTATGAAAATCTACCACATTAAATCTTCTTTGAATTTTAACCGTGAAATCAAGCCCCCAAGCTATGGAAATGGACCTATAAATAGTAGAGAACTTGCTCATCAAACCTCAAGCCAAATAGCATTTGGTTTCAATCAAATTTTCTCCCCTCCTCCTTCCCACTTTTCCCCTGTTTCTTTCTGCCTCCCTCCCTCTCTGTCCGGCTGCAGCCACCGCCGGGAAGACCCACACCACCAGCCTTCATTTTCCGGCGTCCAAACGCATCTCCACAACCCCTCTTCCCCTCTGCTGAATCAGCCCCGCAACACCACCTCCCTGCCTCCCCTGCGCTGCCAGCGTAGGCCAGCACGCAACCACCCCGGCGCGCCGTCGGCCATCCGCAAGCAGCTCCCGCCGCCCAGCTCCATCTGTCTCACTAACAGCCACCTACGCGCCGGAGCAAACACCCGCAACACAACCACCCTCCCTATCTGTTTCTCTCACAGAGGTATGCATTGTATACTCTCTGTGGCTAAATGGTTCTAATGTTGCTTGAAAGTGTGTTTGGGCTTTTGCTTTACCCACTAAAATAAATTCTAGATTATATCATTCTCACTTTAACCACTCATTCCATGGTTTTTGTTTTGGGTTTGCTGTTAACAATTGCTATGACTATAATGCTAACTTAAACATTAAAAGGCTAATTAAATCTTCTCCTTTGTAAACAATTACTACGACTAACGTAATATAATTAATGTATCACTTTGAGTTTGATAATATTCAAATTTTGATTTTACTTATGTCACCTAAAAACTCCTAATTATTATATGAAATTAAAATAAGCTAACAATACTTATTTCCTATGACGATTTTCCTATGCACCGTAACCTTGGACCCTTGACCTTGATCTTTGGACTAATGGACTCTGGACTATTTGGACGTTGGGACCATTGGACTACTAACCTAACATTGCTAATCTAATATGGAACTAAAAGTTATAAACTTTAATAGTAAAAAGAACTAACTAAAGTTATTAGGTTTATTTCATTTTCTATAAATATTATTTATGCAAAAATTATTAGTTTATAGTTTCAATATTATTTATTATGCATTTAGAATTCACTTTTATGATTATATATATGTTCCTTTTTATGCTCTAACGTTGAAATAACTTTGTTACAATATTTAGTTACTTTTCTTTAATAATATCATTTTAATGTTATGTAATTACATAATCGAATAATCGATATTAATATGAAAGATTGATTGATAGCTTATTAATAATAATGAGTTATATAATGTTACAAGTACATCGAGTTATAATGAGCTAAGGAATATTCATTAACGACACTATGATGAATGAATTATAACAATGTCAGTTTTATAACTGCAAGTCAATACAATTAACTTAAGTAAAACACTTAAGGAAAATAGTTTAAAGAATTAAAGAAATACTCTAATACATTAATACGTTGGTTAGATTAAAAAGGAAAGGATATTACAAGCCTCCACCGGCTCTCAAGGTTACTAAGCAAGGACCGAGGTAACGTCTACTGCTAACACCCGCAAGCCCCTTTCAATTATGTTTTATGCTTATTTACATATAATGTTTATGTAAATGTGATTTCATGGTTTGCGGGATATGAAACGTTTTATGGAAATGATGTTTATGATTCAATGAATTTATGAAAGTATGAATTATTCACACTTGACTTGATGTTATGAAGGAAGTATGATTTATACGATGTTTATGTAATGATTTTGCTACGTTTTATGAAAATAATGTAAAATATATGAAACATGATAAATAAAGGTGAAAGATGGTTCTTGGCAGTATCCCGTTATGTTATATATGTCTGGGTCGTGCACGTACCTCCCGTCGGTTTGTCACCTCCCGTTTGAGGGAGCATATACTCTCGGGTGACACCGCATGGGCACCACCTCCCGCTATAAAGAAATGTTCTTGGGTGGTTGCCTCCCGTTTATTCTTATTATGATGTTATGTTTGGGGACATGTCCCTCCCGTTGTACTCGCCAAGGTACCAAAATAAAAGATATATGTAAGAAAATGGCAAATAAGATAATGACACATGGTTGTTGAGCTTCTGTTTAAGTTAAATGTTTTGAAATGATTTTTACCGCTATTCTCTCCTCTCTGTTTCCAAATAAAATGAATTTAAAATGAATTTACGATGTTAGGGTAGTATGTTACTGAGCCTCGGCTCATGACGTTTTGTTTTTCTGTTTTAGGTACTGACGAGGATGAAGGAATGGCGTAGCTGTGAGGAATTATTCACTATCTAAATTAGTTAATGATTACGGCTATGTAACTTTAACTTATGAATACTAATCCTGAAGACAGTAGTTAAAAACCAGTTAGTTAACTATAATAATGTCAACCTTTAATTTTAAGTAATGTTATGATTTGGTTTCATGAAATTATGTTGCCTTGTATTTTCCAAATGGAAAGTACGGCAGTAACGCGCAGACCAACTAGGATTTCCGGTGCTAATACTTGATTAACTAACCTAATAAAGATGCTTAGTAGTCGGGGCGTTACAACTACTCACCTCCACTATTGCCACATGGCTCCATCTCTCCACCCACTGGCAACAAATCCATGAAAGTGATAAAATATTTAACAAATCCATTCCTTAACCTCATTTGATTCCTTTCCGGGCCTGGGTAGGACATCAACTTCAAGCAACACCCGGTGTGCAGCTACATTACTCGACCCAGTAGGGAGTTTTTTAGAGCAAAATAGAACATAAAATAAAAGGGAGAAGGTGGTAAAACTCCTAATACAACTTCACGATCAACAAATGCAGTTTTTAGTCTGGTAAAACTCCTAATACAATTGTCATCATCACAATCTTACAGTATGTCCCCCAAAAAATTTCATTCTACCACCCCATCTCCTACACTCCTAGATTATTGATGGCTTGAGCGGACGATTTAAATGGAGAAACGAAGCAGGGGAGTTGTTCTAGGTTAGTTATGGCAGACGAAAAGAGGAGCGGAGGAGCAGTGGGGTTCTACAGTGTATGGGTAAAAAGAAACATGTAGGGAAGTATTATTTACTCAAAAACCTTTTACATTGTGGTTTTGCTTACTTTCCATTCCGGTTTTGTTTACTTTCCATTGTGGTTTTGCTTACTTTCCATTGCGGTTTTGTTTTTCTTATTCTTAATCAGTGCCTATATTTTTCTTTGCGTTCTTCCCTTTTGACATTTGAACTTGCAATAACGTTGTTTTTCATGCAAGATTAATGAGACACCAATTCAACCGTCTCAAGATGTTGAAGGATCACCAGAAACTCATGAAGACCAACAAGATCCCTTATACATCAAATTATACGAGAAGACTAAAAAGTAATTTCCTAAGTGCAACTAGATTTAGTGACTAGTTTATAAATTACTTTATGGTCCTAATGTTGTGTATGCTTTTATATATTAGGCATAAAACCACTGGTTGAGAACCCGAAGCTGAGAAGAATTACGAAGAACTAAAAAAGCTCCATACATCTGAAATAGAGAAGCATGGTGTGGATACACTAACTGTAAAAGCTGCCTACCTTGAGGTTTTGAAACCCACGTCCGGATATGTAAGAGGACTTGGTTTCGGAGCACGACCACCAAAGAAGAACAGAATTGAAGGAGATAACAATGAAGTAAGACTGCAGCTCTCTAAAGAAATTCAACAGTTGAAGGATGCTGCTGCCGAACGAGAGGTTTCACTGGTTAGTCAAATTGACATGCTTATGGCTTCTAATGATGACCTTAAGATATCAAATGAGGAGCTTAGAGCTTCAAACGATGAGCTTAGAGCGTCTATTTCTAGAGTGAACGTTGAGGGTATCCAACGCGAAAAGAAGCTACGAGAAGAGATGCTGATGATGTTTGAAAAAATGAGGTATTTTTTTTGTTTTCATTGAATGTGTCTTCTATATACTTGTTCAAATTGGTTGCACCTTTTTCTTGAAAGTACTCTCTTTTGTGCCCGTGTTTTGTTGGTAGCGTCTTCATCGTATGTGTGCCCCATAGCGTCTCCCCCTACGTCCTACTATAATGTAGTCCATCTGCATCAGTAGCTGACCCTGCATCGTATGCCCCTGCAGTAGCTGCCCCTGCATCGTCTAACCCTGCATCGTCTGCCCCTGCATCGTATGCCCCTGCAGTAGCTGCCCCTGCATCGTCTGACTCTGCATCGTCTGCCCCTGCATCTCTGTGGTGCCCTAGCCGAGCCATGGTCAATGACGTCAACCCACTGCAAACAACACTCTGTGAACAACACACTACACATAACATACAACAGAAAGCACAGACTGCCAGCAGCACATCAGTTGTTTCTTACATTCGAAACCCAATATCCTGTTTCTTCGATACATAGTGTTGCCGCCAATTTCCTATTTCCGAAATCCGCACAACCAATTCCCCAACGAGTCCCTAGCAACCCCACCCAGACCCACGTGACTTGTTGTCCTCGAGAAGGAGGCATCGGTGTTAAGAATGTCCAGTTTTGTGGAACGGAGACAAAAGAATACGAAGGAGGTTGAGAGGTTACTGTCAAGGTATGATTTACCTGTAAGTACTGGACTTTTTCTATTCATTAGTTCTGGTATGAGTATTAAAATCAGCTTTTTTATCAGTAAAAATTAGTTCCTATCAATAGATTTTTCTTAGAACAGGTCTGAGTCACTAAAAAACACTAGTGAATGAGTAAAGGTTACTGTCAAGGTATGATTTACCTGTAAGTACTGGACTTTTGCTTTATTTGCTCGGAATATGAGGTGCTTGGGTTTAATTGTGAAGTTTCCCTCGACGGGATACAGAAGGAATGTGCTCTATTACCTTTTTCTATATCTTAGTGGTTGGTGGACTTTGTAGAAAATTGTAAAAGGGTGTCCAAGTGGGAGCTATTGGTGGATTCAAGCCTTCAAGGTGTGGAGAGAACAGGGATTTATGCCTTCTGTTTGCAGTATGCAGACGATGCTATGTTGTTCTTGCTGACTTTGGTAGATTTAAGCAGCTTCTAAAGATCTTGCACATTGTTGAATTGATCTAATCATTGAGGCCTGAGGATCTGCTCAACCTCTCCAAAGTGCAGCTCTGGGTGTTGCTGCTGGGGTGTTAGATTGAGTGAGTTGGCCACTTATTTTTGTGGGTGTCCAACTTGTTCCATCATCAGAGTATTTTTTTTGAGTTGGCGATTGTCGTGGGATTTTATGAATGTGCTTGTGTCTGTCCTTCCTTTTTACTGTCTCTCTATCTTAAAGATTCAGGTCGATTGTGCAAATGATATTGAGAAAATCGACGAGAGACTTACTATAGTCTGGAGAAGATGGGGCTTGGAAAGGCCATCTTGCAAGTTAAAAGATGTGCTAGTGGAGTATGGACAGAAATCTGGCGGTTTGTGACGCTGGTGTAGAAAAATGTTGCTGAGGGTAATACTTATGGTAGTTTTTCCTCGATCGTACGCTTACATCTAGTCTTCCCATAGTTCATAGCACACAAAGGAGAAGGTAAGAAACCAAAGGTCGTCCGTACCTACCCTTTTAGTAAGGTTAGACCTAATCCAAGTTCTAATGTCATCATTTGGGTGGTGGTTTAAAGTCGTCCAGGTTTCCTTAGCAATATCACAACCCCTAAGGATATGGTTTGTGTCTTCGAAGGTAGCGTTACATAGGGCGCAACTCACCTCGCCCCTAATGTTCCTTTCTCTAATTGAGTGACAATGATTTTAGACATTTGAGATGACTTTTTAGTTTGTAATGAATACTTTGTTGTTCCATATTTCTTATGTTTATTTTTTTTAACTCAAACAGGAAATCGGGCTAATGGAAACGGATTCTGGGATAGCAGAACCAACCAGGGATTCTAGCCCAAAGCTAGCAACGGGAGAAAGACTGGTGGGAGGGTTAGCTTCAAGGTCTATATCTGGTCTTAATGATGGAGATTGTTACGAACAATGGTTTTAGACACTTTAGTGATGTTTTTTTAATGTTGATTGTGAATTAAGATACTTTAGTGTGTGATTTGATTTCTTTCCGATGTTGATTAACAGATTTAACAATTAGACTACGGATTTTTATATTAGCATAGTATAACTCAGATTGTCAAATACCTTTGATCTTTATTATATAAGTTATCTTCTATGTTATCATCTTATATAGTTTAGTGTTCATTATAAATATTACTCTCTTTCGGTGAAGTATTTGACTAAAGTCAACAATTATCTGGGCAACACAAATAGTATTAGAAGCCTAATGGACTTTTGGGCAACCAAATTATCTACGCCGAAAATGTATCAGCATGCTTTTGTAGAAACCTTTTGTGCGACAAAATGTAGAATCCTTGTTGCACAAACAAGTTTTGGGCGATGAAAGATTTGGATGCACCACCATTAGATATTTGGGCGACGAAACGATTTTAGTTGCCCTTTATATGTTTGGGCGACGAAAATTTCGTTGTGCTAAGAGGTAGTATTTTCGTAGTACAAACAACTGGGGCGACGAGAACTATTTTCGTCGTACAAAACCCTTTGTGCAACGCCTTCGCGACGAAATATGGTTTGTCGCCCATTCATTTGTGCGACGAAATATAGGGTTTGTGCAACGATTTTTTTGGTCGCCCAAATCAATTTTGCTTGTAGTGGTTTTCTAAATTTCAAGTTTTATGTTTTCGATTATATCTCACAAAAGTGAATCTTAGTTTTTGGTTTGAGCTAGTAGAGATGGCTATCTAGGTCGACTGAGCCACACCTGCATGGACTTGTGGCCAACCTGCCTAACTCCCCACGAAGTACCAAACCCCGCCACCTGGTCAAAAAATCCAAACCAACCAGCAAAAGCCCAACGAAACCTAGTAACCCAACCGATCAAATAGTGACGGAGCCAAAATTCGTACATTGAGGGGGCCGAGATCCGTATGTTGTTTACATTTATTTAGTTGTAATATCCAATACCACAAAAGTTAGAGATAAAAAAAGTTGCATACAAGGATTTGATCCCTTGACCACCAAATGTTCCTCAATACCATGCAATTTACCACTTGAGATACAATTAATTACAAGAATAGAATATTTAATATTTACTTCACCTAGGGGAGCCATGGCCTCCACCAGCCCTCCCTTGGCATCGCCCCTACGATTAAACCAGCTTCAATCCCAACCAATTTTTTTCAACACCTAAACCTGGCTAGGCCCGTCGAGCCCAACCAGAGCCTGTCAAGACCATAACTCTATGGACCCGCATCGAGACATATTTCCCCAACCTGGCTCACCTAAATGCCATCAAGAGGACTTTAAGGTCGAACTTTAGGGACTTTATGTCTTACTTTTTTTTGATTTTATGTTTCAAATTTTGGAAGTAATATTATACTTTTAGATGGAGTTTGAGTTTTGGGTTGTGAAGTATCATGTTTGACTTTTAGATGGAGTTTTCACACATATTTTGGTTTTTAATATTCAAAGATAAATAAATATATCGATTGTCACAATTGCATAACCGTCCATTCGTCGAAAATTACCGACAATATTCAGGCGTTGGATAGATTTTGGGAGGAGAGTGAACGACACTTGAAAGTGGGAGAGAGTGTGAGTGATTAGAAAAGAGTAGATTAAGGAAAGGCAATTATGTCTAAGTAGGGCGGCGCGTGAATATTTTAGGACGACATTTATCAACTCCCTATCTATAACCTCAGTTTTTGATACTATGCATCTTTTTCTTTCCGGGTTTCAACTCCAAATTTAAAATTGTCTTTACAAGTCTTCGGTAATATGCGTCATACACAACAATATCTCTTCAAATTAGATAACCTATTTAAACAACAACATACACGATAAATTTCATCCTAAAAAAAAGTAGAAAACGCTAGTTTCAAAAGTATTTGAGAATTTGATGATAAGAGGAAAACTCAATCCACAACAAGAGTATAAGTTTATGCAAAAAAAACAAAGTCTAAACAAAAAATCTATGCAACTACATCACAATGTTCAAGAGAATTAAATCTCAAACATAATAGTCGGAGATAATGCGAAAGCCATCCACATACATCCCATGAACTATCATAGCTTGTTAATAACTCTGCTTATAAGTTGCCACACAAACTCCACCAGCATCAGAATGACTACCCACATCATAGACGCAAGCATATTTTTCACAACATTTTAGTCCAGTTATACCTCCACAAGATTCATCAAGAGTTCGACATCTTCGTTCAGGCATACAAACTCCGCCAACATCCGGGTAATCATCATCAAGTACGCAACGCAAACCTTCACAACATTTTAGTCTATGAATGCTTCCGCAAAGTTGATAAGTATTTCGACATGATTTTTTCGACACACAAACTCCACCGGCATCTGGATAATCTCCATCTAGTTCACATTTTAGTCCTTCACAACATTGATATCCAGCAATGCCTCCACAAAATTGCTTAGCGGATTTACATGTTTTTCGCATGCAAATTCCACTTGCGTCCGGAAAATCACCTTGAAAAATGCATTCTAGTCCTTCACAACATTGAAATGCAGCTATGCCTCCACAAGTTTGTTGCACGTTTCGACATGTCCTTTGCTTAGCAGGTACCGAGATTTTGTCCACTTTTTCCGCCCATATTGGAACTAAAATTAAGATAAGCCAACAACTATCAGATTCGCAACTTGATAATTGGTAATATAATATCGCTGTTATGGCAGAAGATGCGCTAAAGAGTAATAAAGAACGTGAAAAATAAAAGCGCACACAGAGTTTAACGTGGTTCACTAGCAATGTGCTAGCTACATCCACTAGACCAGAGAGAGAATAGTTTTATTAGAAGAGAAACAGAGATACAGAATAGTGTTAGGCAACACTAATATCAGATGAGTGAATACTAAATTCAATACGGCTTTAGGTTTAACCTAAGGGTTTATATATGCACCCTTAGAGTTAATCTAAACAGACATGTGCCTAAAACCCATAACAAAAATACAAGGTTTAGTCAAACCTTATAACACCCAAAAAGCTAAAGGGGGTGTTGCCCCCTTTACCCCCACCAGGGCGCTTCGCCCTGGACCCAGACTCGCTAACCGGGTAGCGAGACCCCGTTCTTGGTTATTCAAACCAACAGATATTTAAGCCATATCTAACAATCGCCAGAAAACCTTGCATAATGAGACTTCCCCATGTAGTCTTTTTCCATGAGAAGTGCAAAATTGTTTGCTAGGTCATTAGAGTCAAGATTTTCATGGAGTTTGTACTTAATGTAATAATCTAGGTAAGCAACTCGTCATTCTGCGAGAAGAAAACTTCCTAAAAAGTACAACTTTCTAAAAAGAACGTACTTGTTATAATATTACCAATCAACTTAATCTGTTAACACATCTCTATTATATAAGAAAGCGGATGGACTCCAAAAAAGAAAAAAAAACAAAAAGAAAAAATATCCCAACTGCGTTATTAATTTGATAATTAACTGACACATATCGATATCATGTGCCTTTGATGTTAGTATTCTTTGTGTCAGCTTACTAAACAAACACTTGCAACTAATTTTGAAGTTGACAAGACACAACAAATGCTAGAGGTTTACACTATTCCTAACGAGAAGAAAAAAGGTGAACTTTTGGTGGTACTAGAAGAGATGTGTAGATATAATGTAACGAGGCAGATGGAGGAGAGAATGATTACTCACATTTTTGAGGTAATATATTCCCCTTAAGAGGATGGTCAATGTTGGATTGTTGTGCAATTTATCCCAAACGAGAGTAAAAGTTCCCACACGTATGTAATACTTTCTCCGTTTTTTTATACTTGTATCATTGAGGTTGGACACAGAATTAAGGAGAGGGGAAAGATAGAGAAGATGGAAAAAGGGGACCCGTGTGATTGGAGAGAGGTAAAGAGAAAGTATTACTATAAAAAGAAATGATGCAAGTAATTTGCAACTTCTAAAAATGGAAAATAATACAAGTAAAAAAAATGGAGGAAGTATATTGTTCATCGTGAACCCTAATCCAAGTACTTTCTTATAAATAAAAATAAATCATCATAACATAGTATTACAAATTAACAAACCACACACAACACCAGCAAGTTGGTCCGAAAATCCAGCCGGACGGATGCACAAAACCTTATGTTATTCACCGAAATAAAAATAACAAGGACAACAAATGGGAAAATGAAGGAATAGATTGCGTTAAGTTGAACTTACTTAACATGGTTAGGAATACCGTGAACACAACTACCCTGAAATTCCTTCCCATTTGCGTTTAACCTGATGATTGTGGCACAAACTCAATGATGATCAAGGAAATTATTTACCCTTAAGATCCCCAAGAGGCCAAGAAGAGTTGATTATGTCGTCACGAATGGTTTACTATTCTGATTGATTTTTTCTTACAAGAACATATGTACAAGCATTACTGATTTGCACGAAGTGGTATATACTAGCATTTTACTCGAACGAAAAGCGAAGATGGCCAAGTCATATAAGTAGCAAACACAACGTGCATACATGTATATCATCATAGCAATCAACACACCACGATCGAATAAGATGTTGGATATACAGAACCTATTATAAATACGGCAGTGCTAAACATAGTTTGTTCATACACATTACAGCAGCAATTATACTTGCCATTTGATACATAAAAAAATTATGGGGAGGATTTCCATCAACCTCTTCGTCCTGATCGTAATGCTAGCAGTTACAGTGTTGATTGTTTCAGGTTTTTGTCATTCTAACTGTTCCACCTTGTTTTTTTTGGAATAATCCAAACTTTATTTTTCTTGCCTTTAATGATCCATTTTTGGACTACTATACATAGTAGAATTAAGAGTTTGGATTATTTATAAAAGGTACCCCAATAGTTTGGATTATTCTGGAATAACCAATAATTGGGATTATTTTGAACGAAACGGTCATAGTTGAGATTATTCCAGTCACTTTTCCATTTTTTTTTTGTATTTCTAAACTTTTGACAAGTTGGTATATGGTTAATTTCTTATTTTCAGTTCCGGACTGCTGGGCAATTGATGAATGCAAGGAAAAAGGTGAAAAGTGTGAAGCCCAAGTTTTTAGTGAAAATGAATGTTGTGAAGGATTAAAGTGTGATGTACTTAATGGCCAACTTCCCTCTGGAGTATGCAAACCTATTAAGAAGTGTGGAGAGATGAATGATATATGTTCGGACGATTGCTGTAAGGGATTGAAGTGCGTTAAGAGCATCGAAAAACCTGTTGATGTAGGATTTTGCAAGGCGATGTAATTGTCAGCAGTAGAGCGAGGATAGCTCATTCTCTTTAGATTTCCGGAAGGTTTTGGGATTGATTCTTATTTTATCGTTTTCGTGACTCTCTAACGCCAAAAAAAATAATATAACTATTATTATTAGCAACGCAATATTTAATTGTTTCACTATTTTATATACGTAGTTTTTTTGTGTGGGTTTGATGATTTTGCAATATATGGGCGTTATCAATTGTTTCTTCTTGTTGCTTTACATTCCTGGCTAGGGTTATTGACGTACTGTATGTATTGAAAGCACTTTCTAATATCTTTGACCAACATTTGCTATGATTTTGCCAATTATTCGCCCTTCTGGAGATGTTCAACCCCACCCCCACACGCCCAAATAAATGCTACTTTCTTAATTATACACTACACTATAGTAGAGATCTATTATACGCCACGGAATTTTGATGTCTCATTTTCATAACCTCGATATCTTATGCCATATTTTTTTCGTATCTCAACTCTCGTTTTTGGTTTGTTTTTTGTTCAGATTAGAAATCCATTCAATGATTTAGAAGTCATATATCATGTACAATAGAAATTAAAACTAACAAATACATAACAAATTGAAATAGATATATATCTAGTATTACAAAACCAAGATCGTTGATAAAGCTAACATTTCTGAAAAACATATTTCGCATCGATGTCTGTTGGAGCATTTTGTAAGGGAATCCGTTGATCTACTATAGTTTTCAAGTAGAACTTGATTTAATTAAATTGATTGTAGATGAAGTACTGACATTTGCCGTGACCCCGCATAAAATTATGATCAACAAATCATTTTTTAGAACACAAGAAACCAAAAAGAAAGTCGTCAGACTTTTACATGGGGAGAGATAAAACCCAATATATGGGCAGAAATAACCCAATATATGGGTAGAAGAACTCTCCATTAGAAAGATATTAGAGTTTATTGAAACCAATAACATTAAAACTAGTAACCGAAAAGAAAATATGTGCTTTCCACCGCACAAAAGTCTAGCAAGTAGTCACTAGATAGAACTAGGACGATTTAGTAGGAGAAAAGAGAGACCAGAAAGAAAAAGGGGGAAAGTAGGCGCTATATTTTGATGGGTTTCACCTAGTTTCTAGTAGCGTGAGCTACATAAAATAATCTTAATTTGTTCAAAGCAAGAGGGGTGTTTAGTAAATGGCTTTTAGATGGGTTTTCATTGGCTTTTGACTATACTGTGGTTTTTATCTACATGTGGTCAATCAGTCAAAAAGTGTAATTTGGTTTGGTTAAGATACCAAATCAATTTGAAAAAATACGATTGACAACTTCCCCAAATCGAATCACCACATAAGAGACGGATTGTTACGATTTGGTTTGTAATTTGACCATATATTTAATTTTTTAATGACCCTCATAAAGTTAAAAATGTTGAATATTTAGAGTAAATTGGTAGATTTGCTTCATGTAATGTTATGTTAAGCTTGACTTCCCCGAGCATTCTCTCCTCATGAGCCCTTTCTCACCGCACCCCCAACACATCACATGAGCACCATTTGACTTTCCCGACCCTCTACTCTTCGATGTCCCCATGATCGCTAGCACTCCCACCTTGTTGTTTTTCCCTTCCCCTTCCATCACACACGTGGGCCTCCCTAAATGATTCCCCGGATTCGTTCCTTCGAGTGCCTTCACATAAAATCAAGTCCCTCACATCATCATATGTAAGCTTCTCTTTGCCACAAGAGTTGCTAATCGCGGCAACCACTCTTTTCCATGACGAAGGCAAAGACGACAACAAAATTAATATCTTGACCTTATCATCGAACTTAATGTCCACCTAAGATAATTGGGCCAATATCGAATTCGAACTCATTCATGTGTTCCGCAGCCGAAGTACCGTCAACTAAAACAACTGGTGCGTCAAGTAAACGTTATTCAGAGCCGAGGGCAAGTCATACATACTTGACAACGTTTATATCAAACCCGTCGTTGTTTTCTCATCTTTGACATTAAACGCCACACTCCGGGCTAATGTAAAGCTCACAACACGAAGTACTTTCCTATCCAAAACTTTCCATTCTTCATCCTTCATAGAGCTTAGTTTCTTTCCCTCAAGATTTTCATGACGGTCCTTTTTTATATACATATAATCCTCCATTTCTATTTTCCAACAGCCAAAAATCTATCAAACCTCTTAATCCCTGTTTTACCCTCTTCCGATACATTATTTAAATCAAAGACAAAACTTAAGACTTTCAAATTTCAATAACAAATAATTTAAACCCTTCCCAAAGAGTCAAACTTTGAACACATACCAAAAAATTGAAAACCTAGATAACACCAAGGATTCAAATTTTGGACTTTCAATCACAAACAAACATGTTTAAACCACACAATCTAACCCAAATTATACCAACTACAACCGTTCTAATACCAATTGTTGGGAATTGGAGACTGCTCAACTACTACATGTGATTAAGCCACAACAACAACAAACAAGCAAGAACACCAAAGCAGCCAACTATGAATGAAGAAAAAACAAAAAAGTCACAAGTATTTACCAGTGGAAACCTGGGCTTCGGTGGAAAGACCCACCTTTATGCATTATACTATGAATGAAGTATGTAGGATTTTTTGTCAATTACCACCTTTAGTTTACAACTTTCTAAAAATTACCACCTTTTGTTTTTTTTCTTTTAAATTACCACCTCAACGTTATAAAATGTTTAAAAGTTACCACCTGTTAACAGAAAACCTCAATTGTTCCGTTACTGGGCCCCACCCGTTTCTTTATAAACACAATTGAATTGCTCATTTCACTTCTATCCATCAATGGTCTGCCTTAAAAAGAGAAATTCGAAGATAATTTGAGAGATTTATGAAGGGAATTTGTGGAACTCAATAATAATCAGCAAGTTCAGGTATGTCGACAACTTCAATCAAAGAATTAGGATTTTTTTTATGTATTCGTGATTGTAAATTGATTTAAGTATAATCATCAACTCTAGGGTTTTGGAGTAATGATTTTGGGGAATTTGTGATATTACCTATTTAATTTTACAATTACACTTTCATAACATGTAATTGTTACTGATTTAACTTTAATTTTGTAAGGAAATGGCAAAGAAAGGGGATGTAGGTGTAGATAAGTGTCATTGTAGCAAGGAGACAATCATGGACTGAAAAGAATCCTGGAAGGATGTTTGATGCTTGTAAGCTATATGATGAGGAAACTGAATCCTTTTACAACACCTCTTTCACCCCTACCAATGAGAATTTTCCCCTTTTACAGTTGCTTTCGTCCGCAATTCTGGGCCCCACAAATTGAATAGTATGGGAGAGAAGCCAGCAATGAATTCTTCTGGAAATACTGATGAGGATGTGAAAGAGAAGAATCTAAAGTAAAGAGCTTTGATTCAAGTAGGTAATTGATGAGGGAGAAGAAAAAAGAAAAGAAAAAGGAGGGAGAAAAGATGTGAAATCGAAGACAGAGAAGGAGGAAATGAAATGGGAAGAAACATGAAAGAGGGTTAGTTAATTGGTGGGGCCTAGTAACGAAACATTTGTGGTTTTCTGTTAACAGGTGGTAAGTTTTAAACATTTTATAATGTTGAGGTGGTAATTTAAAAAAAAAAAAAAGGTGGTAATTGACAAAAAAATCCTTATATGCATCAATGGAGGATGATGATGAATATGCACAAGCATCAATGACATACCATTGCAATTCTACCTTCCAAACTCACAAACCTTAACTTCAATGATTAAAATTTCTAAGAATAAGCTCTCGATTATATGACATAAACAACCCCTCTCAATTTCTTTCAAACTCGTAGTCTCTTAGTGTTTGCAATTTGGATATAATGTCTATTTTTCGCTCTCATAACAACTTAAGGAAAGAGGGAGTACACTCCCCAGCAAAAAGAAGCCGCAAATGAAACAGGGTCAGGGCAGACCCAGGCCGCGAGGTACGACCCACGTTGCCCCCCGTAAACCTGTTCCTGTCCAAGCTCCTGCGATCAGGATCTCCTTCGTGTCTAGCAACATTCCTCGCGATCCACAATCTTCCTTGACCCTTGGGATGGTTAACCATCTCTAGAAACCCCAACAGTAGCTTTCTCAATTTTGTACCCTCAAATTTTTTAATTAGGCCTAAATGGTATTGATTAAATATTTACACTTAGACAAAAGAAACAATATATTCATCATACTCTTGAGGTTTAAGAAATTTCTGTACAAAACCATAATCTTCTAAAAATGCACGACATTTGTGTTTTTAGCTTCCCAAAATCACAACGCTTTTAAACACAAATTTATTTGATAGATAATATTTGATAAACATCAAATTCAAGCTGTGAACCATGAGTCCATAGCACACCCCAAATCAAATGCATTTGGACTTTGGTTTGTCAATAATGGCTTGGCTGACATTTTCCACCTGCATCAGGAAATTCAACATCATCCACTACACATTCATGTCCTTCACAACATTGACGTCCAGTAAAGCCGCCACAAAGCTCACCCGCCTTTTCACATGTTCTTTCCTTACAAACTCCACCAGCATCTGGATAATCACCATCAAGTTCGCAGTCTAATCCTTCGCAACATTGTATTGCGGCGATACCTCCGCAAAACTGGCCACACTCTTGACAGGTTTTACTAGTTGGTTTACAATGTCCACCTGCATCCGGGAAATCACCTTCGAGAATGCACTCTAGTCCTTCGCAACATTGGAATCCAGCAATGCCTCCACAAAACTCGTTAGCCTTCTTACATGTTCTTGTTTCAGCTGTAGCTGTAAGGGTTATGTATTGTAATAGAAAGGAGCATGTCAAACTAAAAAAGAATTCAATTATCTGATGAAAGTTAGAAGTCTATTTGAAAACTCGTTCTCTACTAAACACGTGAAAAGGGAATATTTTGGTAAATCTACTTGTTAGTGACATTGACACCAATTTCTCCGCTCTGTTTGGCGACAAAGGTCTCTAGTTTAATGGGTTTTTCCAATATTAAAGCTCAATAGCAACATTAACTCTGATCTTTTTCATGGTGCACTCGAGAGAAAATTGTGCACATAGTGCTCCAATTAGCCTGGTTGATATATCACCTCAACAATATTGACTATGTTAAATGGCGAATTTATGATTTTCCTTTCATCAAGGCCGAGTCTATGGAAAATTTAATTGAAATATTAGCTAGATCTATTACTTTTACCTACCAATTTTATTAGATATCCAAAATGATCAAAGACTCTATGGCTTACGCCAACTTCCCTTTGTTCCACCAGGATACAACATGTTCATTATACAACTTTTATTATACACCCCGACTGTACTCTGTACATAGTACACCTAATACTATTTTTTCACCATTGCTCATTTGAAAATGTTCAAATGACCAATGAACCAAAAAAAAATAGTCTTGATTGTACCACGTTCATGCTACATACGCAGGTGTACGATGAATAACCTCTATTCACTATGATTAATTTGGAGAAAGAAGAGTGTTCATTTGGAGCACCATATACGCTACATGGCTCTTGGATGTCGGATTGATGACCGTAAGACAAAATACAAAGGTAAATACGAAGTATATAGATGGAGTAAAGGAAGCATATTTACCTGATATGGCTAGGAATGCAGCTAACACAGTGGTCAAGCTGAGGATGATGGAAACTCTCGCCATTTGCATATATGTTAGTGCTGATAAAATAAAAATTCGATCATGGAAAAAGCGTAAACTTGATGACTAAAAATATCCAAATGATTATGATGATTTCTTTGTTCAATTTACCGAATTATCACGCCATGACGTGGTTGCGCGAATAAATAAGAAATTTCACTTAGATCAGTTATAATATACGTATGAGCTGTATATGACAAGCATAATAAATAGAGACCATGCACCGTACACCCGGGTGCATCGTGCGCACGGTGCACCCGGTGGCATTTTGGTGATTTTCGCGAACTTCAGCAAAACAGCTCTAATACTATTTCCTTCCATTTTACATCACTAAGTGAAAGCTACCTCAGTGGTTGGGCCTCTATGCTCTCTCCGCGTTAGAAGGTCGCGGGTTCGAATCCCCCCTCTACCATTTAGTTATTTTTCAAGTTCAAGTATAATCAATTTGCTCATTCGAAAACAATATTGCTCATTTACTTGTATTATAACTGATTACTCTATTTGGTATTTATTTTAACACATTAGAAAATATATTTTCTCATTTTAAGATATATTTCTCATTTGAAATGTATAATGCTCATTTTAGTAATATATTCGTCAATGTGACACGGTAGATACATGTTTACTAATCAATAAAGAATTATATAATTGCTCATTTAAAAGATAAATTACTCATTTATTTATTTTCCACGTACCAGTGTTAAGCTACTACAAATTAGAAAATAATATTATTTACTTTCTTCTTTTTCTGACTACAAATTATATAATTTCATTAAATGAGCAATAGTCTAAGAGTTTTTTGCTCATTTAAGGAGTTTTTTGCTCATTTAAGGAATTTTTTGCACTAAGTAACATATTTACTCATTTCAAAGCTATATTTCTTATTTCATTAATTTTTCAATGGGTATCTTATTGTTTGTTTAGTTTTTATTTCTCCACATTGAAAAAAGAATTGGAAAAAGTTAGAGAGTGGAAAAGAAAAGAAGAATATAATAAGAAAAATTTAAGTCATTGTAACAGCTCATTTTGTGAATGAGCAAATTTATTACCTCACTCAAGATCAAAATGTTTACTGATCTTCCTGTGTAAAAAAGATTGCTCATTTGATCAAATGAGTAAAATAAAACTGCTCATTCGATCAAATGAGTAAACTAAAATTGCTCATTTGATCAAATGAGTAAAATAAAACTGCTCATTTGATCAAATGAGTAAAATAAAACTGCTCATTTGATCAAATGAGTAAAATAAAATGACTCATTTTGCGAATGAGCAGATTTATTTTACCTCACTTGAGATTAGAATGTTTACTTATCAAAACAAACATGCTAAAATGAGCAGATTGATTTATCTCCAAGACAAAATAAACTGCTCATTTGATCAAAATGAGTAAAATAAAATTGTTCATTTTGTAAATGAGTAGAGTTAATTTAACTCACTCAATATCAAATCATAATGTGAACTATATCAAACATATTTTTCCATGTTTTCCTTTGAAAATCATGTTGCTCATTTCCTTATTTTTTACTCTCACTGTTTGTTTTTGATTGTACAAAATGAGTAGATTTATTTTACTTCACTCAAGATCAAAAATCTTTATCGATCTTCCTTTGCAAATAGATAGTTCATTTGATCAAATGAGTAAAATAAACCGCTCAATTGTGATCAGAATGTTTACTGATCTTGCTGCACAAAAATGATTGCTCATTTGATCAAATGAGTAAAATAAAATCGCTCGATTGTGATCAGAATGTTTACTGATCTTGCTGCACAAAACGATTGCTCATTTTGATCAAATGAGTGAAATGTATTTTAAGAAATGAAAAAAGTTAGTGAGTGGAGAAGCAAAGAAGAATAAAATAAGTTTTTTATTTAAATTTTTTTAAAAAATATATTGTAACAGAATATGGAAAATATTAAAAAGAAAAAGGCGTGTTATAATAATTATTTATTCTACCCGTAAAATAAATTTAAAAATAACGATTATAATACAACATCCCTCCAAAAAAATAATTATAGTACAACAATATGCAAAATAATTGAAAAAGATAAAATAAAAAAAGGCTAAAATAAGAACTAAGACTATGGAAGAAACATGAAAAAAAAATTAAACAATGAGATTCAAAGCCAAAAGAAGAGGAAAAGACAAACGTAAAAAAATAATTATAAATGATTGGTATGGGAGTCGAACCCATGACCAACTACCAAACACATAAACCTCAAGACCAACTGAGCTAAACTATCTACAAGGTATTGTGACAAGCTTTTAATACTTATACTCTTGCCCAGATTTTCGCATTAATTACAATAATGTCACCGGGTGCACCATGCGCACGGTGCACCCGGGTGCATGATAATAATTGTATAATAAATACGTACTTTTTCTGATTTTTAGTTGTTATGTTTTGATTTTCTGTAATATTCACAAATTTCACTTAGATCTCATAAGTCTATTTATATATAAGAAAACTACTTATATAATTTCTTATTAAATTCGTCTCATCATGTATTTTAAACATATTAAGGGACTGTTTAGATTTACTGAAAACAACTGAACCGAACTGATTGGAGCTGATCTGAACTGAACTGGACTGAACTGAACTGAACTAAACTGAACTGAAATGAACTGAATTGAATTGAATTGAATTGAATTGGATTGAATTAAATTTTAAAAATATATGAATAATATTTAAACAATAATAATATGAATATTAAATAATAATTATAATGATAAGTAATAATAATGAATAATTAATAATGAATAATAATAATTGTATTTTGGATAGTTTTAAATATATTAATACCTGATGATGATTATATAATAACAATAATATCTAAGAATTAAATTAATATTACTATTTTAATAATTAGATTTAATTATATATTAATATTTAGTAATAAAATAATAATTAGGTCGAACCGTGCAAAATTACATCATAAACCGTTTTGACGTGATTTGATTGAATTATGGGCTGAAAACGCGGGTTTATTTGTGTTTTTAACCTAAACCATGTTCCTCCCTAATGATAATAGTAATAAAACTAATAATAATGAATAAAGCTATAATAGACAAAATAATATACAGATAATAATAATAATACTTAATACTAATGATATAAAAATAGATAATAATAATAATAATAATAAGAGCAATTAATAATATAAATTAGACCAACATAATAATATTTAACAAAATGGTTATAAAAGAATGGAACTAAACTGAACTAAACTAAACTAAACTAAAATGAACCGGCCCTAACTTTTTGTAATTATTAATTATATATAATTAAAAATATTAATAACCACCTTTTTGCGTTCATAAATGTACCTAATCAAAATATAATAGTTAAAAGGAATAAAGGAAGTAGTAGTAGTATATGATAAGTTGATCCAGTTCTTAGTCAAATTATTGTTATTATATCTCACATAACTTGCGCCCACGTTCATTGACTTTGCATCTTTTGCGCTTCACGACTTCGTTTTTTGGAGTTCTATCTCCAACTAGGCAAAACTCTTGGGTGGACCGGGTCCACACTAGAAATAGTGTAGACCCGGTCACTTTCTTCATCATCAATCCTCCTGCTGAACCTGCTGAAACTTCCTTTCTCCTCTCTTCCATTTCCTCTCTACTCCAAATTTGCCAAAATCCGATCACATTTCCACCGGCGACCGGAGATTTTCGCCGCCGAGTTGAAAGGAGATGATTGGAGAACGAAGCAGCAGCAGCAAACACTTCAAAGTGCCGAAGACGAACTCGAATCTAGGCTAGGGTTTGTTTACTTTTTATCTATTTGATCTGTTTTGTATCAAACAAATTGATCTTGATTTTAGGAATTACAATTGTTGAAGCCATAGCTTACTTCCGCCATTAGACAATCTTCAATCAAAGCTCTGATTTGTCGAAGAACGATGAACATTTCTTCAAAGCATAGAATCGATGAAGGAGATAAAGAACTCGAATAATTCACTTGTCGGATAATCTCATCAAAGATTACAGATAAAATTCTGCATTTGCGGATGATTGAGGATGACTTTTGCTTGAAGAGATAACTTGAAGGAGTAATGGAGGAAATCTCAGAGTGGAGAGAGCGAAGAAGATCGAGAGTTGAGGGTTGACTTTCAAGAATTTCAAGAATTCAAGATTCAGAGATTAATCTCAGATTAATTCAAGAATTTCACACCAACTTAGGTTTCTGCAATTACTACTATGCACTACTTCCATTTTCTAAGTCTGCAAAATCTTTTAATTACAAAGTTTTGATTGATAAACTTTAACTTTTAATTACAAAGTTTTGATTGATAAATTTTAACTTTTTATTCATAACACTAAACTTTTGATTACGAAACTTTAACTTCTGATTGTTAAACCTTAACTTTTAATTACAAAATCTTAACTTTTGCTAAAGAAACATTGACTTTTCATTCGTAACACTTAACTTTTGATTACAAAATATTAAGTTTTGTTAAAAAACCTTAACTTTTCATTTATAACACTTAACTTTTGATTATAAAACCTTAACTTTTAATTAAAGTTTCTTAACTTTTGCTACAGAAACCTTAACTTTTGGTGAGCAAAAATTTAAGTTTTGCTAAAAAAAACCTTAACTTTTAGGAACTAGCCCTGGTCTACAATAAGTTTAGTGTAGACCGGGTTCATCCTAGACTTGATTCTCCAACTTGCTACATATTCTAAGATTTGGATTAGATTTCTATGTATCTCTTAGAAATTAAAATAATGCAAAAAATGAAAGATTGTAAATTTGTAATCATCTTAAAAAACGTCATTAACAACATCTAAATGCCAAGTCTTTGGTTGGTAATATAATTATGATGATTGTATAAATAAATCCAATCCAAGAGTTTATGAATCATTGCCATATCGCAAGGCTCATTTTATGACCCATTCCATCTTGCCTTGTTTGTATACAATATCCAACATTATTGTATGTATACGGTACAAGCATATTAATTTTGAAAGATATCTTATTTGTAGCATATTACATCGTAACTTATGAATTAATAAGAAACAAAAAGGATAATATATGTACTAAGAATATAATGATATAAATCATGTACTAAAATAATTCAAAGAAAAATAATGTACTCATCACTAAGACGAATTAAATAAAGTCACATATCATTTATTTTCTCTTACATATTAAAAAGAATTCAGAAGATTCATTTTACTTCGAAATCGCAAGATTCCAAATAATAACAACAAAGGAACAATTGGGGTATAAAACTATATTACAATGGCACAAAGTTGAATGATCCAAATTCTAATTATAAACATGAATGAAAATTTTCTACTAAATAATAATATATGGGAAACTTGGAATGCACTGTTACACCATAACTAATGGTGTAATATTTACATAACAAGAATTTTTGTTATTTTAACTTATGGAGTCTCTTGATTTGGTACCAAACACCAAGCTACACTTGGTTATATGTTTTGGGCAAAACTTTGGCATTTGAAACTTACCAAACAAATACAGACATTAGTCCCCTAAAGAAACCAATTCAAAAATATATTCCAAATTTCTTCATTGAAATTATAATAAAATACAAAATACATCCATGATTATTAAATAATTTTATTTCATCGAATACTGCCTCAACAGTTAGATAAGAGAACTACGTATGCAACTTAAAACAACATCAATTCATACATGAAAAGCACTGGCAAATTCAATGTAAATTGGCGTCTTAAGAACTTAGATTGGTACATTTGCTGCCATCCCATGGAGAATCAGTAGGTACACATTCAAGTCCTTTGCAGCATTGGTATCCAGCGTTACCGCCACAAAATTCGCCAACATTTTGACATGAACCTTTTGGCTTACATACTCCAGCTGCGTCCGAAAAATCACCTTCAAGAATGCAGTCTAATCCTTCGCAACATCCATAACCGACGATGGTTCCACATACTTCGCCTGTCTTCTTACATGTATCATCGATGGCAGCTGCAAGTATTGCATAAAAAGAAATAACACGTCAACATAGATTGATGAATAATAAAAATCTATTGTACATGTCGTATGACTTTTACTACTTTAATTTTTCATTGTTTTAAAAGAAGTCGGGGGAGGGGGTTCAAAGGATGTTAGATTTATTATAGCTAGACAATTAAATCAAGACATACATGCATGGAGGTGAAAGATATGTAGATTTTACCTGATTTGTTGAGAAAAATAGCAAACATAACGACCGTCATGATAAAGATGGATTTGGTAGCTCTTGCCATTTGAGGATATGTTTTTTTTTTGTTGATAAGGTAAATTTGTGAATATGGAAAACTATGACTTGGGTATTATATATACTACTAGTGTGTTGATTACAATTGATGAAGCAATTGATCAATTACATTACGTAATTTCATTGTCCATTATTTTGAAAATACTACATGAGCTGGATTGATAAGTATGATGATGTATTATATATTTCAAGTCAAAGAAAAATAATTAACTCGTACATCTTAAATCTGAAATTCTAAGTTCCTTTGAATATTCAAATTAAAGAGTCTCTATTGTAGTACATTAGCCAAGTACTCTGAGGATGGCAGTGAAGTTTTATGGTAGGTCCTTAAGATCTGAGATCGAATCCCGTTTTCATCATCGTGTTAATATGTATGTGTGTGCACGTCTCAAAATATTGTGTTGGTGAAGCAAAAAGGAAAGGGGAAGTGTGCTTCTAATTTTGGTGCGGTTTTAATTACTATACATATATTTCGCTTTAATTTATTATGTAAACTTCAATCATAATAGAAGATCTTAAATCACGTGATTAAATTTTATGGGGTTTTTATCTTATAAAATCAATCATAATAGAAGATCTTAAATCACGTTTTCGTTGGAAGTAAGGTATGGATCCCCCACCTCTAGATGTGATTAAAATAAATGTTGATGTTGCTGTGGGGATTGAGGGATGGATTGGTCTAGGTATGGTGGCCCGTGACAGCTTTGGGAGAGTTCTATTCTCAGGTGTTCGAAGAGTTCGGGCTAGGTGTCACCTTTGGTTGCTGAATGCTAAGCTGCAGCTTTTGGCCTTCGTTTGGCTCGCACTCATGGTTTGTGCAACATCATCATGGAATCGGACAGTTTGATCATGGTCGATAAGATGAAGATGGGAAAATTCACTCTCGCGGAAGCGGATAATGTGTTACAAGATATAGCCTTTTCTAGGTCGTTTTTAGCTCTTTGTTATGGTCGTATGTTAAAAGTGATGAGAATAGTGTCGCCCATTATCTTGCTAAGTTAGTGCCTTTTGGGGTCAAACAATGTTGGGAAAACCACGCTCCTCTTATCAATTTAATGCACTAACTTTTCCCTCAAAAAAAATCTTATAAAATCATTTAATTAAGTGTCATATGATATCTATAAAAGAAATTCAAATCTAACTAATACTTAGTAGATAACATATAGAAATAAGTAAAGGTTTCCTTCATCAAAACCACGATCGTCGTCGAGTAGATCTTGCATTGTGAAACATATCTTGTAGATATCATGCTAGAATATAAAGCTAGTCTTGTTTGGTTGTGAGTTTTTTATGAGTGTTTGGCGGATTGTATTAAGTACTACCTCCGTTTCAAATTATAAGCAACATTTCACTTTTCACACTTGCCGAGAGGCACATTTTGTATCATTTTTATCTTTGATTATGCATTTGTAATCATGAAAACAAGATATTAAAAATGTATACATTGAAACGAATCAAACGAGATTCAACAACACTATAATTTTTCCTTATGCATAAACCATAAAAGTCGGTCAAACTTTAATGTAAGAATAGTGTCAAAGTCAATATATTCCTTATAAAAAGAAACAGAGGTAGTATATAAGAGCTTTGATGACCATCCAAAATGCTAATTTTGATGCTTGGTAACTAACGGATTTTATTAGAGGATTGGGTAGAGAAAGCTAAGAGAGAGAATTGGAAATTGACCCATAATGTTACTTTTCAAATTTAAAAAAGAAATAATTATCAGTTAATTTACCAAATATTTTAATGCAATCAGTTAAAGTAACTAATAGCATGATAATCTAGTCAATCAACTGACGCCATCATCTCTCCACTAACACCTATCCTAAGCACCAAACAATAGAGTCAAAGTCTTTTCAAAAAGCGGTTTGACGATTTTTGTAGCTGCAAGGACAATTTTATCTGATTCATGTGAATATATCTAAAATTTCGATAATTGTTGTGATTCAGCATAATTCTTTCTCAAAGAACCAATGTTACGGAAATCCATCATATTTATAATCATGTAGATAACTTCTAACAACCAGAAAAGTCTTGGATCCCTTAGAATTATATATAAGAAACTAAAAGAGAACATTTTGAAATTAGATAAGCAGTAATAAAACCTATTGACCCATGATTTTCGAGTTTATTCATTCTACACCAGTGTGACAGTCTGTAAAATAAACATCCTACACCCAAGAGTATTATTTTTTCATTTGCTCATTTAAAACTCTCTTACCATGTGAATTTTGCTCATTTGGAAGTTTTCAAATGAGCAATGAGAAAACATAACATTAGATATAAGATAATCCAAGTGTAGGATAAAAGTTGTAAAAGTGGCATAAATTGCATAATATACAAACAATATGTTTAATATTTACATATCTTCCTAGGTTACATATACAATCCTAGATGAAAATATAATTAATCATGTTTATGGAATAATAAATCATATTTCACATATGAACAAGTTTCTAATGTTTCCAAATCCGGATTCTCACTTTAGCGCAGACGTCCATTTACTTTGCCATACGTTTGCTTCACGAATCACGACTTGCAAACGTGCAGTTTTTTACATCCAAATTGTAAACATTGACTTTAAGGTCAGATCCTACGCGTATGGCAGATCATGCAAGATATGTGTGACTTTTCTTTGGCTTCATGACGAAAGGATCTCTCAAACCTTTCTTCTAGTTCTATCTTTAAAAAACTATTAAACATCTACTACATTCGTAACGGTTTAATGGCAACAATTAATTTTGCATCTATTTTAAAGATGCGATTTAAGGGTGTAAATGAACAAATTTATCATAATGATTTTAACACAATCAAGAATGAGATTAGAGGTTACTAATTTTGAAAATATTTTGATTAATCTATTCATTTACATCTTTAAATCTCTTCCTTACAATGCATGCAAGACCAATTGTTGCCATTGAACCGTTACGGGGCAGTAGTAGTCTGAATATGCTTCTGTTCCATAATCCTCGAAAAACATTTAATTATGTGATCTTTGATGTATTATATTGATTATTAATATCTATTATATATTAGTAAAAAATTGTATAAAATTGATATGTAATTGTAAACACCACATACATTTTGAAATAAATCTAATAATGTTGGACATGACTACATATAATAGGGAGAACGTATTCTTGATCAAAGATTTTTGAGAATGCGCAAAGAACTTGTGATTTGAGTTTGTGTATCTTTGTTTAGCCTTGTGCAAGATTGATATGGTCGATCTCTACCATATTACTTCATTATTATTTGCATAAACAACTAATTAATAAAGTAACAAAAATATGGTTATACTTATAAGCCAATATATTTTTCCACACAATACCAACTTTCTCTAAAAGTCTTTTATTGAAAGATGGTACAACAGTGAGAACAACGATGAAGTACATCAAACCAAACAGATACAAGAGGAAAAACAATAATTCAAACATTAAAGTTGATGAAAATTTTCTTTCAACATCTATGAATAAACACCCTCATATATCGTCGGATTGCGAAAATGATGAGCAGCTTGATCATCAAGAAGACAAGATGTGGTAGAATACAACAATAATAACGTTATTTGATAGGTTAATATTTTGGCTTAGTACAAACTCCACCTGCATCTGGGAAATTGCCTTCAAGAACACATGTTAATCCTTCACAACAAGCAAATCCGGCGATACCTCCACAAAATTCCCCAATTGGCTTACATGCCCTAACATTTTGGGCCAATGATGGAGCTGAAAACATGAACACACCCCACAATAGTAAGCAACACTAGTTTTTGGTGATGAAGGAGTAAGTGATAATTCATCATCAAAAAGTTATTACTATAAAGTCTTTTCTTAGATAGGGTGGCCTTTCACAATAATTTATTGTAAGAACGAAATTTTAGATAATTGTCTAATGAATGCAACATTTTTTATGTTTATCAGTTGCAATATTTTAAGTCTCGGTATCTAATTATCGATAAGGAAAACTTAAGTTGATATTTCGAAAATATTTATTGAGATGTATATAAAAATATCCTACATCAATATGGTTCTAATCGAGGAAGTCTGATTTTAGATAAGTTAGCTTCATAATTTGATTCACTTAATTACACTTGGCTTTAACAAAGTATTATTAAAGTTGGTAAAATTAAATAGTCTATCTCTTTGGTTGTGGCTTGTTGCTTTTTGATGTGCTTTTAACGGATTGAGAGAATGTTAGAGGTGTATGTAATGTTCAAAACGCTAGTCAGTTGAGAGAAGGGTTCGCTAAAGCTCTCCATATATCTTTAAAAAAAACTAAAGAAGCTAATTTTAGTGCTTTGTAAACAACGGATTAGACTAAATAAATAGGCTAATTTTGATAAAGCTCTTAGAAGCATTTTCAAAAAGAGGGTTGGAGATCAACTCATGATGTCATTTCATTATTAGTTTAAAAAAAACAAATTATAGACTATCAACTGCTAGTTAATTTTCCCACCCTTTAATAAAATCAGTTAATAGTCAAAGCAGCTAATACTTACAATCATCTACCGCTAAGAGCTATGCGCTAAACACCAATCATAGAATATTGCAAGTCAGATAATTATCCTCATGAAACAAGATTAGATTTCCTTCTGTCTCCTAAATCGATCAACCCAATCTCATCATATGTCTTTTTCTCCAATAATAACTTTAAGCTAATTTAAAGAAGATTAACAAATCTATGAAAAAATAAGACGTTTACCTGAAAAAGCAAGAAAAACAGCCAACATGATGGTTAGGATGAAGAATGTGGTGGGAAATTTCGTCATTTGTTCAATGTAGATAGCAATCTCATTTCATAGTCAATACTACTATTTATAGACATTGGACACATCAAGCAGTAGTACAAGTTACGGTAAGATAAGTTATTTTAATTTCTAAATCGCCTTTGTTAATGTTTTAATTGCGCGACTTTGCGTTTCTTTCGCTTCGCATGCATCTTTGTTTGCACATGCATGAATAAATCTGTCATTAGTTTCTACTTTTACTTCTTTCGTTTAATTTTATTTTGCCCAAATTTTTATATATATTTCATTGGACTACTTATATTTTTTATCAACTTTACCTAATTAAACTTTTAAATGTAATTTTAAATTACAATTATACTTTGTTATAACAGAGGAGGCGCTAAAGATAAATAAGAATGTCAAGGAAAAAAGGCACACAGAGTTTAACGTGGTTCACTAGCAATGTGCTACCTACGTCCACCAGACCAGAGGGAGAATAGTTTATCAGGAGAGAAACAGAGTACAGAATAGTGTTAGGCAACACTAATAATCAGATAGTGAATAGGCATTCAATTCATTCTAATTCGTCTATAGGTTTAACCTAATGGTTTATATAACACCCTCAGAGTTAACCTAAACACACATAGGCCTAAAACCCATAACAGAATATAAGGTTATTCGAACCAATAGATCATGTGCTTGGTTATTCACTATCAGATATTCAAGGCATATCTATGGGGTAAACAAATAAAAGCGATAGTAATATAATATCATATGTACTGCACAATATTTTATTATGAGTCATCTAAACATGAACAAGCTATATTAATGAGACTAGGTTATTAAATATTAACAAAATAGCGTCTTTCACTCTATTGGAAAATGAAATCGAATGTCACTTTCATATCAAAATAATTTACCTAAGATGTGATATGGATCCAAATGACATTCGATTTCATTTTCCAATAGAGTTAAAGGCTCTATATTATTTTGGAATAAAGCAAAATGACTTCCTAAACTAATTGCACTTGTTATACTATGAAGTCGCGGGTGGTTAATGCATTTTCGAAGCAAAATTCACTTTAGTAATCTGTAAATAGCCTATTCATATATTAAACGTAAGGATTGCGTAAATCCGACCTTACTTACTTCGCCTTATGACGAGAGGCCAGGAGCCTTTGAGAGACTGGGGTAAGTTTACACAAAACTGGATAAAATTCTGCTTTCCCTTGACCAACTTGCATTGATTTGTTTAAGTTTAGCTTGCATGAAGTAAATACATAAAATAAAAACTTAGGTCAACCTCTTGGTTGCGTGGTGAACGTGATCCATGACGTAAACGGTAGACGGATATGAACGAAATAAATTATAGGCCATAGCGTCAATTAAAATACAAGTCATTAATCTCAATCTGGTCAGCCAAGATACTGATGTCATTTCTTCGTTTCATATTGAAAATTTTAAATTAATAAGAAATTGTTAGTTTAGTATGAGCACTAGATTAACTATAAAAGGGGGGTGAATTATAATTGTGAGGATTTTAGACACTTTTTGCGGAATATAAAAGCTCTTAAATAAACATAAGAGAATAAGATAAAAGAGTAGGAACATAGAGAGATATTTTTAACAAGGTATTCTTCCAAAATTCTCTAGGAAGAAACCTTGCCTTCTCTTATTTATAATAGCGTTTACAACTCAGTACAACCTATTATAAATCTCTTCTCACTCTGTTATCTAGGAACTTGACCCTGTTCCCAGTCACTCTGTTCCCCCTGAACACGTAACGTTCTCACTCGACTTTACTCAAAGTCTTCTCACTTGACTTCACTCGAAGTCTTCTCTTTCTCTTTCTCTTTCTCTCTTGATTACACAAGTTTCTCACTTGTAATTTCTCTCACCCAACACTCAAAAATGAATACAATATTTTTGTTATGAAGAGAAATAAATAGAATGAATACTTTCTAAAGATTTGAACTTGAAAGTCTAGAAAGTCTTAGTCTTCATTCTGATTTTCTTGTGCTATTCATAAGAGATCACAGCAGCCCTAATTTTGCTCCACTAGGCGTTTATGGGTCCATGAATGTAGCCCATTATCCGCTCATTAAATGGTCGTTATGTGCATGATTATCTCTTACTCAGTCCACGCCGCCAGCAGCCACAATCTCCAATAGATTAGCAATTAGTTAGTTGTTGAGCTGAAGACTAGGAAATTTGTTGGGCTTCCTAGATATCAGGAACCGACTAACTACCACTCAGATCCCCCGAATTTTTAGGAACTGTAGCTGAATCAGATTGTTGCTGAGTATGTGTGGCCGTGTGGGTTGTTACACGCCCTTATAATCAGCATGTTGTTACATGTTCAATTAGTACTTCCTCCATAATTATAGTATGCATTAGTTGCTTCACTTCCTAGATTATAGGAACTGACTAACTGACCTCCTGGATTCCAGGAACAAGCTGGCTAGACAGTTTGAACTTGTTTCCTCTTTTATAGCACACGGTTTGTTGTTTGTTTGTTGCACACTTATCTTGACTCATTCAAACCTGTACAACACTAACAAACTAACACTACTAATATCATGGAAATTAATTTTATTCAAATTAATATTCCACAACATTAGGATTATTCAAAGCAAAAATCATATGTATAATAATCGAGTGCATAAACGAATAGTTTAAATAACTTAACCATTTCTCCATAAGTTATAAATAAACTAATTATTTCAAAATACATAAAATAAATATAAAACTAATATTATTTACGAAATTAAATACTAAGAAAACACTAAGTCTAATATTAATCCTAATTCTACGAAATATAAAATAACTTGAATAAATAAAAACCTAAATTCAAATACATTATTTATTTGAGTGAATAAAATAATTAATTTAAATAACTTGATTAGGTTAAACTCTTAACTTCTCCACAATTTTACCCTCCTATCACTTACAAATTACACAAAAATATAATTGCCCTTAAAGGCTTAAACACATAGGCTACGTTCTCTTCGGCATAATTCAACTAAACTGTAATGATTGGATCTGAACTGAACGAAACTAAACTGAATTGAAATGAACTGAATTGAATTGAATTGAATTTAACTGAATTTAATAAATATATAAATAATATTTATACAATAATAATATGAATATTAAATAATAATTATAGTGATAAGAAATAACAATGAATAATTAATAATGAATAATAATAATAGAATTTTGGATATTTTTGAATGATACTTATAAATAAATAATACTCCCTCCGTCCCAAAAAGGTGTATACAATTGATCAGGCACGTAGTTTTAGATGATAATTTGTTGTTTGGTTATCAATTGTATTTTATTAAAAAGGTAGATGTGATAGGAGTTATTGGGATATTATTTTATTTAGAAGAGAGATAAAGTGGGTCCCAAAAAAGTAAAAGAGAGAGATATAATAAAGTAAAATAGTATAGTGGTGGGTCCGATAAGTAAAGGTAGATATGATAAGTAAAGTGGGAAATGTCCAAATATGGAAGTGTATAAAGCTTTCTGGGACGGATGGAAAAAGAAAATGTATAAGGCTTTCTTGGACGGAGGGAGTATTAATAATCATAAATTATTATTAATAATAATAATAATAATAATAATAATAATAATTAATGATTATAATGATAATTAATAATAATTACATTATAGTATTTGTATTAATATATTAATACTTGATGATGATTATATAATAACAAATATCTAAGAAGTAAATTAATATTACTATTACAATAATTAGATTTAATAATATAATAACATTTTATTAATAAAATAATGATTGAGTCGGACCGTGCAAAATTGCATCATAAATCGTTTTGATGCGATTTGATTGTTTATACTTTTGACCTAAACCATGTTCGTTCCTAATGATAATAGTAATAATAATGAGTAAAGCTATAATAAACAAAATAATACATAGATATAATAATAATAATAATAATAATACTTAATAATAATATATATAAATAAATAATAATAATAATAATAATAAGAGTAATTAGTAAAAACAATTATACCAACATAATAATAAAATTTAACAAAATGGTTATAAAAGAATGGAGCTGAACTGAACTGAACTGAACTGACTGGGGCTGAACTAATTAAACTGAAAATAAGTGGGGGAGAAGAGGCCCATAATCAATCAAACAAGGGGAATATTGGTCAGAATATTGGTACTAAGGGTCTGTTCTCTTCGGCATAATTCAGCTAAACTAAATGGAACAGAAATGAACTGAAAAGAACTGAACTGAATTGAGTTGAATTAAATTAAATTGATAAACAATAATTATATGAATATTAAATCATAATTATATCTGATAAGTAATAATAATTAATAATTAATAATAATAATAATATTTTGGATATTTTTAAATGATATTTATAAATAAATAATATTAATAATCATAAATAAATAATAATAATAATAATGATTAATGATTATAATGATAGTTAAGAACAATTATTTTATAGTTTTTGTATTAATATATTAATACTTGCTGATGATTGTATAATAACAATAATATCTAAGAAGTAAATTAATATTACTATTTTAATAATTAGATTTAATAATATAATAACATTTAGTAATAAAATAATGATTGGGTCGGACCGTGCAAAATAGCATCATAAACCGTTTTAACGCTATTTAATTGGTTTTTGGGCTAAAAATGCGGGTTTATTTGTGTTTTGACTTAAACCATGTTCCTCCCTAATGATAATAGTAATAATAATGAGTAATTAGTAAAATAAATTAGACTAATATAATAATAATATTTAACAAAATGGTTGTAAAAGAATGGAGCTAAGCTGAACTGAATTGAACTTATTCGAACTGAACTCAACTGAACTGGACTGAACTGAACTGATTAGAGCTGAATTGAACTGAACTGAATTGAACTGAAAATAAGCTGGGGAGAACACTGGTCAGAATATTGGTTACGTGAGATACAATTAGGAAAGCTACTGTAATCAAGGGGAGGAGGGGAAAGATTATTAGTTAGAATATTGGAGATTAGGGAACGAAGTAGGAAAATATTTTGGGCAAATGAATTAAAATAAGGTCAAAATATTGGTTAATTGAGATACAACTAGGAAAGCTACTGCAATCAAGGGGAACATGAGAAAAAATATTGGTCAGAATATTATTCTTTTCGTTTACCAGAATTACAAATTAAAATGTGGTCAGAATACATCTTTGATTTTGTTTGACTTTTTTGGCAGAAAATATTATGGCAAACGAATTAAATTCTAGCAAACAAATTAAATTTTGCCAAAAAAGTCCAACATATTTATATTTTACGGAAGATCAAAGATAACATCCAATTCATTTGACTTATTTTACGGAAGATCATATATAACATCCAATTCTAAGAATCAAGGGGAAAAAGTAATTGGTCAGAATATTGGAGATTAATAAACGAATTAGGAAAGCTTCGATAGGTTTATAATTCATTATTTGTCATCTCTTGGCTATATAAATGTTGTTCACAAATTACAACAAATTATTAATCACAAATATTGCCACTTTTCAGCCAGATGGAAGTGAATTCATTGTCAACTTGTTAATGAATGTTTTTGGATTAAAAGCTTATTCGTGGATTCTACAACCACCTAAAGGAGATTTCAACCCAAACATCGTGATCAACAAGTTCTCACTTCTCAGCTCTCGGATGAAAAATAAAAGAGTTAATTATAATTCAAACGTATAGGGAAAGTTATCTAGAAAATGAAATGATAATTTTATACAAAACGAACCCCTATGGCCGTGTTCTTTTAGACTAAATGGACATTTTTAGGTTGACTGAAGTTAATGAACCCGAATTGAATTAAACCGATGAATTGAAATCTCTCACCCAAAAGGACTTAAACTGAACTAAAATTAATATCCATTGATTTAGTTCAAAAGAAAAGAACCTATATACGAAACTTTTTTCTTGAAGTTAGTCTGGTATAAATTTAGTGTTCTGGTCTTTTTATATTCTAACTTAAGTTTTTTAAGGATTAGATCCAATTTTATTGTCACATCACGTGCATAGTTTAATATTTAAAGTTTAAGAAATTATGTGCTCACTCTATTAAATGATTGTAACATTATAAACATGATTATTTATCAATAACAAAAAATATTTAATTTCTTTCCCCAAAATATTTATGCTTCCTATTAACAAAATCGTTCTTCCAATTACCAACGAAAACATTTTTCACAAAACCAAAGGTTTATCACCAGAAATAGTAAAAATACGTTAAGGAACTGGTTCTAAATGAGGACCTTACCGAGACCATTTCTAAAAAAATGAGCTGATTCACCCATTTCAATTCTGATTCTAAATTCTAGAACTGGTTCTAAACAGGTTTTGGCCCCAGTTCTAACCCTACTCATATTGATCTTTTATGTTTTATTTTGACAAAGTTGGAGGTTGGGACAATAGTCAAGTTTATATAGACTGGGTCTTCACTAAATTTATTGTAGATCCAGTACAAACTCGAAAAGTTAAGATTTTGTAATTAAAAGTTGGTTTAAGAATCAAAAGTTAAGGTTCTGTAATCAAAAGTTACGTGTTATAAATGAGAAGTTAAGGTTTGTTTCAAAAGTTAAGTTTTTGTAATTAACGGTTAACATTTAGCAATCAAAAGTGAGATGGTCTACTTTGTTTTTAGTGTGGACTAGGTCCACCCAAGTTTATTTGTGGGATAATAGAGTAAGTTCAACGTCCCTTGGGCCGAAGGCAACCACGGTGGAAACCGTGATATGATTTGAGCACTTGAGGTGGGCCAAGGTTATATTAAGTTCACCCTAAAATGTTCTATAAAATAAATGCAATGTAACAAAAATAAACACAGTTTAGTAGTAGTAAGTTCACTTTAGTAAAAACTAGATTTCTATACACGCGATGCGTGCGATAACAATTTTATTATGAAATTTCATAACCTACAGTAGATAATTTTATGGATAGTCTCATCTTACCATCTAAACTTTTCATGTTTTTAGAAACTCCCACCTTAATGATTTTTTCATTAAATTCCACCTACCATTTACGATTTTATTAAAACTCCCACCACTTAACAGTTTTTGTCAAATTTCATCAACAAAACCGTTAAGTGGATCCCACACATACATTTTGTTAACAAAAGGGAACTTGAAATAGTTGCAATTCTTTCCAAATAGATATAATTTGTTCCAAATTTGCTCTATATTTGTCGAGGATTTGCCCTTAAATTGATGAAATTGACTTCAATTTCAGCGTAAACTAATAATAAAATGCATATGTGGGGCCCACTACATGGTTTTCTTAACGAAATTTAACAAAAATCATTATGTGGTGGGAGTTTCTAATAAAATTGGGAATGATAGGTGAAAATTTAAAAGAAAAATTCATTAAGGTGGGAGTTTCTAAAAACGTGAAAAATTTAGGTGGTTTTGAACAAAAAACCCTAATTTTATTTGCATACGATGTGTGTTTTGCCTATTGTAACATGATAAAATGTGAAGGTACACAACATATTTTATTTTCAAGCTAAATTCATTTCGGCTCATTTTTCTTTGAAAACCTCCTTTACTCCCCACCATCAACTACAACTTTTGTTATATAGTACCCGGTAATGTATTTTTTGCTCATTGTCCAGATGAGAAAAAAATTCAAAAGTACTTGAAAATACTTTATCATATTTCTCACTCATGCTAAAATACTTTATCATGATCAATTTAATCAAATGTGCCTTCACTCATGAACAATCAATTACTCATGTATTTCAAAATAAAAAAATTCAAAAGTATATAAAAGTATAGCAAAGTGGGTGTCTATTTATAGATCTCAAGAAAGTATAATCGTTGATATTTTTTTTAATTGTTTCTACTTTGTAGGTTTTTAGATATTTTAGTTAGAAGTTTTAAACATCTTTTATTAAAAATCTGATGGCTAAATTTGGAAATAAAAACTTAATTACTTAATAAACTCATTGATTTATTTTATTTATTTTTCCTTTTTTTTTTTTTGGTGTCCACCCCCACCTCTTCACTTATATAATAGAGATGAGTCATTCAAAGAAGTAAAAACAATTATTAACTCGTAAAAATAAATTCAGTTCAATCGAAAATTCATTCAGTAAAAAATACTAAAAATAAGGCGAATTAAACATGATCTAACTGTTGGAGTTTGTGAGAAGAGTAATACAAAAACTCTTGAGTTGCTTCAAAAGAATATGAAGAGTTGGGGATCCCATATAGGAAGAATAAGAGGTGAGTGGTGAGTTTATTAATAGTTATGTTCCTAGTATCTATTGAGTTGGTGACTTGGTAGGCTTTTGTGGTTGGGCTCTTGATTGGGCTAGTCCACACGCGCGCGCGCCGCCGCCCGCCCGGACCGGGCCGTGGGCCGTGGGCTTTGGGAAATAACTTAACTTAACTAAATTTTTACTGGAAAAATCTGTCATTCTTATATGACTGTTATGGAATCAGTCAATTCCTGAATCCACTCCTTATTGACTGCTTCCACTAGCCGTTAGTGGGCAGTTTCCTTTGCCCATTAATTACCGTTTTTAACACGGTTTTAGGAGTCAGTTTTCCCTTCTTATGTCCCTATATATACCCCCTTCCTGGAACAGTTTTTAACACACAGAAAATTATCCTCTCATACTTCTCTCTGTTGGGCAATATTAAGAGCGTTCTCAAACTGTCTCTCTGTACTTCACCGGCGAGTCAGTGTTGTATTAACCCTGGAGGTTGTTTGCCACGAGTCCGTGTGTTCGTAGCGGGGCAATTTCAACTTTAGGGCAGTGATCATATCACGGCACAGCAATTTCACAGATAAGTTTTATAATCTACCAGTCATACTTCTAACAATCTAAAGTTGAAATTTTTCCGTTTTTTATACTGTTATTATGGCTGGTATTCCTGTTGCTGTTCTTCTTAATTCTGTCAACCCCTTTGTTCCTGATATGTCGAAATTAGACCCTTTGGATGGAAAAAATTATATTATGTGGTCTGATAAAATGGAATTCTTTTTAGGCCAAATTGGGGTAGATTACTGCTTAACTATTGATGCTGCTCCTGTTGACGCAGTTAGGGATTTTGAGAAAGATAATAAAACATGTAGGGGAATGTTATTGCATTATATGACTGCTCCTTTATATATGATTTATAGTAAGTCGAAAAAGGCAAAGGATATTTGGGATGCACTTAAGGTTAAGTATGGACTAGATGATTTTGGGACTAAGAAATATGCCTGTAGTCGTTGGTTAAAATTTACTATGACTGATGACAAACCTGTTTTAGACCAAGTCCATGACTATGAACATTTGTGTGCTGAACTTGCTGCTGAAAGTATGGTTATTCCTGATTTATTTCAAGCTAATTGCCTTTTAGAGAAACTGCCACCCTCTTGGGAGACCTATGTTCAATCTATGAAACATAAGCAAAAAGACTTCACCCTTCAGGAATTAGTTTCCCATATTAAGGTTGAGGAACAAAACCGAATTCAGACTAAAGGAAAGACTGACCATTCTTCCACTTTAGCCAACCTTATTGAGTCTAAAAATTCTGGAAAAGGGAAAAAGGGTAAAAGTCAGAACCATGTTCACGGAACTAGGCAGAATGGTAATGGGTTTAAGGGTAAGAAGCAATTTCAGGGTAACTGCTATGTTTGTGGTAAATTTGGACATGCTGCTAGGGATTGTAGAAACAAACAGGCTTCTTCAAATGCTGCTGTCACCAAACCAAAAGACAACAGAGCACAAGTCAACCTTGCTGAAGATGACATTATTGCTGCTGTGGTGTTCGAGGTGAACCTGATTAGCAACATTTCTGAATGGGTCGTGGACACTGGAGCTACCCGCCACATCTGCTCAAGCAAGGAATGTTCCAGAAGGAGAATGTGTCTTCATGGGCAACTCAAGCACTGTGAGTGTGTTAGGCAAAGGAAAGGTTTTTCTAAAGTTAACCTCTGGAAAAACCATTGCTTTGCAAAATGTCTTGCATGTTCCTGATATCCGCAGAAACCTCATATCTGGTGCACTTTTAAACAAGGCTGGAATTAAATTAACTTTTGAATCTGACAGACTTGTATTAACCAGAAATGGTGATTTTGTGGGTAAATGATTTTGTAATGCTGGACTCTTTGTTTTGGATGTAATTTCTGATAATAAAATTTCTACTGCTTCCGTTTATATTGCTGAGTCTGTTTCTTTATGGCATTCTAGACTAGGTCATGTGAATGTTGCATCCATTAAAAGGCTAAAACGACTTAGTCTTATTTCTGACTTTAGCAATACCTCTTTTGACAAATGTGAAGTATGTGTAGAGGCCAAACACCCTAAGAAAGCATTCAACAAGAGAGTTTCTCGTTCCTCGACCCTATTAGAACTAGTCCATAGTGACTTAGGTGACTTTAAGAACTCTATGAGTAGGGGAGGGAAGAGATATTATATTACTTTTGTTGATGACTTCTCACGTTATACTAAGGTCTACTTGTTAAGTACGAAAGATGAGGCTGAAGAGAAATTTCTTATTTATAAAGCCGAAGTAGAAAACCAGTTAGACCTTAAGATAAAGAGAGTGAGATCAGATAGGGGTGGAGTATATGATGGACTTCCACTTAAGAAATTTTGTGAATCTAATGGAATTATACATGAGGTTACAGCTCTCTATACACCTGAACAAAATGGAATAGCTGAGCGAAAAAACAGGACTCTTAAGGATATGATGAATGCTATGCTTATAAGTTCAGGGATGCCTACTAACATGTGGGGGGAGGCAATTCTTTCTGCTTGCTATGTGCTTAATCGAGTTCCCCATAAGAAGTTAGATAAGACTCCCTATGAATTGTGGAAAGGTTTTAAACCTAATTTGGGTTACCTTAAAGTGTGAGGGTGCTTGGGAAAATTAGGACTTCCTGACTTTCAAAGGAGTAAGATTGAACCTAAGACTGTTGATGGAATCTTTATTGGGTATGCTTCTAACAGTGCTGCATATAGACTTATTCTTAAGGATGCTTCTGGCTTTGGTCCTATTAGAGAGTCAAGGGATGTAGAATTCTTTGAGCATATTTTTCCTATGAAAGTTAGTGTACAAACATGCTTGCATGTTGCATCTTCTTCTACTTTGCATCATAACATTGCATCATCTAGTGAGACTTTAGAACCTAGAAGGAGTAAAAGAACTAGAACTGAGACTAGTTATGGACCTGACTTCATTACTTCTTTCCTAGCTGAAAAAGGATTTCTAGATCAGCAAAGAGTAAGTGCTTTTATATTGGAAGAGAACCCTAGAACTTTTGGGGAGGCCATGAGATCTGTTGACTCTAGTTTTTGGATGGAGGCTATTAACAGTGAAATAGAGTCTATTATGAGTAACAACACATGGATTTTGACTGACCTTCCTAGGGGTTGTAAGGCTTTGAGTAGTAAGTGGATTTTTACTAAGAAGTGCAATCCTGATGGGACATTAGACAAGTATAAAGCTAGACTTGTAGTTGGAGGACATCACCAAAAGAAAGGTCTAGACTTTTTTGACACTTATTCACCAGTGACCAAGGTAGCCACTATTAGAGCATTAATTGCACTTGCATCCATTCATGATCTTGTTGTGCATCAAATGGATGTGAAAACTGCTTTTTTGAATGGTGAGCTAAATGAAGAGATCTATATGAAGCAACCTGAAGGATGTGTTGTTCTTGGTCAAGAGGACAAGGTATGCAAGCTCATTAGATCTTTGTATGGTTTAAAACAAGCACCAAAACAATGGTATGATAAATTTCATCAAACTATTACTTCAAATGGTTTTTTAGTAAATGATTCTGATGCTTGTGTTTATTCCAAAACAGATGGTATTGGTTGTGTTTTCATATGTATATATGTGGATGATATGTTGATTTTTGGGACCAATATAGACATAGTGAATGCAACTAAAAGTTTCCTAAATTCGTGTTTTGAAATGAAGGATTTAGGAGAGGCTGATGTTATTCTTGGGATAAAGATTACTAGAACGTCATATGGCATATCTTTAAATCAATCTCATTATATTGAGAAAATTTTAAAGAAGTTTGATCAATATGATTGTGTTCCTATGAAAACTCCATATGATTCTAGTATTCATTTGAAAATGAATAAAGGAGATAGTATATCACAAGAACAATATGCTAAAATTATTGGTAGTGTAATGTTCTTGATGAACTATACTAGACCGGATATAGCTTATGCTGTTAGTAGATTGAGTAGATATACTCACAATCCTAATCAGGAGCATTGGGGTGCTTTGATTAGATTGTTGAAGTATTTAAAAGGCACTATCAATTGGGGTTTGCATTATCAAAGAACACCTTGTGTTCTAGAAGGATATTGTGATGCTAATTGGGTGTCTGATAATGATGAGATTCAATCTACTAGTGGCTTTGTTTTTACTCTTGCTGGTGGAGCTATATCATGGAAATCATCAAAGCAAACTTGTATTGCCAAATCTACTATGGAATCTGAATTTATTGCTTTAGAATTGGCAGGACAGGAAGCTGAATGGTTAAGGAGTTTGCTAGCTGATATTCCATGGTGGGGGAAGCCAGCTCCATCAGTTTCAATGCGGTGTGACTCACAAGCTGCAATTGGGGTCGCGAATAATCAAGCCTATAATGGAAAGAGGAGGCATATTCGCTTGAGGCATGCTATAGTTAGAAATCTAATTAGAAATAATGTAATTTCACTCGAGTTTGTAAAGTCAGAGAGGAATATTGCAGATCCTCTCACCAAAGGCCTTTGTAGAAAAATGGTGCTAGAGTCGGCACAAGGAATGGGTTTAAAGCCTATTGTGGAGTGAATTATGATGGATACCCTTCTCAGAAAGTTTCTAAGTTCAAGGGTCAAACTAAGTCATAAAAGAACTCGAGTAGTAGATACTACTACCATTCCTATATTAATAAAAGTGATGTAGTATTTGTTTTTTACTGTAAAATGTGTAAGGATGAGTAAAATACTCTTAATAAGTTCATAGCCTTGAGAAGGTGGTTTGAAACAGTACAAACTTGATGAACTTACCTATGTGAATGTGGGGGTTACGCCCAATCCCCTATGAGATCCCTAAGGCTTAGGATCTCTAGAGCATTCATGAAAATCCAGGTATTGTGGGGCACTTATATATATATCGCGAGAACGTTTCTTATTTTGAAAAAGGTTTAGTGCGCAAGTATTGATTATGAACTCCGTAGAAGGTTCAAAGAGAAATCTACCTAATACGACAATATGACATACTTGTATGCACTGGGTATCAATTCAAGTCTCTAAGACATTGATGCTTACAAAACTGAGTATCTATTGCCCAAATCTTCTTTTTCAGCCCCGTTTCTTTCTGTCTCTTCTTTTGAATCATGTGGGGGATTGTTGGAGTTTGTGAGAAGAGTAATACAAAAACTCTTGAGTTGCTTCAAAAGAATATGAAGAGTTGGGGATCCCATATAGGAAGAATAAGAGGTGAGTGGTGAGTTTATTAATAGTTATGTTCCTAGTATCTATTGAGTTGGTGACTTGGTAGGCTTTTGTGGTTGGGCTCTTGATTGGGCTAGTCCACACGCGCGCGCGCCGCCGCCCGCCCGGACCGGGCCGTGGGCCGTGGGCCGTGGGCTTTGGGCTTTGGGAAATAACTTAACTTAACTAAATTTTTACTGGAAAAATCTGTCATTCTTATATGACTGTTATGGAATCAGTCAATTCCTGAATCCACTCCTTATTGACTGCTTCCACTAGCCGTTAGTGGGCAGTTTCCTTTGCCCATTAATTACCGTTTTTAACACGGTTTTAGGAGTCAGTTTTCCCTTCTTATGTCCCTATATATACCCCCTTCCTGGAACAGTTTTTAACACACAGAAAATTATCCTCTCATACTTCTCTCTGTTGGGCAATATTAAGAGCGTTCTCAAACTGTCTCTCTGTACTTCACCGGCGAATCAGTGTTGTATTAACCCTGGAGGTTGTTTGCCACGAGTCCGTGTGTTCGTAGCGGGGCAATTTCAACTTTAGGGCAGTGATCATATCACGGCACAGCAATTTCACAGATAAGTTTTATAATCTACCAGTCATACTTCTAACACTAACTACATAGACAGGTAGAAAATACTAACACACAGTATGAATTGACTACTTGCTCACACCATTCTAATAATTTCATATCAATCTGCAGACATCTGAATCTAAAAGAATGCAGCATATCTATCACCTTTTACTATAGGCCAAACTCAAAATAGTAACAAAATCTTGAAGCATTAATGGCTTAATCTTCCATTTTTCTTCAAACATTTCTGCGGCACCAACATTAAAGTCAACAGCTATGCTACTCGAATAATAGAATGTGTGTAAGAGGTCAATTTAACACTGCATAAGTGCTTATTATCCATTTTCATGATTGTTCACAACAGAAACCACTTGAAACAAGAACCGCCAATTACACAATGGATATAGCTATAACTCCTTTCGTTTTATATGCACGCGACGAAGGCAAAAACTTATTTATAGGGAACCATTTAAGTTAAAATAACATTACTATACTAGCTCCTCATATAGTAGTAAACAGTGCGCAGGAAATCAATAATTATAGGAAAAAATAATAGGAATAATCCGAACTATTGTCCGTCTTCCATAATTAATCCTACCTTTTGTAATTCTCAAAATAATCTCAACTATCACCCTCCCTTCCCAAAACAATCCGACTTGACTTAAAACCTATTAAACAAGTTGACAAAGCCACGTGTCACAATGACATTGGCCAAAAAAATATAAATAAAAATTAAAACCCTCCCCTCCCTAGCCACCACCCCTCTCCCCTCCCCTTCCCAGCCACCAGGCACCACCCCACTCCTCTCCCCTTCTCAGCCACCACCACCCGAAACCACCCAATACCATCCCACCCCCACCTGTAACCAAACCAGGGAGATCCGTGGCTAAGGACATTGGTGGTGGTGGCTTGGTGGGGCTGGTGGTAGGCAGTAGAGGGGCTGAGTTCGGTGGTTGGGTGGTTTTGTTTTTAAAAGAAAAAAAAATATGAAAAGTTTTTAAAAAAATTCATAATTTTTATATTAAAAATCCTGACCAATTAAAATGTGCCACGTGACATAATTAATCTGTTTATCAGGTTATCATTTCACCTAGGACTAATATGAGAAGATAGCTTAAATACTTCAGATTATTCTGGGAATTACTAAAGATGGGATTAATTATGGAAGACGGACAATATTTCGAATTATTCCTGTTAATTTTCCCTAAATTATAAGCTTTTTACTAATTAAGGTTTATTGCCTCTAGAACAGAAATAGGAGTCGATTTTTAGGAGATTGCTCAATATCTTTGAACAACAACCCAACTTGAAGTTTAAGTGAGCAAGATCATCTACTAGGTATAACTTCTTCCTTACTCCTTATGTATCCACAGTCCTATATTACGCAGACTAGGCTACCAGTAGTAGAAAAAGGCCACATTTTTTGTTTTAATGAAGTAGGAAAAATTGATAGGAATAATCACACTTTTGGCCGGTCTTCCAGCATTGGTACCACCTTCAATTAATCCAGCAATAATCTCACCTTTGACCATCATATTCTCTCATTGGTGCCTCACCTGTTGGTGACCTACAATCATGGGTAATCCTCCTAATTACGTGATTAATAGCTAATTAAGTATATTTTAAACCTAATTCTTAATTAAAGTCTTAATTCAAATTTATAAAAAAAATAACTTTAAAAATAAAATAAAAACCTCCCAGCCACCCCCTTCCCCAGCCTCCCTTACACGTCGGAGACTGCCCAGTCCCGCCGGAAACCAATGACGCCCCGAGTGCAACCAATCACACCACCCATCGTCACCGAAGAAATAAGCAAAGTTGCCCAGAAATTTTCATGCTCTTCACTGCTTTAATCGTCGATGGAGGTCATTCCAGAGCAGGCTTTATCGCAGCAAAACGGCCACGACATCAGCCAATACTCGTCGGCGACATCAGCATAGACATCACGCAACCCTTGCGCCGCCTTCTCGTCGGAAATTCGCCAAGTTGGCTGGGGGAGGGAAGGGGTTTTCTTTTTTAAAAAAAAGTTTTTTTTGTAAGTTTGATGACGTTTCTTTAAAGGGTAGAATGAGTGACTCAAATGGCTGGGGAGAGGGTTTTGGGGGGTGGGGGGAGGGGAGGGGGTGGCAGCGTTGGGGGAGGGGAGGGAGGGGGGGGGGGGAGGGGAGGGGTGGCAGCGTTGGGGAGGGGGAGGGGGGGGTGGAGGGTTGGTTGGGGGAGGGAAGGGGTAAGTCAATGGCAATTTAATATGGTCAAACAGGTTGCCATTATCCGGTACCAATAAGAGAATATGGGGTCAAAGGTGAGATTATTGTTGGATTAATTGAAAGTGGTACCAGTGGCGGAAGACTGGCCAAAGATAGGATTATTCTATCAATTTTTCCAATGAAGTATCCAAGCATTGTGTGTGTCCGACAAGACACAAGTCCAACACGTGTACTTAGGGAAATTAGAAAAGCAGGAATAACATAGATCCACACTGCAGAAGAAATTGGCTAAATGAACAACAGATTCCTTCACTTGTTTAGCGAGAAAGATATCAAACTTACACACTATAACTAAGCATATATCGTTGCCTGGATAAAAAAAACACCAAGTAAAATTAAGGTAACAAACAGATGCTTCACTGATAATGTAAGCACATGTGAATCAAAGTTCTAAATTGAAGTCTTCAAAACATGTATACTATGTTACTCCGACACCTTCATTTACCTCAAAAATCGGGTGTCGTGTCGTGTCGTGTCCGACACGACACTTCACTTGGATACTTCATTTTAAACTAAAAACTTGAATTTTTCTACAAAATAGCCGTGTCGGACACTTGGACACCCGTATCCGAGTAGACACTCAATCCGTGTCTGAGTAACATAGCATGTATACCTTTGCGGTAGAAGCATATTATAACAAGTTAAAGCAACTTTAGCTAATTAAAATGCTTCATTGATTGAGCAAAAGGAATCATTGTTAAGTAACATATGCAGTAATTCAAGATCATATATTAGTGACAGGAAATATGTGTCATATGTTCTGCAAATGTAATTAACAAATCAGTTCCCTATTGTTACTATAAGCCATTTACAAAACTTCAATACTATAAAAACAACTTTGATTCTGTACTGACTGATTGGTGTATAACTTACTAATTTACCTTGTTGTATCAGTTGTAATGATCAACTTAATTTGTCTGATCTTGCTTGTGTTAGTTCAGCGACCATCATCTCGAGCTTTCTAATACGAGCTACCAAGTCTCCCTTCTCGTTCCTGTCAGAGCAACCGTCAATTTTTTCTTTTCTTCGGGGAGCTAAAGTCTGTGCAGTCTCTCCATTTTCGTGCCCACTTTTCTTCTCTACTCCCGGCATCACCCATTCATTCTTCCCTGAACTTTCTCCATCTTTTGTGTTCATTGACACCTCCCTTTTGGACCTAATTTCTGCAGGTGACTTGCCATTTTCAACAGACCCGATATACTCTTTCTTTACCTTGACTTCAGACTCCAATTTCACAACGCACAATGTAGCTTTTCCATTAGATTTAGGTGGGAAACCTGGAGGAACATCATCAAGATTATTGTTACCATTAGTTGTCGACACGAAAACAGGAGGAACATCGACATCATGACCAACTTTAGAGTCGCGAGGGAAACCTGGAGGAACATCAGGTTTATTATTACAAGTAGTCTTTGGCATAAAACCAGGAGGCACGTCGACAAGATGACCAACATTACTGTTCTTCTGTGCAAATCCAGGGGGCACATCTGCCACTTTCCGGGCAACATTATACTTGGGTAAAAACCCTGGAGGTACATCAAGATCATTACCTATAGAACTAGTCATAAAACTTGGCTTCACATCAACGTCGAAATCTGCAATGCTCTTATCGATCACATATTTCACATTCTTACATTCTTGTGATCTTCTTGACCTCTTGTTACTCCTTTTCTTTCTCACAATCCCATCCAAAAGAACTTGCCTAGTTAGCACACCTTGCCTAAGCCACTTCAAATACCTTATGGTAACCAGTGGTTCATACAACTTTGAAGGAACAAACAAGATTTCATCCCTAATAGGATTGATATAACTAAACCAAGCCAATTGCACAAGTTCTCTTCTTGGAATATCAGAAACCATCAAATCCCTCTTCACTTGTTTAGGCACATCTTGATCGAAACCGAACTGCATAGCTACTCTATTCGGGTTATACCGCTCAATTGTATCCATTCCCACCAATTCACAAACCCTCAAAAACCTAACCAAAGCTTTAGTATCATCATCCAAACCATCACCCACAATCACCCACTCCTCATTTTCTCTATAAAATGAAGGCATGGCAATATTATCAACACTCCTGCAATACGGGCGCCATTCGAAACTATGTCCAGCAGATTGCAACAAAGGCCTCACATTCCCAATCTCCTTCTCATTAACACCATGCCATCTTGCCAACCTCGGCTCCCCACATTCGATCAAACTCGGTTTAGGCCTAAATTCCTTAAACCTTTCCCAAGCCCAAACTTGAACCAATTGCAAAGGTGCCCAAAGAGTAACCATTATAAGATCATCAAATCCATCATCATCTTTACCACTTTCCTTCACTTTATTACTACTACTACAACAACAACTAATCATACCAGATTTCAACAAACTCAAATCTCTATAAATACTAGCTAAAACAACAGGAGCAATTGCAATCTGAACACCCCTAGCTAAACATATAGCAATCTTAAAAAACCTTTCCACAATAGCATCATATGGGAAGCTAGGCAAAACAAACCTCGAAAGCCAAAGAGAAATAAAAGCTTCATGCTCGATTCCGCTATCTCCTCCCATTGCCATAAAATGCTTCATCCATACACCTTGATTAGCCTTTCTTGAACACCTCCTAGAAATCACTTGATAATGTTCCAACAACCTCGTTTCGATATCGGCAAACTGTTTGTTATCAACAAAACAAGATACAGAGTCACCTAAAACAGAGTACCCACCTAAAACAACAATATCCTCTAATGTAATACTAGCTTCACCCCATGGAAAAACAAAAGTATTAGTATCACAACACCATCTTTCAGCTAAACCAAAGAACAAGTCTTCATTTTTAATGATTTTATACTTTGAACTAAGAATGGAATCATAAATTCCTGCACTTTTCCATATGTATTGGTAAGAAGAATGTAAACGATCAACCCATGAGTTCCATTGATGAGTTGGGTTTCTCCAGCCATTAAAGGTGCATTTTAATGAAATGGGTCGAGATGAAAGAGATGTTGAGGGGATTTCTGGGATTAAATCAGTTGAATTTATAATGGGTTTTATGAAATGTGCCATTTTTGAGGTGGGTTTTCCTCCTTTTGGAGAAATCATTAGGGTTTCTGTTTCTTCCATGATTGTTTCTGGGTGTTCCGCCATTGTTGATGAAGGAATGAAGAGATGAGTGTAGTCTGTAGTGTGGTTGTCTGTGTGTTGTACTACTGTGTATTTTGTTGCAGGTTTGCTCTAGAAGAGTAAAAGACTAAAAGAGCGTGTATTTTCATTAACCAATGATCATTTTTCTATTTAAAGTTTTAAACAATACTACCCAAAAGGCCAAAAAGGCAAAAACCATTTTTGACATTTTTTGTACATCCAAAAAGTTATCATGTACGTCCAAAAGCTATAATTTGAACATTCATAAGCTAATTGTTATTTCATATATTAATAAATTTCTCGATAGTTAGGGTATGTTCTCTTCGTCTAATTCTAAAGAATGAGGTCTTACTCTTTCTTTGGTGCTACACCCTAACGCCCTTGGGCATTCAAGCTAGAACATATACTTGAATACTTGATGCTTCAGTCTGTGTGGACTAAAGGTTTACAACTTTACACCAACGATAGATGGAATATAAAGCGTTAGTAAGTTAGTGTGATATTAATGTTTGTTTTAAAAATGTTGGAGCCCCGATACTGGTTATTAAAATTAGTTCGAATATTATAATTATTACGCATGATACTATTATGATATAAAGCTATAGATATACTACCTCCGTTCCAAGTGTATTGCAACATAGGGGGTTGGCACATTTATTAAGAAAAGCAAAAAAGTGGGTCATCTTCCCCACTTGCATCATGTGATAATAAGTAATGAAGAGATAGAAAGGTTGCACATGTGATCTTTTTGGTGGTTAAAATAGAAAGGTTGCAATTAATATGAAATTGCCAAATAAGGTAAAGGTTGCAATACACTTGGAACGGAGGTAGTATGTTTTGACAATCATCATATCAACATTATTTTTTAAGTCGATATTCCCTTCATTCTATAATATAGGAGTATTTGTTTTCATTTTGCACGAGAATTAAAGAAACTATCATTTACTTAAACATGAGTATATTAATTGCATTGAAAATTAAAGTGTGTGTCGTAAAATATCAATATTAAATGTGACTACAACTTTCCATGTAAATTTGAAGACAAATATTAAATGTATACCATGTGACTACAACTTTCCATATAAAATTAAGTCCAAAACTAGAATAAAGTAGCATTTCAAAGAAAGAAACAAGAATAACATTTTGGAACACCTAAAATCATATATAAACACTATATTATGAAACGAGGGAGTATTATGAATTTGGAGGCCCTAATAGATAAATGGTCTAATAATGTAGATCACTTTGCACGTCATTATCAACGACACTATGATACTTGGCTGCATTGATTGGCTCATTGGCATACTATCAATAGGAGTACTTCTGATAAACAACTACAGTCTACAGATAAGTATCAAAGGTTTCAATCCTTGTGTTGTAGATTGGAGATCTTGTGTATCTTTTCGTGTCTGATCGCTTTGTGGCGGCAAACCAGACAACTATCACTGAGCAAGTCATGGCTGATTCAATCAAGATTGTTCTGTATTGCATTGTCACTGCATAAGGTTGCACTGTCCACTTATTTCTGTGTTGTCTGATTACAACTATATAATTCAATCCTTATTTCATGACGGACTTACAGGAATTTATCGCTAAGACTTGAGGTAACCTTGCTAATGTTAAAGATAATTACAACTAGTTATTGTAAGTCCGCTTCACCTAAGACTTCTTATGTAGCTATGGATATATATATATATAAGCTTCGGAATAATATAGGTTCACACTCTTGAAACTGCATGGTTCTGAATTCTGATAGTATCAGTGTGCTTAAGAGAGTGGCATCTAGGCCTAAAACGGTGAAGTTAGGGTCCAAAGCTAATCAGGGCATTTCATATACACATAAATATACTTGTAGAAGATAGCATGTAATGTAGCTGGTTTTCATGTTATGTTTCTTCATGCTCTTCAACAATGTGGGTTACTGAAAGATTCCTATATCCCATGAATCTGTACAATCTTTTCGTTACTAGCTCCAAAAGATGGTTTTAAAATTAAGCAATGACAATCGATATCCGATACATAACAAGAGCCGGAACAGCAAAAAACAGCTTAATCTACAAAATGATCAGAAACAACTTACAATTTACAACTAATCTAGTTTTTTCTTATCATCCTAAACCAAGACCATCAAAACCAGTAATTCTCAACATCAATTGGATTCCCAAAAGAAATACCTGATCTTTTCTCCTTTTTAGCAAGCTTCCTAGAGTATTCAGTGATGTACAAAGGATAATCAGCTGAATCCCCAATCCTTCTTTTCAACTTAATTGCACTTCTCCTTGACTTGATAACATCCTCATGTCTTAATTTCTCATCCATTTCATCCTCTGTATCCGCAATAACCATGCCTTCCAAGCTTTGTTCTTCATCCCTTACGCAAAAGTTTTGTTTCGTAACATTTTCATCCCCCGAAACATTCAGAATTTCGCTTTTAGGACTAATATCTGCTGATGACTCGGGCAGGTTTATGTCTTCGTCACATAGTATCATCTGCTTCTTATGATCATTTTCATTGCCTTCTTGATCAAGCCCTTTGTTACTCACATTTCGATGAGCACGAGCACTCATCGATTTTTCCCATAACTTGTTGTCACTCGTATCAGATGATTTTTCAACTACAACCAAGCTATCATTTCCTCCAACAACCGTTTCACCACAACATCCAAATTGCATTGCTACTCTTTGGGGTTGATAACTTTCAGTACAATCAATCCCAATCAACACACTCGGCTGCAAAAACACACGAAACGATCTCAATTCCTCATCAACATCATCATCCTTCTCGGTCTCACAATCAAGGTACAAAGACCTATTCCGCCAATTCTCCAACTCCAAACAATAAGGCCGCCAACAAAAACTATCACCAGACAATCTCAACTCATTTCTTACATCAACCAAACTCGCTTTCAAACTCACATTATCCCACCTAGCAATCCTAGGCTGGCCTAAACTCAACTGTTTCACTAATTTCGACCCTAAAACAGGAAACCGCTCTAACCCCCAAAGCTGCACAATCTGAAACAAACCCGGAACAGAAACTTCCTTCTTACCACAATCAAAATCAGCAGCATGATTAGTAAGAAATGTCAAATTCTGATACAAACAAGCAAGAACAGCAGGCGCGAGGGCAATCTTCACCCCTCGCGCCAGGCTAATAGCAATCGAAAACACATGATCTAGTAGTCCTACTATTCTATCATCAATAACAGGGAACACAAACATAGAAAGCCAGTATACCAAAAAACCAACATGCTCAATTTCATCATTTTCCTCATTGAAATAACCAATCCAATCATCATTTTCAGTACTACTTATTGACAATACATTCTTAACTTGGTGCAATTTCAATACAATGTGATTCTTTGATGAATCCTCGAAACGAGAATTGTTTACCGTTTCCCCGAAAACAGGCAACCCTGATAACACATTAACATCTTCTAGAGTTATGGTAGCTTCACCCCATGGAAATATAAAAGTATTGGTTTTTGAGCACCAAAATTCAGTTACAGCAAGAATAATTTCTGGGTTTGGTTTAATTTCATGTAAAGAAGAGAGAATTCCATCGCAAATACCTGTTAATTCCCAGATTTTGGCGTGTTTAAGGGATAATTTCTCGACCCAATTAGCATAACTTTGATGGGGTTTTCTCCAACCAGGGAAATTCACTTTAATTGGCCATTTTTGAAGGTTTTTTTGTAAGAAAATGTCGGATAATAACTGGGTTTTTGTGGGTTTGTGTTCCGCCATTGATGGAAAGTGTGAGATTTGTGGGTTTTTGGAAGAAATGGAGAGAGAGAGAGAGAGAGAGAGAGTGGAGTGGAGTGGAGAAAAGGGGGAAGAACGTGGGAAATGGCGCGAAATTGAGATGGTGTTTACAAGATGTTTTTGAAATTAATTATTTCTGATTTGACATTATTCTTTTTTCTTCCAAGAGTCAAAATTGAGTTTTGGAGTCTTTTCAAATTCTTGGGTTACAAAGCTTTTAATGTAAGCTTTGTGAGGATGTGGAGATCTTGAGGGTGTTTGGCAATCGGCTGGTGGCTTTTTATTATAACTGGATTGACTGGCTGTTTTTAGTGGCTTGTTTGACTGGCTGTGTAATTATTGGCTGTATATAAAATTGTTTGGTAAAAACGGCTGTTAGTGTTGACTGTTAAGTACAAAATTAAAGAAAAAGCCAAAAACCAGCAACAAAAGCTAGTAAAAGCAGCTTTTGGCTTTTGGCTTAAAAGCCGGCTTTTCAACTACTCCAAAAGCCGTTTACCAAACACTTTTTTTTGCTGTTTGACCAGATTTAAAAGCCAAAAACCAAAAGCCAATGAAAAAGCCACCTAAAAGCCATTTACCAAACACCCCCCTTATGTCCCATGGCCATATTAGAAAAAAGAAAAGAAATTCATTTTGCATATTAGTGTATGTATTGTTTGTAGGCGGTTGTTGTTGTTGATTCTATATGGTTTTAGTCTATCGTTACAAAATGAAATATAAGCGAACGAGGTTTAAAAGTTTTAACTGTGTAAGGTTTACAAATTAATAAGGGTGTTTGTGGAGATAATAAGTGAAGTTATGAATATGGAATTCCAAAAAAATAATAGAGTTTTTGAGTTATAAGAGAAAAGAAAATCTACATAAGAGTGTGATTACGTTACTTATATAATTCTTTCGTTTCTTTTTTATTATAACAAAGGAATTTTTTATGTCTCACAAATAATAAGCTTTATTGAAATTAAAAATAAACAGGGAAAGTAAGAAACAAAGATCAAAAGGTATGAAATTGGAGTTGCTTCTTCACTCAAGTAACATGGACTATAGTGATGTTTTTGTGTGTAAAGGAACAGATCTTGTGGAACCGGACGAAGGAACTGCCTAGAAATGGAAAAAGTATTACTGATAAAGTATTGTGCTAGAATTCGGAATTTGAAAGATATGTGCAAGTTGTGGAGGAGAGTCGGTCTCTACCAGTGTGTTTGGTAAGGGAAATTTGGATGAAAAAGAAATGAAAAGAGAGTAAGGAAAAATATATTGTCAAATCCTCACTTTCCTTTTCTCCCATAATCGGAGGAATTTGGATGGAAAGAAAGCTAATGAGCTCCTTTTTCCCTCTTTCTTTCTTTCCGTTCCTTTCCTTCCCAAACAAGCGAGTCCTCTATAGTCTCCCAAGAGTACCAAATACTGGAAAATACATTTCCTTTCCTTTCTTTTCTTTTCTCTGCCTTTATTTTCCTTTACTAAAATAAATACCAAACAAGTGATAAATTTTTTACTAATTATGAGTTTTAAATTAAGTAAATAAAATCTTTTGAAACTTATCATTTAGAGATATTTAGGAGTTTGGTTTTATCTAGGATCTTATTGAAAAGATAATATTTCTAGTTTTTATCTTGTTGAGATAATTAAGGGATAATAACTTATTATCTTGTTGAGAATTAAGATCGCGCGTTGAGTTCACCTTATTTTTACTGAA